>CM053563.1:4370852-4386456 GCA_028646485.1 Cryptoprocta ferox | reverse complement strand
GCAAGTTTCTTGAAGGATCATCAAACATGTTAACCACCATTATGAAATTGTCTTCAAAACCCCATGCCCAGGTAAATGTTAGGCAAATAAAATATCTTATATTGAAAAATAAACATCCAGGGGCATGAGGGGTTTACTCATTTATGTGTCTTACTCTT
The DNA here is from genome assembly GCA_028646485.1 of Cryptoprocta ferox. NCBI lineage: Eukaryota > Metazoa > Chordata > Mammalia > Carnivora > Eupleridae > Cryptoprocta > Cryptoprocta ferox. The sequence continues at coordinate 4,386,298 of CM053563.1, read as the reverse complement.
GGTTTCAACTCAGGTCATGATCTCATGGTTCGTGAGTTTGAGCCCTGCCTTGGGCTTCATGCTGTCAGCACAGAGCCTGCTCATTGTTCTCTTTCTCTCCTCTCTCTGCCCCTACTCTCTCTCTCTCTATCAAAATAAAGAAACTAAAAGAAAGATACACATTTAAAAAGAATGAATAACAGGAGAAACTGTTTCATTCCTGATTGGACTCTAACCTTATCTCCTCAAACCACTAAAACAACATAATTGTATCAATTATTATATAATAATTATAAAAGGATTAGTTCTGTGGCTATCATTTATTTATTACTGGAACAGATTCTATTATTCACAATTTAAACTACAATGTGAGCGCCCTATAATTCTACATAACAAGCTGAGACATGAATACATAAACAAGTGACATGGAGAAATACAGAAGAACCTCGATACACAGTGGTCATTACTCAAGAGAATAAACGTTTAGGCAGTTGGAAAACTTGCACTGATTAAGGCTTAGTTGTTCAGTTCCCTCCACATAGTCTAATGAAAAAGAAAAAAAATGCAATAATGGAAGAGAGAGTATAAAGAGCTGCAAAAATGGGGGCACCGGGGTGGCTAAGTCAGTTAAACATCTGACTTTTGACTTCAGCTCAGGTCATGATCTCATGGTTAGTGGGATTGATCACCACGTCAGGTTCTGGGCAGACAGCCTACAGCCTGGTTGGGGTTCTCAATCTCGTTCTCTCTCACCCCTTCCCCCACTCACTTTCTCTAAGTGAGAACAACAAACAAACAAATATATAAATAAAGTAAAAAATGGAAAATAAATAATTTAAAAAAGTGCTCCCCAGGACAAGAATGCTTGGGGTAGGAGACATGTCAGTGGAGGATCTAGGTGTGATTGTTCCTATGAAGGCGTTAGTTTCTTGGATTGTGCATGCAAGGAATGAAAACCATTAGTAGGGGCACCCTGAGCGTCCGACTTCAGCTCAGGTCATGATCTCACAGTTCGTGGGTTTGAGCCCCATGCCGAACTCTGTGCTGACAACTCAGAGCCTGGAGCCTGTCTTCAGATTCTGTGTCTCCCTCTCTGTCTCACCCTCCCCTGCTCATGTTCTCTCTCTCTATCTCTCTCTCTCTCTCTCAAAAATAAATAAAATAATTTAAAAAATTTTTAAAGAAAGGTTACATTTTTAAGGAGTGTGGCAAAGCCTTCAACAGGCACTCAAAACTAATTCAACATCAGCGAGTGCACACTGGAGTGACAACTTACAAACATAAAGAACGTGGTAAAACCTTTAAATATGACTCATCAGTAAACAGATATAGGGGAATCCATACTGGGGAGAATTTTTACAAATGTAAAGACTGTGGCAAGGTCTTTAACAACCTCTCAAGACCATAGAATTCATACTGAACAAAGAATCATACATCATAGAATTCGTACTGAAGAAAAACCTTACAAATGTGAAGAATGTGGCAAGTTCTTTAACCAACAGTCATACATTACTAGACATCACAGAATTCATACTGGAGAGAAACCTTTCAATGTAAAGAATGTGGCAAAAGGCTTTTACCTGGCCCTCAACCCTTACTCAACATCACAGAATTCATACCTGAGAGAAACTACCAATGTAAAGAATGTGAGAAGATCTGTAATCACTGTTCATCCTTTACTCATTATCACAGATTTTGTACTGGACCAAACATTACAAAGTTAAAGAAAGTGAGAAAACCTTTAAGGACCTTTTATCCCTTACTTCACACTGGAAGATTTATACTGGAGATTAACCATAGAATTCTAAAGAATGTGGCAAGGCCTTTAAGCAATGCTAAACCCGGACTCCTGACCAGAGTAGGTATACTGGGAAGGATTTTTCAAATATAAAAAATGTGGCGAGCCCTTTAATCAGAGGTCAAGCTTCACTCTACATCATAAAATTCATGCTGGAGAAAAAACTTACAAAAGCAAAGAATACGGTAAAACTTTTAGGATTGCTCAACCTACTCAGCATCACAGAGTTTGTACTGAGGAGAAACATTACAAAGGTAAAAAATGTGTCCAGCCTGTAGCTGGAACTCACAACTTGCACAACATCATAGCTGTCTTACAGGATAGAAACCATAAAATATAGAGAAAGTTGCAGTGCTTTTACCTGGAATTCAATCCTTAATCAATATCCCAAAGTGCACATGAGATTTTAACCCCACAAACGTAATGAATGAGGAAAGTCCTTCATATTAAACATACACTTCAGCAAACACCAGAGTACATAAAAAAGTACTTTGAAAGATATAAATATTTAGAAAACTATTGAATTGAGCATCAAATGTCAATAAATGTCACAGAATTCACACTAGAAAGCAGTATTTCAGTCACTGTATTCAGACATAACATCCAAATATGTATTACGAAGGATAATACAAAGTTAAACGCTTAGATAATGTATTTGCTGGTATCCTTCAAAAGATAGAGGGGATGGATTTTCATAGATTTAATAATTTGAATATATGCTTTTTTACATTGACCCTATTTGAGATGTGACTAACAAATAGTAATGTATTTCTATACTCTAATCACTCCATGAAATGTATTTATTTCTAGTGGATTTATGAAATCATGGGGCTGAATATTGCTGTATCAAAGAAGTTAGATGACCTTTTTATCACATGGGACTCATGCATATCTGTCAATGGGAAAGGAAGGAAAATATGATATACGATATACAAAGAGAATCTAAATGCAGATGCTATTTTGTGATTATAATATTGATTAAGTTACCATGAAATAGGCTTTCAGAACATCATTCTTCTCTATTTATTAAAACTAAAAAGGTTTCTGAATATTACAAATGAAATGTTTTAGTAATTGATCTTTAAGGAAAAATCAGGTAGTAGTCCAATAAAATACTGATGTGTCTTCATTATAGCAATAGTTAGAATACCAGTGGATGTTAGTAGAGGACAGCTAACTCTTCCCTAACATGGTATACAATTGTACATCCACATTTCTCAAGAATTACCTCAGGCCTGTCAAGGAAATCACTACTCCCAGCTCGATACTAGCCCCGAAATGCTTCTGGAATGCTTATATTCTGTGTTTTTAACAAGGATTATAGAGTGGATTTGAAATGCATAACTTTGAAACTCATAACTATGTGTGAATTTAATATATTTTAATTAATAAAACAATGGTTTTTAATGAACATCAATGTAAATACATGAAGTGTTATCCCACCATGATTAACATACCTCATTTTATTAAAGATTGTAGGTAACTGATGGTACCTCTCAACTCTTTGGTAATGGAGCCCAATAATATATCCTGTAATCCATTTTCTCGGTGGCCTTAAAGTTCAAATAATGTGTGATTATTTTTACCCTACTTTATCTATTGTTTTATTTTCACCTCTTTGGTACTGCTGAGATATGATGATGGATATATTACAGATTGTTGAGCGTTTCCCTCAAGTACTCCATGATAATGCTACCTGGCATCCATTTTGTGTAGCCAGTAGTTTTGTAGGGGCCTTCTTACTACTATGGTCCCTAAACAATACCCTGAAGAATCACAAGTTAATGTAACTTTTGATATGACATCTCCAATCCACCCTTGTGAGCAATTGGATATGCTAATCTAATTGAAAGATATGACATCTCTCCAATCACCCATGGGTTTACTCTTGTGTGTCTTCTAGAGAAGACTCCCACGGAGCTTATTTAAATCTGTTTTAGTTAATGGCCCAATCTGGATTTAGCCCAAAGACGCTAAAGCACTCCACCATGAACCCAAATAAAGAGATGTGCCCCATATCATATGTGGAAGTGTTGCTTTGATATTTACACGGAGTAAACATGCACATATGACAGTCCTGGATGAGTAAAAGATACCCTATAAGTAGGAGAAACATATGTCAATAGGAGTGATTTTATAGCCCCATGGAAGGGATAGAAAATATACAAGGTAAAGAAGTAGCATAATGAATTCTGCATGTGGAGAGAGGACACCTGTCCTGAGTTACACAACTGACTCTCTGGATTTAGAAAAATAACTTCTACTTGCTTTATTTCCTGGTTATCTCTAGATATCCATTTCTATTTTTCCTCATTTTTGTTTCCATTTACATAGGCTTCAAAAACATTCTTCTCTGCATTTTTGTGGCTAGTGTGACATCATTGAAATCCTAAATGAGATCAAGAGATGTTTGGCCAGTGGGACACAGTATTAATTCAGACATTTAGTACTGGGATGTGGAATGCAAATATAAGTAAAACATGATGATGGTACCATCCTTAGAAAGATAAGAGCTATTAAAATAATATGTGAAGAACTCTCTAATGTGGGGAAAGAACTGGAGGTGGTTCCCTTTAGTCACCCAAAGTCATAGGTAGCTCTTGGTGGTGTCCTAGGATGAATAAATGTAATACAGATAAGGGATTGGCAAATGTGATGAGTTTTTGATGATTAAGGGATTCCTATTTTATTTTCATGATTTAATTGAATTCTTGTGTGTTACTGAAGAATAGTTGCTGTTGGATGACAATGATTACTGTAATTGACCAGGCCTAGATCAGTAGCAGTGGATGGTAAGGGCATATTGGATGATGCAAACATTTTGGGCATAGCTTTAACATGTCACATGGAAGAGTAGATATTCGAGATGAAGAAGTCTTATGGACACTATAATAGGCAGGATCAGCAAGGTGTGTGCTGTGGTTGCACCAAAGCACTAATATCCCAGGTATGTAACATCATTTCAGTTTAGATCTAGTCTACATGGATGACCTTTCAGGGAAGCTAATTCACTGCTGTGAGGGATCTTCCTCCCTTCAGTCAGCCCAAGGATGAATATAATTCTGTGCACTGGTTCTGTCTGAGGCACAGAATTGTTGGAGGAGCCATTCAACAGTTAGTGACAGTCAGCATTTCTGCTTCAAACAGTCCAGCACAAGTGTTCACTGACTGAAATGAATAACGAAGATATGGTATATATACACAATGGACTATTAGTCATAAAAAGGAATGAAATCATGTCATTTGCAATGAAAGGATGGAGGTAGAGAGTATTATAGTCATCAAAATAGGTCAGAGAAAGACAAATACCATATGATTTCACTCATATGGTGCATTTAACAACTGAAACAAGCAAAGAATTAATAAAAGAGAGAGAGGCAAATTGAAAAACATACTCTTAACTATAGAGAACAAACTGATGGTTACCAGAGCGGAGGTGGTTTGAGGGTTGGGTAAATAGGTGATATGAATTAAGGAGTGCCCTTGTGTTGAGCACTGGGTGATGTATGGAATTGTTGAATCACTATATGGGACATGTCAGACTAATATTACACTGTATGTTAACAACCTGAAATTTAAGTAAAGCGTTTTCAAAAATGTTTTGCTATTTACAGATTTAAGAAAACTTTTCTTTTAAATTAACTGACTTGAAGCAATTTCACAAAATATACCTTTTAAAGAAATTGAAAGAACAACAAATAAAACCCCAAACCAGCAGAAGATGGGAAATAATAAGGATTAGAATAGAAATCAATGCTATCGACACAAACCAAAACAAAACAAAAAACAGTAGAACATACCAATGAAACCAGGAGCTGGGTCTTTGAAAGAATTAACAAAATTGATAAACCCCTAGCCAGTTGGATCAAAAAGAAAAAGGAGAGGACTCAAATAAATAAAATCAAGAATGAAAAAGGAGAGATCACAACCAACACTGCAGAAATACAATCAATAATAAGAGAATATTATGAGCAATTATATGTTAACAAATTGGTCAATCTGGAAGAAATGGACAAATTCCTAGAAACATATAAACCACCAAAACTGAAACAAGAATAGAAAATTTGAACAGACCCATAATCAGGAAAGAAATTGAATTTGTAACCAAAAAACTCCCAAAAAACCAGAGTCCAGAGCTGGATGGCTTTCCAGGGGAATTCTACCAAACATTTAAAGAACACTTAAAACCTATTCTTTTGAAGCTGTTCCAAAAAATAGAAATGGAAGGAAAACTTCCAAATTCATTCTATGAAGCTAGCATTATCTTGATTCCAAAACCCAATAAAGACCCCACTATAAAGGAGAACTACAGACCAATTTCCCTGATGAACATGGATGCAAAAACTCTCAACAACATACTAGCTAACAAGATCCAATAATACATTATAAGAATTATTCACCACAACCAAGTGGGATTTATACCTGGAATGCAGGGCTGGTTCAATATCCACAAAACAATCAATGTGATACATCACATCAATAAAAGAAAGGACAAGAACCACATGATCCTTTCAATAGATGCAGAGAAAGCATTTGACAAAATACAGCATCCTTTCTTGATAAACACCCTCAAGAATGTAGGGATAGAAAGATTGTACCTCAAGATCATAAAAGCCATATAGGAAAGACCCACCACTAATATCATCCTCAAGGGGGAAAAACTGAGAGCTTTCCCCTTAAGGTGAGGAACATGACAGGGATGTCCACTTTCACCACTGTTATTCAACATAGTATTGGAAGTCCTAGCCTCCACAATCCAACACAAAGTAATAAAAGGCATCCAAATCAACAAGGAGGAAGTCAAACACTCACTCTTTACAGACAACATGGTACTCTATATGGAAAACCCAAAAGATTCCACCAAAAAACTGTTAGAACTGATCCATGAATTCTGCAAAGTCACAGGATATAAAATCAATGCACAGAATTTGGCTGCATTCCTAAACACCAATAATGAAGAAACAGAAAGAGAAATCAAGGAATCAATCCCATTTACAATTGCACTAAAAATTATAAAATACCTAGGAATAAACCTAACCAAAGAGGTGAAAAATCTATACACTGAAAACTGTAGAAAGCTTATGAAAGAAATTGAAGAAGACACACACACAGCTACACACACACACACACACAAAAGGAAAAATATTCCATGCTCCTGGATAGGAAGAACAAATATTGTTAAAATGTCAATAGGACCCAAAACAATCTATATTTTCAATGCAATCCCTATCAAAATAACACCAGCATTCTTCATAGAGCTAGAACAAACGATCCGAAAATGTGTATGGACCCAGAAAAGACCTCAAAGAGCCAAAGCAATCCTGAAAAAGAAAACCAAAGCTGGAGACATCACTTACAATCCTGGACTTCAAGATGTATTATAGGGGCACCTGGGTGGCTCAGTCGGTTGAGTGTCTGACTTTGGCTCAGGTCATGATCTCGTAGTTTGTGAGTTCGAGCCCCGCACTGGGCTCTGTGCTGATAGCTCGGAGCCTAGAGCAGCTCCAGATTCCCTCTCTCCCTGCCCCTCCTCCTCTCATGCTCTGTCTCTCTCTCAAAAATAAATATAAAACATTTTTTAAAAGATGTATTATAAAGCAGTAATCATTAAGACAGTATGGTACTGGCACAAGAACAGATACTCAGATCAATGGAACAGAATAGAGCACCCAGAAATGGATACACCCACGTATGGCCATCTAATCTTTGACAAAGCAGGAAAGAATAACCAATGGAATAAAGACAGTCTCTTCCACAAATGATGCTGGGAAACCTGAACAGGGACATGTAGAAAAATGAACCTGCACCACTTTCTTACACCAGACACAAAAATAAACTCAAAATGGATGAAAGACCTCAATGTAAGACAGGAAACCATCAAAATCCTAGAGGAGAAAGCAGCCAAAAACCTCTTTCACCTTGGCCACAGCAACTTCTCACTCAACACGTCTCCAGAAGCAAGTGGGATTTATACCTGGGATGCAGGCTGGTTGCTGAGTAATACTCCATTGTATTCAGTGAACTACTGGGATCTCATCAAGATAAAAAGCTTCTGCCCAGAGAAGGAACCAATCAGCAAAACTAAAATGCAACTGACAGAATGGGAGAAGACATTTGCAAATGACATATCAAATAAAGGGTTAGTCATCAAAATCTATAAGGAACTTATCAAACTCTACACCCAAAAAACAAATAATCCAGTGAAGAAATGGACAAAAGACATGAATAGACACTTCTCCAAAGAAGACATCCAGAAGGCTAACAGACACATGAAAAAATCCTCATCATCTGGGAAATACAAATTAAAACCACAATGAGACACCATTCAGAATGGCTAAAATAACTCAGGCAACAACAGATGTTGGCGAGGATGCGGAGAAAGAGGACCTCTTTTGCACTGCTGGTGGGAATGCAAACTGCTGCAGCCACCCTGGAAAACAGCATGGAGGTTCCTCAAAAAATTAAAAATAGAACTACCCTACGGCCCAGCCACTGCACTACTGGGTATTTATTTATCCAGCGGATACAGGTGTGGTCTTTTGAAGGGGCACATGCACCCCAGTGTTTATAGCAGCGCTATCGACAATAGCCAAAGTATGGAAAGAACCATGACAGTTTTTGAAATTTCCACGTTTATGTGGATTCCCTATATGCACACCTATTAAATTTATTTATTCAAGGTACCCTGTGTGGCTCAGTTGGTTAAGCATCTATCTCTTGATTTCACAGGTCAGCTCTGTGCTGAGCCTGATGCCTGCTTAGGATTGTCTCCCTCGCCATCTCTCTCTGCCCCTCACACATTCGCACACATGCAAGATCTCTCTCAGTGAATAAATATTTAAAAAGTTTTTTATTTTTCTCCTGTTAATCTGTCTCATTTGAATTTGATTCTTAGCCCAGCTAGAAGGATCTTGAAGGGACAAGTATTCTCGTACTCTGACAGAGGAGCTGATTTTAATGTGTCATTTCCTGGCATCATTTCAAGTATAAAAAGATGCTGGAGGGGCACCTGGGGGGCTCAGTCAGTTAAGCGTCTGACTTCAGCTCAGGTCATGATCTCGCGGTTTGTGAGTGTGAGCCCCGCATTGGTTTCTGTGCTGACAGCTCAGAGCCTGGAGCCTGCTTCCGATTCTGTGTCTCCCTCTTCTCTCTGCCCCTCCCCCGCTTCTGCTCTGTTATCTCTCTCTTTCAAAAGTAAATAAATATTAAAAAAATTAAAAAAAGATGCTAGATCAGTAAGAGGTACTTCCACAGGGGGTTGATATTTTTGAGTCAGTTTTTGTCACTATTTCAAAAGGTTCCCTATTTGTTTTCTATGTGGATACTGTCTTATCAGTGTTTCCTTTAAAATAGTCTCAATACCAGTGAAAAAAAGATATTTCCCACTTGGTTTAGTTTAAAAGTTGGCTCTCTCCAGATGGTGCACAAATACACAAACATGGCATTTCAAAGGGTCTTCAATTAGGCCGCTTGAGCATTACAGTCATCCTTAGTCTAACTTTCTATGTATTTAGATACTTGCAAATATGTCATCCATGTGTGTTAAACATGAGACCCACCAGATTGTTGGGAGGTGGCTCTCCATCCTTTTCTCCATTGTGATGGTTTATTTTGATTCCTAGTGGGTTTAAATGCTCAGAACTACTTAAGGGGTTTTAGCTGTGAATGAATGTTCTACTTACAGTGATCTTGCTCCTGCAGGTGTCACCCTGGAGCTGGTTGATTGTATTGTGTGCCTTGGTTTTCTCTGGAGTTAACCTGCCTAAATTCAAAGTGCTCTGCATGTTTAGTGGCTGATTCTTCTATGGTTCCCCTGAGAGAGCAACTAAATTATTTGTATTGTGAATGGGAACCCCTGTGGGATGGCCGCTGGGTGCTGTTGACTCTGCCACTGTCTAATAACAGGAGTGAATATCCTTTGTCTTTTGATTCATTCAGAATCTCATCAACACAATGCATCAATCACTTACATTGGCAACACTGTGAAGAATTTTAAATTTCTCAGAGGAAAAGTCATCCCTGCCACAGACCTATAATCTGTACTTTCCTGACTCTAAAGCGTATTGTGGCCATGCAGTATTACAAAGGAACATCATCTTTCTTTTATTAGAGTCCTAACTGAACACCCGCTTATTGTGTAACATGCAGCCTAATGGGCTGCACAGGGAGAGCTAGATCAGAAACAGTTCCCCGTTGCCAGCCAAGAAACAACCTAACACAAGCACAGAACCAGAACACCTCTCAGAGTGTGTAAACTATTATAAATGGAAATGGACAAATCCTCACCAAAATGAGTTTATGATGAAACTCCAGCCAAGTAATAAAAAATTTCTCTGGCATTATCACATGATAAGTGTTTACCAAGGGAGGTCTTCCCACCCAGATACCTTATTTCTCTCATTGGAAAATGAAAGCACCACAGTCCAGAGTCATTTCACATCTTCCTTCATAATCTTCTTAAAGCTAAATTTTTGATATGCAGAGTCCTTTTACACTAAACATTTTTACAACTTGTATTTGGTTCATGATAGCTTAATTCCAGATTTTCTTTTGTACCTTTAAAACAGAACTGTAAAAAAAATTTTTAAAAACCAATTGCTTGTGATATGAATTTTTGATTACATATATATTTGTATGTTGAGACCAAATGGGAAAAAAGGCAAGTGACATTTGTGATGTGCGTATACTGGAACAAATGTAAAGTGTCACAAATATTGGAAAGTGTCCTAAAGAAACTCCTTACTTTATAAATGTATTACCTCTGGTGCTCTTTGTAAGGAGATGTATTAAACTAAGAAAACTGTATGTGTACCATGTCAGAATTTCCTCATAACTTCTCTTAAATCCATTTTTAATATCTGATTTTGTACACGTTGGAGAGTTCTATAAAGAAAGTAGAAAGACAATTGATGCTTATATGCCATGGGGACTTTGAAGACGGTGGTAGGAATTTAGAATTTCAGAACAGGGGAAGTATATTCACAAGAAAAAAGAAAGAGCAAATGATTGTCAAATGTTGGTTTGCCACACCAGGCAGGCAACTTTTAATGATATAAAAAGTTAATCTCTGGCATTAGCTCTCTTCCTTGTAGAGTTGCCCCTCCTAATTTATTCTTGGTAAATACACCAGCCTCTCAAAAGCAGGAAGTCCTGGAGCACCTGGGTAGCTCAGTCGGTTAAGTGTCAGACTCTTGATTTTGCCTCAGGTTATGATCTCCCTGTTGGTTCATGAGTTTGAGCTGCACATCAGGCTCTGCACAGATAGTTTGGAACCTGCTTCAGATTCTCTCTCTGGGCCCCTCCCCCATTGCCCCTCTGTCTCTCTCAAAAGAAATATATAAACTTAAAACAAAAAAGGAAGTCCTTCCATTTGCAGCAATAGAACAAACCTAGATGGGTTTGGACTTTTTTTTTTTTTTTTTTTTACATTACATTGAAGACATAATGCAACCCCTCTAGCCAACTAAATAGTCTTTACGTTGTTTTTTCAATTTAATATTATTTTTATTTTTGAGAGAGAAAAAGACCACAAGTTGGGTAGGGGTAGAGACAGGGAGAGAGACAGAATACTGAGGAGACTGCCAGCATAGAGTCCAAGGTGGGGCTCAAACTCTGGAAACTGTGAGATCATGACCTAAACTGAAACCATGAATCAGATGAATAACCAACTGTGCCACCCAGATGCCCCAATAATCTTTAAGTTTTAGCATGCCCCTTTAGCCTGCATAATTGATGAACCAAATCTTTCTCTGTATGCCTATATATCTTGCGTTGTTTCCTAGAAAGACTTGGTCCCAAACCTTCTTGGACAGCCTCCCCCTGTGGCGCCAATACATAACATTCCAGCACCCCAAAAATGTCTGTAGCTGCCTGAATTGAGTCTGCACACAGTCAAGAGGTATTCCACGTTACTGTGCTCCCCTTTTACTGCTTAACTGCCCTAAAGTGCCTTTAAAATTTTTTTGGCCAGGCAGAAACCTTGAAATTGGCTTTTGGACAAGAGTCTGCCTGCTTTCCAAGTGACCGGCCTCCTGAAAAAAAACTCGTATTTCTTTCCAATCAAACTCCTGTTGAATATTGGCCTGTAAAGTAACTGGCTACCAAACTTGGGTTTTTAGGTAACAAAATTGTTGTGGAATCACTGGTCAGGAAAGAATCCTTGAGATGTTTTATGGTGCAACTTAGTAAGTTTATTCAGGTAGAACAAGGACAGGATCCATGGGGAGAAAGAGCTGCACTTTGTCTGTATAAAGTTGATGGTTTTATGTTTAGTGCTCAAGGGGGTGGGTCATGCAGGGAATATTAGATCATGAATGTTTTTTCTTCAAATTTCTACTCCTAAAACTACTACTGCAAGATTTCTCTGGTGCTTATCATTCAGTCCGATATTAATTATCAGTCAGGTATAAAGGCAGTCATAGACTCTTTAAGAATATAGCAACCAGGAGTGCCTGGGTGGCTCAGTCAGTTAAGCATACAACTTTGGCTTGGGTCATGTTCTCGCGGTTTGGGAGTTTGAGCCCTGCATTGGGCTCTGTGCTGACAGCTCAGAGCCTGGAGCCTTCTTTGGATTCTGTGTCTCCCTCTCTCTCTATCCCTCCCCATTCATGTTCTGTCTCTCTCTCTCTCTCTCTCTCAAATATAAAAGAAACCTTAAAAATTTTTTTAATCCTTAAAAAAAAAAGAATGTAGCACCAGCACTTACCTGATTCTTATCAAAACTATTCAGGCGATAGGTCCGTCTTCTGAGCTAAAGATGAACACTCTCTATTTCTGTCCCTCATCATTTCACCCCTGACCAATTTTTGATCCTTAAATCTCTAAAGTCAGTGAAGGGTTAAGGACTCATCTTCTATAAATTTTCAAGATGACTGGGGCTATAGAGATGTCCCTTCCTATGGACCAAAATTGATCACTACCTGTCCCTGCATGTAACTATTACAGAAGGCCATCGATGTAGAGTCCAGAGGGGACATGAATAAATGGAATGAAGATAATGACATGACAAAAATAGTGAGTTCCTGAGGATCAGGAAACTCCTACTTTTCTTCAAGATTTCACTGAATTTCTGTGTGTTCCAAGCTGATGCTGTTGAATGACTGAGATTACTGATGAGTGATCTTTCTCAGGCCTAGAGTAACAGCAGCCGATGGTGGGGGAGTGTGGGATGATGGAAACACTGAAGACCTGGTTTTAAAATGTCACATGGCAGGGGCACCTGGGTGGCTCGGTTGGTTGGGCATGCAACTTTGGCTCAGGAGATCTTACAGTTTGTGAGTTCAAGCCCCGTGTTGGGCTATGTGCTAACAGCTTGGAGCCTGCTTCAGATTCTGTGTCTCCCTGTCTCTGTATCCCTCCCCCACTTGTGTTCACTGTCTCTCTCTCTCTCTAGCTCAAAAGTAAATAGCAAACATTAAAAAAAAATTTTAATGTCTATGGCAGAGTAGATGTTGGAAGTGAAGAAGCCTCCTGGACACTATAATAGGCAGGATCAGAAAGGCATGTGCTATGATTCCACAAAGCACTAGTATCCCAGGTGCATAACCTCACCATAGGTTGGATCCGCTGTAGGTGGATGACCTTTCAGGGATGCTGACTTGTAGCTGACATTCCACCAAGCCCATGATTAGGGTAATCACGTGCTCTGGGCTCTGTATCTGTTACCAGTTAGTGGGGTCTCAGTTCAGCAGTCAGAAGGAGTACATCTGCTTCAAACAGTCCACCCAATTTTTAGCCAGAAAGCCCCATGGTCTTTCACAACCCTTGCTGTCCTGGCACTCATGCTGTATGGGATCTGAGAATCATTCTCAATATGATGAGAATTATATTAATCAGATTGATTAAGCACTGTAGCAGTGCTTCCCCTACATGTCAATGCTCACTAGTTCCATGTGCCTCCCCCTTAAAAACTCCCTGCTTGGAAGGTGACTTTGTAGATAGTCTTTAGTCATAAATCTACCTCATTCTCCTAATGCCAGCCTCCCGAACAAAGCAAATTTTCCCTTCCAACTGTGAAAATTAGTGATGGGACACTAATTTTCTTCAAAATTGGGACATTTTTAGGTCACTAAAATGGAGTCAGGGGATTTGGCAGGAGGAGCTCTCTCTCCATACCACTGGTAGTCATCTGCAGACCCAATAGGAAGGGATGGACTTGATCTTGCTCATGGATGCTACTCCTCTATTCCAGCTGAAGGAAGTGATGCCTTCCTTGTGTTTAGAAAATACTTTCCTTCCAGGGTGCCTGCAAGGCTCAGTCAGTTGAGTGTCTGATTTCAGCTCAGGTCATGATCTCATGCATGGTTCATCAGTCTGATTCCCGTGTCAGGCTCTGCACAGACACTGTGGAGCCTGCTTGGGATTCTGTCTCCCTCTCTCTCTGCCCCTCCCTTGGTTGCTATCTATCTATCTCAAAATAAAATTTAAAAAGAACTTTTAAAAATTGGCTACATTACAGTTGATGTTAATGTCTTCTACTTGATTTGGTGCTCTCTCTGCCACATTCCTTTTGGATCACATGAATATGTCTCCTAGTCATTCGTGTAGATTGGATGGATTTAAAAGCCATGTGCAGAAGCCATCACATTCAAACCGGAGAGTACCTTCTTCTGAGTTTCTCTCTCTTTTTTATAATGTTTATTTACTTTTGAGAGAGACAGACAGACAGAGCGTGAAGCGGGGGAGGGGTGGAGAGAGAGTAAGACACTGAATCCGAAGCAGTCTTCAGGGTTTTGATGGTTAGAATTTTTCTTATCCTTGTTTGACAGTTCTATAACCATGCTTCCTTTTGTGTGCTAGGTTCCACAACACTAATTAATTTTGTTTTGTTTTTTATCTATAGTTTAGGTTTGTGGGTAGCAATTTTCAATTCAGTACATTTTAAAACAGGTTTTAATTCAAATAGGAATCAGCCATATGTCAGTTGCCAATAAATTATGTACATTTTTGTCTGTATTAATATTACCCATACATTCTTTGCTCATGATTTACCTTGCTTGTTTCTTTTCCTCGTTAGTTTGCTCAGTGGTTGTTTTCTCCTGAATCTAATGTGTGGGAAATACTTCAAGGTTCATGTCAGGGGAATGTGGGGGAAAAATAAGTGGGTACCTGCAGGTAGGCGGTGAAGGTTAAATCTGTCACTGTCTAGGAGTCAATCAGGGCTGGGGTCTTTCTGGCTCAGGACAGTCCTGTGGCTTGAGGGGGTAGTTCCAGTTCCCCTCAGGGGGCTTTGTGTCAGGGTCTTCCTCCAGAGCCAAGAGACAAGTTGCAAGGAACCCAGTGAGAAAGTCTGAAGTCAAAATTGAGGCAGCCAAAGTCCTCTTTCCTGCCTTCAATTTTGTCAGCCATGAGTGGCAGAACTGGGTCTGTCTGGGGCCACTGGAGCCACGTGTTCTTGGACCCATGGGTCCTGCTTACAACGTAATTACCACACTCTAATAAATATATCCCTCACTTCTCATAATTAATATGTGTGTACATGTGTACGTGTGTACGTGTGTGTGTTGTGGCCACTTAGCATAGCCTCTCCTAGCAAATTTTGGTTGTTTTTAATTAAGAACATTTTTAAAATAGTTTTTTATTTTTGAGAGAGAAAGAGAGAGAGAGCAAGCAGAGGAGGGGCAGAGAAAGAGGGAGACACAGAATCTGAAGCAGGCTCCAGCCTCTGAGC
>CM053563.1:4353023-4370352 GCA_028646485.1 Cryptoprocta ferox | reverse complement strand
GACTAAGCCACCCTGGCACCACTCATTAAAACTGCTTTTTAGTCTCCCTGATAATTTTCTACTCTATCACTTTTAATGTTATATTAACTACTTTCCAAATGTATGGATGTGTGCATGGAATGCATAAAGGTAGATCAATTTTGCGTGCATACCTTCTTTCCATCATTCTTCTCTGGTTTGACACCTGCTATGAACATTGATTTAGGGTCCCTTTTGTATATTGACCCGTGTGTCATTTTAGATCACCTCTAGGTCAGTTCACCTGGGTTAAAACCTGATTGTACCACATACCAGATGTTTGACAAAAGATTCACTAAAAATAGAAAAATAATGTCTTTCTTCTCTTAGATTATTTTTTTCCCCATGAATTTGTGAGAAACTGTTAGATGCTCGCTTATAACCAGGAAATGCTTGGAAAACCTTGTTGCCTTTCTCACTATTCTAGTAGGACCTCTAATAGCTATAAAACTCACTCAGTTCCAAGTCCTCCAAGAGATCTTGGAGTTCTTCCTCTTTGCTATTGACATATGAATCCCTTGGCCCATAGACTACTGCCTTGTTAGAAATGCAGACACCTACTCTATCCCAGAACTCCTGAACAGTGTCTGCATTTAACAAGGTCTGCAGTGCACTGTTGTGAATTCTAATTCATGTCAGAAAAGGCTAAGTGTATTTGTAGCTCACCAAAACTTTCCATTAAGAAATAGACACCACGTGGCTCAGTTGGTTAAGCATCCGACTTCAGCTCAGGTCATGATCGCACGGTTTGTGAGTTTGAACCCCGTGTTGGGCTCTGTGCTGAGAGCTCGGAACCTAAAGCCCACTCTGGATTTTGTGTCTCCCTCTCTCTCTCTCTGCTCCTCCCCTGCTCATGCTCTGGCTCTCTTTCAAAAATAAATAATCACCAAAAAAAAATTTTTAATTGACACCACATGTACTGTATGATGTAAATACAGGATTCAAAAATGTGTGTCTCTGTGGATCCACTCATTTTACAAATTCTCTTGAATAAACACAAGATTTATAACGGTTCATACCTCAAAGTTAAAGAATATATGACAGCATAATACTGTGTTACAAATTGTCTTACTGCAGAAAGGAAGAAACTCCTCTAAGCCAGAACCAGTTCTCCTAATATAAGTGAACTAACAGGAGTTTAGTCCTTGGTGAATCACAAAAGGCTACACCAGGTGGCGATGTCAGACAAAGGAAAATTGATTTACAGGCAATAAGGAGATCACAGGGTATACCTTCCAAACCAGAGACTCACAGAGGAATGGGGATCATTTCCTTATTTTTGAAAATTGTTTTAATTTTTTTTGAGAGACAGGGCAGAGAGAGAGAAGCTCAGACAGCCTCTGCACTATCAACACAGAGCCCAATGCAGGGCTAGAACTCATAAACTGAGGTCACAATCTGAGCTGAAACCAAGAGTCAGACGACTGAGCTATTGAGACACTTCAGAATGGTTTCCTTGTATTTAGGGTTAGGGTGGATATTTAGAAAGGGGAGGCTGGGGATAAGGTGGCAAATGAGACTTAAGATAACAGTTCCATACATTCTTTGTATGTGACATAGTAAATGACATTTGTGCTCCTCCTTGGGTGGAGATTTTAGTATTATGATGAGGTAAAGGGAGCTACTGCGTGGCTCAGTCCTTTGAGCTTCTGCCTCTTGATTTCAAGTCAGGATCTCACAGTCCTGAGATCAAGCCCCAACTCAAGCTCCATGCTGAGCATGGAGACTGGTGGGAATTCTCTCTGCCCCACCCATATATGTGCTCCCTCTTTCAGGAAAGAAACATTTAAAAAATATATAATGAGATAAAGGTAACTGTCCTCACTCCATGCTTTACTCTAATATTCGTCTGCATAGGTGGGAGTCAGGGGTTAAGCTCAAATTGAGCCAATTCAAGCATTTTCTCAGGGCAGTCATTACCTTTTGTTGGATACATTCTCATTCCACCACAGGACACTGTGCCCATGGGGTGTTTTGCCTGAACTAAAAGGGAGGTATAATAAAATATTAGGTAAAAGGAGGGACTAAGGTCAGTGAGCACGTGCTGGTAAGCAGTGAAGATCGGGTCTCGGGGTCCAGCTGGTGACATCATCTCCCTCTTGCATATTAGGTACCATTATCACCTCCTCATGTGTCCACTTGGTAACTGTGGTATTTGTTGCAGGGACTGCTGACCTTCAGGGATGTGGCCATAGAATTCTCTCAGGAGGAGTGGGAGTGCCTGGACCCCGCTCAGAGGGCCTTGTACAGGGATGTGATGTTAGAGAACTACGGACACCTCCTCTTCTTGGGTGAGGATAACTCCCTCTCGATTTCCCAAGCCACATTCAGGGGTTTTGTTCCTTCCTTTGGAGACTGTCTCTTAGAAGCTTTCTCTTTGCATGACTGGGATTGAAATCCCTCTAGTAAGGGAACGAAGTAGGGAGGGGATGGTAGATGTAGAGAAAAATCTTCATGATGTTTCCTTTCAGGTGAGTTTTCCCTTCCTTAGAGTAACATCATCATTTCTTAGATTAATGGCAATTCTAAACATTGAGTGGCATAAAATGGTATTTCTGTCTTTAATACAAATTTCTACTCATTATGGTAGTGGTAATACTCGGAAGTAGAGATCAAGATGTGAAGCTTGGAAATCTGTTATGTGTGTTCTATAGGGACTGTTGGGCAACAGCATTTGGGAATGATTTTCCAGAATTCCAGAATGTCCTCTTTTCTCTACTGAGTCCAATACTGGGTTGAAAGGTAAACTCTCAAGCAATACTCATGTTCCTTTGTTCTAACAAACAGGTCTTGCTGTGTCAAAGACGGACCTGGTCATCTTTTTGGAACAAAAGCGGGTGCTATGGGATGTGAAGAGAAAGGAGACCGTAGCATCATGCCCAGGTAAGTGGGAATGACTGAAGCAGATGACAGAGGTGAGGTCCCAATGTGAAGGATGAAGACAGGCTTAGAATGTGGATCGAGCAGCTCTTGAATGGAAATTAGTTTGAGAAACCGACTTTCATGCCTCTTTCTCTTACAGAGGAACATCTGCTTTCCAACACATGAACCTCTTACATTCTCTAAGGATTCTCTTCAGTTCCACCAAAGGTCCTTCACATCCACAGTGAGGGCCTCCATAATCTGATCGGTTTTCCATTGCTTTGAGGGTTTGGGGAAATCTCTGTATTTCTGAGGAAATCTATGTTCATTCATTTTTGAGTGTTTGCCATGTGTGAGAAATGTGTCAGGGTAGCGGTATGCATTTTGGGTTTTGGTGCAGTAATCCCGGGAACACTGGGGACAGATACCACATATTATCTGGTTTATACTTTCCAATATAATTGAGGCTTTAATCTTAATCATACAAAATTGAGACCCACGAATTTCACCAGATAATAAATCACCTCCTTAAAATGAGAAAATCTAACCCTTTATTTCACTTCAAAAGTTCAGTTTTTAGGGTGCTTGGGTGGATCAGATGCTGTAGCATCTGACTTCAGCTGAAGTCATGATCTCACAGTCAGTGAGTCTCAGTCCCGCACTGGCCTCTGTAATGACAGCAGAGGGAAATCTTGGAATTCTGTGTCTCTCTCTGCTCCTCCCCTACTTGGTCTTTATCTCTCTCAAAATAAAGAATAAACTTTAAAAAGGTAAGATAAGGTTTATTTTCTGATGTTATTAACTAAAATAGGAAATTTCTACTCTATATGCTCCATTCCTGAATGCTGACATAATTTAAAGCATCTATTATTGAACTACAATTTCTATATAAATTAATGCCATAGGGGACTATAGCATTTAGAATTCAAAACTTGCATCTTATAATAAAGTCTCAATTCTTACATTATTTATTTTTTCTTTTATAGTTTATTGTCAAGTTGGTTTCCATATAACACTCACTGTTCATCCCAACAAGTGCCCTCCACCATGCCCATCAGCCCCCTCCCCCTCTCCCCCACTCCCATCAGCCCTCAGTTTGTTCTCAGTATTCAAGAGTCTCTCATGGTTTGCTTCCCTCCCTCTCCCCAACTATTTTTCCACTCCCCCTCCCACATGGTCCTCTGTTAAGTTTCTCCTGTTCCACTTTTAAGTGAAAACATATGGTATCTGTCCTTCTCTGCCTGACTTATTTCACTTAACATGACACCCTTGAGTTCCAGCCATGTTGCTACAAATGACCAGATTTCATTCTTTCTCATTGTCACATAGTGTTCCATTGTATATATAAGCCACATCTTCATTGAAAAAAAATTTTTTTATGTTTGTTTATTATTGAGACAGAGGGAAACATGAGACCTGAGTGGGGGAGGGGCAGAGAGAGGGAGACACAGAAGCTGTAGCAGGCTTCAGGCTCTGAGCTATCAGCACAGAGCTCGACGCAAGGCTCGAACCCACAAACCGTGAGATCATGACCTGAGCAGAAGTCTGAGGCTTAACCGACTAAGCCATCTAGGCGCCCAAACCACATCTTCTTGATCCTTTCATCAGTTGATGGACAATTAGGGTCTTTCCATGATTTGGATATTGTTGAAAGGGCTGCTATGAACATTGGGGTACATGTGCCCCTATGCATCAGCACTCCTGTATCACTTGAGTAAATTCCTAGCAGTGCTATTGCTGGGTCATTGGAGAGTTCTATTTTTAATTTTTTGAGGAACCTCCACACTGTTTTCCAGACCAGCTGTACCAGTGTACATTCCCACCAACAGTGAAGGAGGGTGCCCATTTCTCAACATCCTCACCAGCATCAACAGTCTCTTGATTTGTTCAATTTAGCCACTCTGACTGGCGTGAGGTGGTATCTCAGTGTGGTTTTGATTTGTATTTCCCTGATGATGAGTGATGCTGAGCATCGTTTCATGTGTCTGTTGGCCGCCTGGATGTCCTCTTTGGAGAAGTGTCTGTTCATGTCTGCCCACTTCATCACTGGGTTATTTGTTTTTCGGGTGTGGAGTTTGGTGAGTTCCTTATAGATTTTGGATACTAGCCTTTTATCCGATATGTCATTTGCAACTATCTTTTCCCATTCCATCGATTGCCTATTAATTTTATTGATTGTTTCCTTTGTCATGCAGAAGCTTTTTATCTTGATGAGGTTCCGATACTTCATTTTTGCTCTTGATTCCCTTGCCTTTGGGGATGTGTCGAGTAGGAAATTGCTGCGGTTGACGTCAAGGAAGTTGTTTCCTGCTTTCTCCTCTAGGGTTTTGATAGTTTCCTGTCTCACATTCAGGTCCTTCATCCATTTTGAGTTTATTTTTGTGTATGGTGTAAGAGAGTGGTCTAGTTTCATCCTTCTGCATGTTGCTGTCCAGTTCTCCCAGCACCATCTGTTAAAGAGGCTGTCTTTTTTCCATCGGATACTCTTTCCTGCTTTGTCAAAGATTAATTGGCCATACATTTGTGGGTCCAGTTATGGGTTCTCTATTCTATTCCATTGGTCTATGTGTCTGTTTTTGTACCAATACCATACTGTCTTGATAATGACAGCTTTGTAGTCGAGGCTAAAGTCTGAGATTGTGATGCCTCTGTTTTGGTTTTCTTCAATATTACTTTGGCTATTCGGGGTCTTTTGTGGTTCCATACAAATTTTAGGATAGTTTGTTCTCGCTCTGAGGAGAATGCTGGTGCAATTTTGATGGGGATTGCGTTGAATGTGTAGATTGCTTCGGGTAGTAATGACATTTTAACAATGTTTATTCTTCCGATCCGTGAGCATGGAATGTTTTTCCATTTCTTTTGTCTTCTTCAATTTCCTTCATAAGTTTTCTATAGTTTTCATCATACAGATCTTTTATATCTTTGGTTAGGTTTATTCCTAGGTATTTTATGGTTTTTTGTGCAATTGTGAATGGGATCAGTTTCTTGATTTCTCTTTCTGTTGCTTCATTAATGGTGTATAAAAATGCAACTGATTACTGTATATTGATTTTCTACCCTGCGACTTTGCTGAATTCATGGATCAATTCTAGTAGGCTTCTGGTGGAGTCGGTCGGGTTTTCCATGTAGAGTATCATGTCGTCTGCGAAAAGTGAAAGGTTGACTTTATCTTTCCCAATTCTGATGCCGTTTATTTCCTTTTGTTGTTTGATTGCTGATGCTAGGACTTCCAGCACTATGTGAAACAACAGTGGTGAGAGTGGACATCCTTGTCGTGTTCCTGATCTCAGGGGGAAAGCTCTCAGTTTTTCCCCATTGAGGATATTAGTTGTGGGCTTTTCATAAATGGCTTTTATCATGTTTCAGTAAGTTCCTTCTACCCTTCTCAAGGGTTTTTATTAAGAAACGGTGATTTTGTGAAATGCTTTTACTGCATCTATCGACAGGATCATATGGTTTTTATCTTTTCTTTTGTTAATGTGATGTATCACATGGATTGACTTGCGAATATTGAACCAGCCCTGTAACCCAGGAATGAATCCCACTTGATCAGAGTGGATAATTCTTTTTATATGCTGTTGAATTCGATTTGCAAGTATCTTGTTGAGGATTTTTGCATCCGCATTCATCAAGGATATTGGACTGTAGTTCTCTTTTTTTGCTGGTTCTCTGTCTGGTTTGGGAAGCAAAATGATGCTGGTTTCGTAGAATAAGTCCAGAAGTTTTCCTTCTATTTCTATTTTTTGGAATAGCTTGAGAGTAATGGGTATTAACTCTGGTTTAATGTCTGGTAGAATTCCCCAGGGAAGCCATCTGGCCCAGGGCTCTTATTTTTTGGGAGTTTTTGATAACTGATTCAATTTCTTCACTGGGTATGGGTCTGTTCAATATTTCTATCTCTTCCTGTTTGAATTTTGGTAGCGTGTGTGTGTTTAGGAATTTGTCCACTTCTTCTAGATTGTCCAGTTTGTTGGCATATAATTTTTCATAGTATTCCCTGATAATTGCTTGTATTTCTGAGGGATTGGTTGTAATAGATCCATTTTCATTTGTGATTTTGTCTATTTGGGTGCTGTCTCTTTTCTTTTTGAGAAGCCTGGCTAGAGGTTTATCAATTTTGTTTATTTTTTCAAAAAACCAGCTCTTGGTTTCATTGATCTGTTCAACTGTTTTTTTTTTTTGGATTCTATATTGTTTATTTCTGCCCTGATCTTTATTATTTCTCTTCTTCTGCTGGGTTTGGCGTGCTCTTGCTGCTCTGCTTCTAGTTCCTTTAGGTGCACTGTTAGATTTTGAATTTGCGGTTTTTCTAGTTTCTTGAAATAGACCTCGATTGTAATGTACTTTCCTCTTAGGACTGCCTTGACTGCGTCCCAAAGAGTTTGGATTGTTGTATTTTCATTTTTATTTGCTTCCATATATTTTTTAATTTCTTCTCCTATTGCCTCATTGGCCCATTCGTTCTTTAGTAGGGTATTCTTTAACCTCCATGTTTTTGGAGGTTTTCCAGACTTTTTCCTGTGATTGATTTCAAGTTTCATAGCATTGTGATCTGAAAGTGTGCATGGTATGATCTCAGTTCTTATATATTTATTGAGGGCTGCTTTATGACCCAGTATGTGATCTATCTTGGAGAATGTGCCATGCGCACTTGAGAAGAAAGTGAATTCCCTAGCCTCAGGATGTAGAGTTCTAAATATATCTGTCGAATCCATCTCTTCCAATGTGTCGTTCAGGTCCATTGTGTCTTTAGTGATTTTCTGTTTAGTTGATTTATCCATTGCTGTAAGTGGAGTATTAAAGTCCCCTGCTATTAGCACATTCTTATCAATAAGATTGTTTCTGTTTGTGATGAATTGTTTTACAATACAATGTAAAATTGTACAATTTACAATTTTACAATTTGGGTGCCCATGAATTTAGTGCGTAGATGTTTATAATTGTTAGCTCTTCCTGATGGAGAAATCCCGTAATTATTATATATAATGCCCTTCTTCATCGCTTGTTACTGCCTTTACTTTAAAGTCCAGTTTGTCCGATATAAGTATGGCTATTCCAGCTTTCTTTTGACTTCCAGTAGCATGAAAGATACGTCTCCATCCCCTTACTCTCAATCTGAAGGTGTCCTCAGGTCTAATATGAGTCTCTTGTAGACAGAAATAGATGGATTTTGGTTTTTTATCCATTCTGATATCCTATGCCTTTTAATTGGAACTTTTAGTTCATTTACATTCAGTGTTATTATTGCAAAATATGGGTTTAGAGTCATTGTGTTCTCTGTAGCATTCATGCTTGTAGTGGTGTCTCTGGTAGCTTGTGTGCTTTGCAACCTTTCCTTCATAGAGTCCCCCTTATGATTTCTTGTAGGGTTGGTTTAGTGGTGATGAATTCTTTAAGTTTTTGTTTATTTGGGAAAACCTTTCTCTCTCCTTCTATTCTGAATGACAGTTTGCTGGATAAAGGATTCTTGGCTGCATATTTGTTCTGTTCATCACATTGAAGATTTTCTGCCATTCCTTTTTGGCCTGCCAAGTATCAGTAGATAAGTCTGCAACTACTCTGATAGGTCTCTCTTTGTATGTTAGGGCCCTTTTATCCCTAGGTGCTTTCAGAATCTTCTCTTTATCCTTATATTTTGCCAGTTTCACTATGATATGTCTTACAGAAGTTCGATTCAAGTTACGTCTGAGGACAGTTCTCTGTGCTTCTTGGATTTCAATGTCTGATTTCCCCCTGAGGTCCTGCCTTTGTGGTTGTGGGGAGAAAAATGGCTGCCCCCCGTCCCTTCTCAAACAAAGCATTGCAAATCACTCTTTTGGGTCTGATCTCCCTGTGCCGCGGGTGTAGCTAAACTGGGCCATGTTCTATGTCCCAAGCCCAGCTTTGTTTCCAGATCTTAGTCTGCAGGCTTTAATGATACCGCCTGAAATGTAATCCCAGAAGCCCAAACCAGGGCGCTTCCTAGCTTGGGATCGAGTAAGGGGATTAGGGGGATGGTTCATCCTGATGCTGACTGGGACCCAGGTACCCTGCCCAAAGAAAGCTCCCCAGTTAGAGATAGGATCTCTCTCTGAACACCCTGTGGTTAGAGATGGGATGATAGGATCTCTCTCAGTCCTGGGCCGAGGTTCTTCTCTTCTCCAGGGTCAGTTCTATGAGCAGTTTCAGCCACTGTTTCTCTTCCCCTCATCTCTCTGCAGTGGAGGCTCCCTCCACTCCAAGCCTCCATGTCCCAGCCCATTTTTATCTTCCCCAGTTCACTATCACACACCTATGATGCTGTCTTTAGTGGACTCTCTTTTCCTCCCAGACTCTTGCCGTTCAGCATTCTTTGATTCAGTCCTTCTTCGTTTGAGAGATCCAGGCAGGAAGTATGGAACTCCCTATTTCTCCACCATCTTGCCTCTCCCCTACATTATTTATTAATATTTGAATCATTTTATAATTTTGTCTTGTATAATATGATATCCCAGTGATTTTTGTCATATGTTTTCACTTTCTGATTAGTTATATATGAGATTACATTATGATATATTAGATCAAAAATTTTTTTTACTTTTTTGCAATGTTTATTTTTGAGAGAGAGAGAGAGGGAAAGTTAGCAGGGGAGGACAGGAAGAGAGGGAGACACAGAGTCTGGAGAAGAGCTGTCAGCACAGAGTCCGACCCAGGGCTCCAACTCACAGACCAAGATATCGTTGCCTGAGCTGATGATGGACGCTAAACCTACTGAGCCACCTACAAGACCCAGTAGCTATGATACTAGCCTCTGGCTGTGACCCATGAAAAAAGGCACATTTGGAATTATTGGCATGTCTTCATGGACATGACAATAGTAAGGTATATTCCTTAACATCAACCATGGAAAGCTCTAATGAAAACCCTTATGAATTAAGCACTTAAAAGACATTATTACAATGAATTTAAGGGTATAACCTATTTTTTAGAATCAAGCAAGCAAAAAAGTTTCATTTAAGGTTTGGTTGTTTTTTGTTTTTTTGTTTTTTTTTTTTTTTTTGCATGTATTTTGAGAGATGGGGAGAGAGAGTGTGTGTGTGGAGGAGAGGCAAAGACAGACGAAAGAATTCCAAGCAGTCCCAACACTGTCAGTGCAGAGCAGGATGTGGGGCTGAAACTTACAAAAAATGAGATGATGGCATGAGCTAAAATGAAGTCAAATGCTCAACTCTTGGAGCCTTCCAGAAACCCCAAAACCTTTCATTTCTAAACAAACAACATGAAATTGTAATATGTCAATAATAACTTTATATGAAAATTATTTGGGATGAAATTCAAATACAATCTGAATGATTTGGGGTGCCTATGGGGCTCAATCAGTTAAGTTTCAGACTCCAGATCAGGTCAGGATCTCACAGTTTGTGGGTTCGAGTCTGCCATCAGGCTCTGTGTTGACAGCTCAGAGCCTGGAACCTGCCTCAGATTCTGTGTCTCCTTCTCTCTCTGCCCCTCCTTCTCTCACGCTCTCTCTCCCTCTCTCAAAAAATAAGTAAACATTAAAGTAGATAAAAATTTAACAAAAAAGACAAAAAACAAATGATTCCTTTTTCCTGAAGTTAAAGTTTTTTCAGTTTTGTGTCTAAGAAATCTTTTTTTTTAAGAAATCTTAATTGTATTCATCTGATAGTAGAAAGTGAAATGATTTTACTTTTATCCCTTACCTTTCAGCTGTATATTCAAATGATACCGAGAGTCTTCTTCCAAAGATGTTCATAGAAACTTCTTTTCAAAATGTGTCAGTGGATAAATATAAACATAGTGCCCTTGAGAATGGACCCTTAGTGATAGACTGGAACAAGGATGGGGAGAATGAAGGGCATCAAAGACATCTGGGGACTCCTTTTTCAGAGAACAATTATGAATACAATAAGTATGGGGAGGTTTTTTATCAAAGCACCAACCTTATTACACGTAAGAGCATATATTTGGGAGAGAATTCTTCTCAATATAATGTATGTGGGAAAATACTTAACCAGTCATTTAATGTTGGTGATCAAAAGAGGATTCATGTGGGAAAAAACCCATACACATGCAGTGAACCTGGGAACATGTTTAGTCAGTCATCAAGACTACATATACATAAGACAATCCATACTGGACAGAAAGGTTACATTGGTAAGGATTGTGACAGAGGTTTCAACTGGCCATCAGCACTAATTCAACATCAGCAAGTGCACACTGGAGAGAACCCTTACAAATGTGAAGAATGTGGTAAAACGTTTAATTATGGCTCATCAGTAAATGGACATAGACTAATCTGTACTGGACAGAAACCTTACACACAGAAAAAATGTGGGATGGCTTTTACCCAGCACTCACCTCTTCCTGAACATCACAGAATCCATACTGGAGAGAAACCTTACCAATGTAAAGACTGTGGCAAGTCCTTCAACCGGCCCTCAGGCCTTAAAAAACATCACCGAATCCATACTGGAGAGAAACCTTACCGATGTAAAGAATGTGGCAAGGCCTTTACTCACTCCTCAGACCTTAGCAAACATCACCGAATCCATACTGGAGAGAAACCTTACCAATGTAAAGAATGTGGCAAGGCCTTTAGCCTTCCTTCAGTCCTTAATCAACATCACCGAATCCACACTGGAGAGAAACCTTACCAATGTAAAGAATGTGGAAAGTGCTTTACTTTCCTCTCAGTCCTTACCAAACATAACAAAATCCATACTGGAGAGAAACCTTACCAATGTAAAGACTGTGGCATGTCCTTCAACCGGCCCTCAAGCCTTAATAAACATCACCGAATCCATATTGGAGAGAAACCTTACCGATGTAAAGAATGTGGCAAGGGCTTTACTCACTCCTCAGGCCTTACCAAACATCACCGAATCCATACTGGAGAGAAACCTTACCAATGTAAAGAATGTGGCAAGGCCTTTAGCCTTCCTTCTGTCCTTAATCAACATCACCGAATTCATACTGGAGAGAAACCTTACCAATGTAAAGAATGTGGAAAGTCCTTTACTTTCCTCTCAGTCCTTACCAAACATAACAAAATCCATACTGGAGAGAAACCTTACCAATGTAATGAATGTGATAAGGCCTTTATTCTCCCCTCAGTCCTTACCAATCATCACAAAATCCATACTGGAGAGAAACCTTACCAATGTAAAGACTGTGGCAAAGCCTTTATGTGGCCCTCAGCCTTTAATCAACATCGGAGAATCCATACTGGAGAGAAACCTTACCAATGTAAAGAATGTGGCAAAGCCTTTACTCACCCCTCAAACCTCACCCAACATCACAGAACTCATACTGGAGAGAAACCTTACCAATGTAAAGAATGTGGCAAGGCCTTTCACTGGCCCTCAGCTCTTAAAGCACATCACAGAATCCATACTGGAGAGAAACCTTTCAAATGTAAAGAATGTGGCAAGGCATTTATCCAACACACACACCTTATTCAACATCACAGAATTCATACTAGATAGAAACCTTCCTAATGTAAAGAATGCAGTAAGGCTTTTCATCACTCTTCAACTTTTACTCAGTATCACAGAATTCATACTGGAGCAGATCTTCCAAATTTAAGGAATGTGAGAAAAGTTTCATGGACTACTCACCCCTTGCTTCACATGGGAAAGTTTATACTGGAGAATAACCACTGAATACTAAACAATGTGGCAAGGCTTTCAAGCAATGCTACACCCTGACTCCTGATCAGAGAAGGAATACCTGGGAAGATTTTCCAAATACACAGAATTTGGGGACCATGTTAATCAGAGGTGAAGCTTCATTCTACATCACAGAATTCATACTGGAGAAAAAACTTAAAATGTAAAGAATGTAGTAAAACCTTTATGACTGCTCAACCCTACTCAGGATCACAGACTTTATACTGAGGAGAACCCTTACAAAGGTGAAGAATGTGTCCAGCCCATAGCTGGAACTCACAACTTGCTCCATATCATAGCTATGTTACAGGATAGAAAGTCACATGAAGAGGAAATTGCAGTGCTTATAAGTGGAATTTGATCCTTAATCAATATCTGAAAATGCACATGAGATTTAAATCCTACAGACGTACTGAATGAGGCAAGGCCTTCATATCAAATGTATAGTTTAGCAAACACCAGACAGTGCATGAAAGAAGGTAACTTTGAAGACATATTTAGAAAAATATATAACTGAGCATCAAATGTCAATAAATGTCACAGAATTCACATTGGGAAGTAGTACATCAATCTCTATTTAGACATCTATCAAAATACTGATAAGGGATAATACAAAGTTAAACATGATGTATGTGCGGTTATGTCTCAAAAGATTAAATGGATTAGTTTTTGTCATGTTTATGTATTTTTGAGAGAGAGAGATGGCAGGAGTCGGAAGGGGCAGAGAGAGAGGGAGACACAGATTCAGAAACAGGCTTCAGGCTCTGAACTGTCAGAACAGACCCTGACAGGAAACTTGAACTCACCAAGTTGACGTTCACGACCTTAGCCAAAGTTTCATGCTTAACCGACTGAACCACCCAGGTGCCCCTAAATGGACCAATTTTTGCATGGGTATAAACAATTTCAGTCTGTGTGCTCTTTTTTGTCACATCAACCCTATCTGACATTTGTGACTAGACAATATTAGTATATTTCTACTCTCAAAATACTTCCAAAATTCATTAATTCCGAGTGGTTTTGGAAAATTATGTCACTGATTATTGATGCAGCAAAGGTATGACATGCCCTTCTTCATTAGGTGTGACTCATGCCTCACTCTCCATGGAAGATGAAGGACAACATAATACACAATATATAAAGAAAATGTACATGGAGATGCTGTTGGTGAAAACATTGATGCACGTTCTCATGAAATAGGTGTTCAGAACATCATTCTTTTCCCTGTATTAAAACTAAAAATCTTGTTGAATATTACAAATAGATTCCCAACTGATCTTTAAGGAAAAAAGAGGTGGCAGTGCAGTGAAAATGGGTATATCTTCACTACAGCAATAGTCAGAGAATGTCAGTTGATGTGGTTGAAATGATGAGATCCTCTGAGAGATTAGAAATAGCATAACTAATTCTCTCCCAAAATAGCTATCAAGTATAAATACACACTTTTAAAAAAAATTTTAGTGTTTATTTTTGAGAGACAGAGTGAAAGCAGGAGAGGGGCATAGAGAGAGGGAGACACAGAATCCAAAGCAGGCTCCAGGCTCTGAGCTGTCAGCACAGCGCCTGACGTGGGGCTGGAACTCACCGACCACAAGATCATGACCTGAGCCGAAGTCGGACACTTAACTGACTGAGCAACAGACTGCCCCTTTAAATATATATTTTTTAACATTTATTTATATTTGAGAGACAGACCATGAGTGAGGGAGGGGCAGAGAGAGAGGGAGACACAGAATCTGAAGGAAGCTCCACCGTCTGAGCTGTCAGCACAGAGTTTGAGGCGGGGTTCCAACTGTGGAGCCTGAGATGATGATCTAGGCTGAGGTCCTATGTGTAACCGACAGCCACCCCACCTAGGTGCCGCTATAAATGCACAATTTTAAACAATGACCTCAGGCCTAAAAATTATGGAAGTCTGTATTCCCACATTTTATCAACAAATATTTTCTGAAGGCTTGTATCCTAGATTTTGAACGATGGTAATAGAGTGGATTTGAAATGCATAATGTAGTCTGTGTGAGGTTAATATGATTAATTACTTAAATGTATTTATTAATGTTACATACATTGTACATACATTAATAAATTAATTAATCAATTGTGTGTAATGTGTTTACATGAATGTGTAGAGTGAAGTGTTAACCCTACACCAATGTTAACCTATCTCATATTAAACACTGTAGAAAAGGGATGGAAAGTAAGAAAATGTGAAGATCTCTTTCCAGTGTAGGGTGGGAACCCGAAGTGGTCCCCTTTCATAACTCCGAAGTCAAAGGCAGCTCTTGGTTGCATCATTAGATGAATAAATGCCAGGGGGATAAGGAATTGGCAAACATGGTGGAATTCAGAGGATTAGGGAAGTGCCATTTCATCTTCAGGATTTAATTGAATTCCTTACCAGATGCTGTAAGACGACACAGATTCCTGTGATGCCCAGGCCTTGATCAGTGGCAGTTATGGAGGAGGCATATTGGATGATGTAATCACCATGGGCATAGCTTTAAGATATCACACGTTACAGTAGCTATGGAGATGATGCTTAAAGGGCCTAGACACAGGGGAATAGGTTCAGAGACAGGGACCCAATGAGATTGATTAGAAAGCCGTATTAATTTGAACTGTTTTCATTCTCTGATGTAGGGGTTGTAGACAATCTAAAGTCACACAGCAAGCAGGGAGTTTTTAAAGGGGAGTCACAGTCTACTGAGCATTGATATGTGGGAGAAGCAGTGGCTACACTGCCTAATCATTCTTGATATGATCTCAATACTTGCTGGCATCAGAAAGGGCCACTTTTCTACCATGGTGAAACTTGAACTTCTAGGACCATTGGGTTCCTTGTTTCCCCAGCATCCGTGGTCTGTTGAAATCTTAAGCTACAATTCGTCAAGCCATAAGCTAGAGAGTACAGGTCAGTGTGCTAGATGTATGTACCCATGATAGTATTGGGAACAGTTATAGTCTGAGAATGTCTGTATTTGGAAAGTAACATACATACATCATTCAGGCAGTGTTTATGGAGCTTTTTCTCTGTGCACACACACAGCTTTTACTCACATGGTGCTGCGGTGGGTACCTCAGGAACATGCATGTGAGTTTCACTTCATTATACTTTAGGACTTGAAAATAGGTGTCCCGTATTTCCCCCAGAACGTAGATGCTGTGCCCTGCCTTTCTGTTTCTTTTTCTTCATAACATTGTACAAAAGAGGAGCCAAATATGGTTTGGAAGAATGTACAAAGGCATGAACTGGAATCTCAGAAGTTCTCATTGTTGACTAAGAACCAAATTGGCATGTGATAAGGAGAAATTCAAATGTAATAGTATATGAATGGAGACTCCACAAACACAGGACAATTGCAATGGGAAAGTAAGGTATATATGTCTTTGAAGAGGAGAGAAGGAGGAGGAGAATGAAGGGGAGGAGAAGAATGGGAGGAAGGAAGGGAGGAGGAGCAAAGAATCAGAAGTCTGGGGCCTCCAAGGTAAAAAATGTAATTCACAGGAAGGTGAAAAGTACATATTTGATAAGCAAATATTCTCTGGGCCACTCTAAAACAATAGGACATAGAAAACTGTTCACATGGTCCTTCCTGGATTCCTCCCCAGTGACCATACCTAGCTGTATCTTAATGTAGTCACATATGGTGAGTGCTCTCATGCTGGGGCAGCTTTTCTATGCACGTTATTGTTTAGAGGGGGAGGTGAAAAGTAAACATTCTTCCTGAATCTGCTTAATTTTGATCACTATGAACTCTAAATAATCTTTCTGCCAAAGTGGTCCATCAGAGAAGAGCCTGGGTGTGGCTCATACAAACTGGAGGAGATTTTGTTGCATTAAATAAGAATCACACTGAAAAAAAAAAATCCTCTATGAAATCACATGGAATCTAAAGCAAGTCAAAATCAGGGCACGTAGGTGTTTCATTTGGCTAAGTGCCAACTTTGGTTCAGGTCATGACCTTGTAGTCCAGGAGATCGAGCCCCGTATTGCGCTCCCACGCTTACGTTGTGAAGCCTGTTTGGGATGCTTGCTCTGTCTTCTCTGCTCCTCTCCCACTCACGCTTTCTCTCTTTTGCAAAATAAATCAACTTTGAAAAAACGTTAAAGTAAGTGACAGTCATCAAAGTATGGATTAGAATATTGCCAGCAACTGAGGGTGAAGGAAATGTTGAGATGATAATGGCATCTCGAGGTTTCAGCAGGGGGACCTCTCAAGCCCTATCACTCCTAGTCAATAGCAGATCCAACAGGAAGGGGAAGTCTTCATGTTCGATGGACTCTACCGTGGAGGTAGGTTATACTCCACTATTCCAGTCAGAGGAAGAGATGTTTCCATCTCTTTCCCAGACAACAGCTCAACCACCGAAAACCCACATTCCTTCAAACTACAGTTTTACTATGAGAAACGTTAGTTTATAAGCAACTTCTCAACTTATCCCTTGTTTCCAGAAAAGCAGGCCTCTTTATTCCCTGGACTCAGCTATGGTTTTGCCTCAACCTGCTTGTCACTGATTCCAAATTCTCTTATTCCAGAACATACCCATCTTTTGGTGGCAAAATACCTGGCAGTGTTTATTTATAAGATTAAATGTAACAAGATTCACTTATGTAGGATGAATAAATATGGGATTTCTTTTGTACAGCACAGTGACTGTTTTCTACACTTGAAGTTTGCTAGAATAAACCATCTGAAGCATGCTCACCACACACACACTAACCTTAACTGTGTTGGGTGAGGCATTTGTTCATGAGTTTGATTTAGCTAATGATTTTGTAGGCAGATAAGCTTAGGGGTCCA
>CM053563.1:4324935-4352923 GCA_028646485.1 Cryptoprocta ferox | reverse complement strand
GATTTTGTGGGAATTGAACACCCACTATGAGCACCCAAATAATGCACTAAGGGCACCAGAGACCTGACGATGCCTATCCTTACTGGTCCGGTGACTTCAATCAACTAAGGACCTGGACTCTCAATTTAGTATGACTTTTGACTGATTTGAAAATGAAATGTCCTTTGCCACATCCCCTAACAAATATACATGTGTGCTTAGTGTAAATCTAATCCGATTTTGTTGTGTGGGGAGATAGGTTGGGAAATATTCCTGGAGTTCTTTTCTTGCAAGTAAAACTGGTTCTTTTCCTATGTTTTGGTTGGTGGTACCTTTTGGTTCAACACCCACCAAGAATGAAATCAATTGTGGGTTATAATTTCACAATGTGTATGGATATTTACTGTTTTTATCTTCAGCAACAATTGGATGTTTTTAATGGAAAACAGGTGTTGAATGAGTTTACACAAGAAGCACTGACTTTAATGAGAAAGACTGAAATGCAGGCACCAAAACTCGCAGTTCTCTGTTGCCATACACCTGCTTTAGGGGTTCAGCAAAAAGCGAGCACCTACCATTGAGACTGGAAATAAATAGCCAAACCGAATTTTCAGCTCCTTCAACCTGTTCACTGAGGGGCAGTCCAGAGTGGGGCCAAACCTGGAATGTTTTCAGAAGAAGGTGCATCTGAGCGGTGCTGTGCAGGGAGAGGGCTCTAGGCTTCTGAATTCTCTTCCCGATGGTGGTTTGCCAGGTCCATTCCTGTCTTTGTGCAGGTGACAATGGCAGGCTGTCCCAAAATGTGCCCCTTTGCCATACTGATTATTTTGAAGGAAAAGCTACTTAAGAAACAGCCAATGGAGTAGGAACACTCTGCCCCCCAGCTGTCCCCGGAAAGCAGGAGATCAATCTTCCACATAATAGACCCCTATGCTGCACAGAGAGGGAAAGAGATATTCTTACCACCACAGATAGAGAATTTAGAGCTGAGCTGTCTTCAAGAACAAACCGTGTTACTGTTCACTAGTTTGCTACCACTACCCATATTCCATTTAGAATTCCATACTAATTGAAGGCCCAACAGAAGTTCCGTTTCTGCTGTGAAATGCTCACAGATGTAATGTCTCTTTTTCTACAAAGCACAAAAAGCTATCTGTATTGTTCCTTCTATAGGTCTCAATTTCATAATTTGGTTTTGGGGTGCACGTATTTGTGATTTTTTTCTCCTGTATTCTGTCTCTGTCAATTTACTTCTTATACCAGCTAAAACGATCTTGAAAACTAAAGGAACATTAATCCTCCGCAAAAATTTTCCCATAGGATCCTAAATAGCCCATGTACAGTGTTGAACATCTGTCCATGCCTACCTTAAAATAAGCAATCTATTTGCATACATAATGATTCTTTTAGATCTGGGTTAAGCATCATCTAAATTTGAGGTTCTTTTTGTAACACCTTCATTGCAGTGAAGAGGGTGTTAGTCACTGTGTCAGATACGGTGATACAATGTTGGTAAAAATGGTCATTTTTAATGATATTCCTGGATGTCCACTTGGGCTTCTCACAGGGTGCTTAGAGTGCCATGTGAGAGATCTCTGGTCAGTGAGATGGAGGAGACTTGGGTGTGGTGGACGACTGCCTGGAATGCAAGGAAAATGACTTCCTTTCAAAATTACTATGTACTCTCAGATTTATCTTACTCCATCATGCAACAGAATTTGATGCCCAGAGGCAGGATCACCATATTGGGGCCATGAGAGATAAAAGATGAGCACAATACCTGCATATGGATAATGCCACAGCAAAAATGAGGAAAAAGAGGCTACCTCCTATGATGTCTGAGTCATTTTATCAGACATGGACTTCCTTCTTATTCCTTGTGTTCATAATAGAAAATATATATCTGATTTTCTAGAAATATTACTCTTTTCTTGGGATAACTGAACATAAATAAGAGCTACAAAATAAAACAGATTATTATTTTTCAATTGTATTCATATTAAATATGAGTAACCTGCTACCCAATTTGATGGGACAGGTTTTCACAATGGATAAACATCCTGTTTCCACACACACACACACACACACACACACACCAAAATAAAATGGGTGTAAGTACAGTAAGAGCTCTGAAAGACCATGGGGATTTTTGGCCTAAAAATTGGGTGGACTGTTTGAGGCAGAAGTGGTCACTGCCCCTGCCTGCTGACATGTGTCCCCCTATGGGGGGAGTGGGCGGATAACAGAGAACCTAGAGCTCGTGACTACCCTAATCATGGGCTAAGTGGTAATGAGGGAGGTACCTGCCAGCTATGAGTCAGCATCCCTGGAACATCACCCATGTACAGTGGCCCCAACCTATGTTGGGTTTAGACACCTGGGATACTAGTACTTTGTGGAACCACAGCACATGCCTTGCTGATCCTGCATATTATAGCATCCTGGAGGATCCTTCAGTTCCCAAACCCACTCTGCCACGTGACATTGTAAAGTGACGTCCAAAGTGCTTACAGCATCCAAAACTGCCGGAGAAAAATCAGTAATCTCTGATATCCAACAGCATCTGCTAGTAAGGGACGTGCAGGAAAACAATTAAATCATGAAGAAAATTAGAAGTTCCCTGATCTCTGGACCTCACCATATTGGCCAAGCCCCCATCTCTGTTACATTTATTCTCAGATAACACCATCAGGAGCTGCCTCGGACTTTGGACTGACTACAGGCCCTCTCCAATTGCCTCCCCACATTTCAAAATATTTCTCCACATGTGCTTTTAATAGGTCTTCTCTTTCTCTCTAGGGAGTGGTCCATCATCACTTTTCATCTCTGTTCAGTCCCTGTCAGTGCTAAATGTCTGAATTAGTACCGTGGTCCATTGGTCTTGAATCCCTCTATTCTCAGTTCAGAGGTCAGTAAGGACACTCTAGTCATAACACAGGCAAAGAGTTGTCTGAAATGCATATGTCACTGGGAAAGATATTTGGGAGATTGAGAAGAGCTGGAGATACTTTACAAATGAAACAAGTGAAGTTTATGTTTCCTTATTCAGAGAGTCAGTTGTGCTAACTGGATACATGCAGAATTCATGCAATTCTTCTGCCTGTAATTTTTCCTCTCTCTTGCCTTGCCTCTTATTGGAATATTTTTCTGCTACTTATGGAGTACTTATTAGACACCCTGCACTGTCATGTGTGTGCATCACTTGGTTGAAACATCAAAGAACACTTCCATCATGACTTGGGGCTCAATCCTTTATTAGGAACCATGGGTGTAGAGTATAGGAGTTCCTGGGTAAGTCCAGATTGAGCCCTTGGAACTAAAACATATTTAGGTAAATCTGTGGGGATCTTCTCTAAAGCCTGCACATTGGAATTCTTAGGGAGCCAGGGGAAGTGGTTGCTCACCAGGACAGTGATAGGGGTGTCATATGAGAAGTTATAATGACTTGTGATTGTGCAGGGTGTTTAGAGAATTCGCTAACGGAAACGTTTTGTGTCAGTTCAAGTCCCCTGAAAGGAAAACCGACTAAACAAAATAGATCCCAAAGAACACAATCAAGAAATACTTGAGGTAAACTGTCAGCAGTCCCCTTATTTTCTGGAATGTATCCATCTTGATGTCCTAGAAGTAACAAGGTGGAGAAAATGATGTAATAGATGCAGTGTGGGAATTATAACCATTCATTCTTTAAAGTCTGGGGCCACTGAGAAAATGATTACCAGGTATCTATCTATCTATCTCTCTATCTCATCTATTTATATGCATATTTATATCATCTCTATCCATATCATTTATATCTAATTATGTCTATATCAAAGAGGTGGTTGATGCTATCTCTTATCTACATTTTTAAATAAGGTGACGTAGGTTAATATTTGTGGCAGGATAGTGTGTCATTCATTACATACAAATATTAACACATTAAACACCGATATGTTGTATTCATTAAAATATATGAAGATCACACATAGACTCAGGTATGCTTTTCAAATGCACTCTATGATCCTTGTGCAAAATAAAGATGGCAAGCATTCAAGAAGCATTCTTGTTCTGGGGTGCCTGGGTGGCTCAGTCTGTTCAGTATCTGACTTTGGCACATGTCATGATCTCATGGCTGGTAGGTTTGAATCCAAGACCGGCTCTGTGCTGACAGCTCAGAGCCTGCGTCAGATCCTCTGTCTCTCTCTTTCTCTGTCCCTCCCCCACTTGCACTCTATCTGTCTCAAAAATAAACAAAATAAAAAATGAAGCATTCTTGTTCTGATATGATGACTTAGGAGTACTAATTTCAATAATTTTGGGGACTGAATTATTAAGAAATGTTAATGTACAATCATTTGCCCTTTTGGGAAAGAGGTATCCTCTATTGACATCTGGGAAGTCGTCTTCATTGTGACCACTTCAAGTAGTATTCTCCTCTTTTATACATTCATATTGCAAAGATATATCGGTATTTTCCTGGCATACCACTACTTTCCCTTTACTTTTTATTAAATTTTTAAGATTTTATTTCAATTCCAGTTAATTAACATATAGTGTTATATTAGCTTCACGTGGACAATATAGTGATTCAACAAATCCATACATCACCCGGTGCTCATCAGAGCAGTTGCATTCCTTAATTCGCAGCACGTATTAATCCATCCCCCCACACACCTTCCCTCTGGGATCATCAGATTATTGTCTATAATAAAGGGTTTATTTCTTGATTTGTCTCTGTCTTTGTCTACTGTCAAGTAATGATTAAATTCCTGGTGGAGAAGTGAACTACGGGCTCCCTCAAGGTCTTCTCATTGCTCTTCTGATTTCTCATTATAATAATTCTAATGTGTTCTCTCTTTTGCTTTGTTCTCTCCTGTTGTCGTGATATGTGCAAGCAGTTCCTGACTCCTTCATCCAGCCAACAGATGATGCCTCCTACACAAAACAAATTCACCCCAATGTCCCCTCTGCACTCTACAACAATGGCTCTCTGTAATAGTTATATGTAGGGACAGAGAGGGACCAATTTTGGTCCATAGATTGGAACATCCCAACAACCCCTGTCACCTTGAAGAAGTTATAGAAGATGAGCCCTTTAATCTTCAACAACCTTAAAGATTTCAGGATCAAAGATGAGTCAGGGCTGGTGTGATGAGGGATGGAAACAGCAAAGTGTTCACCTTTAGCCCAGAAGGTGGGCCTATAGCCTGCATAGATTTGATAAGATCAAGTATGTGCTGGTTGCTACATCCTGAAAGGGTCTCATGAATGTCTATACATGCCACCAAACCTCAAAATGAATATTGTATCAAACTGAGCAGTAACCATGAGAGAAATCTTGGAATAGTATTTTAGGAGTAGAAAATTTGAGGTAGAAACATTTGTGATCTAATACTCCCCACAAGACCCTCCCCCTTGAGCAGCTTTATACAGCCAAAGTGCTGCTCTTTCTGCCCACCAGTCCTGCCCTGTGCTACTGGAATAAAGGTACAATTATGTGCCATAAAATATTTCAAGAATTTTTTCCTGGCCGTTGTACTCAGTGATCCCACATCAATTTTATTACGAAAATCACAAGTTCGGCTGGTATTCTCCCACAAAGCCAATACTTACAACAGGAGTTTTGATGGATAGGAATATGGGCTTTTTTCAGGAGACCAGCCACTTGGGAAGAAGGCAGACTCTTGCCCACACACCAACTCCAAAGTCCTTGCCTGGCTGAAAGTTTGTTTTTTTTTTTCATAATGTTTCTTTATATTGAGAGAGAGAGACAGAGTGGGAGTGGGAGAGGGGCAGAGAGTGAGAGAGACATGGAATCTAAATCAGACTCCAGGTACGAGCTGTCATCACAGAGCACACGGATGGGCTTGAAGTAGAACGACGAGATCATGGCCTGAGCCGAAGTCAGAAGCTTACCGGACTCAGCCACCCACATGACCATGGCCCAAAGTTTAAAAAAAAAAAAAAAACTTTAGGACAGTTAATCCATAAAAGAGGAACATGGTAATCTGTAACACTTCTTGGTTGCATCCAGACTCAGTTATGCCAGCCCCAGGAAATATGTGGTGCTTGGAGGTGTGTATTGGTGTCCCAGTATAACGTTGTGTAAGCGTGTTTGGTTCTGAGTCTTTCTAGGTAACAATGCATGATATATAGATATACAAAGAAAGGTTTGGTTAATCAATCTTACAGGCTAACGTTACAAGCTAAAACGTAAAGACTACTATGTTGGCTAGAGGGGTCTGGGAGTGTTTCAATACAACTTAAAAAAAAAGTCCTCTAGGTTTGTTGTGTTGCTGTCAATAGAAGGGTATCCTTCTTTTGTGAGGCTGATATATATACTAAGAATAAATTAGATGGGGAAACTCTATCAAAAGGGTGCAGCAGAGCCATGGTGCGTGCTCCTGAAGAAGATGCAGCTGGCTTTGGATTGCATTGTGTGGTGTAGTGATCTCTGGGGTGCACTGGGAGAGAACAGCCCCCTGACCACAGCACTTTGGAAAGAGGGTTTATTGCCTCCCCAAGGTAGACTGTGCAAGTGCCAGCCAAAGGCCTGTCAGTAACAGGGTGGGGAGGCTCCTCTCCAGAGGAGGGGAGCAGATCCAGATCTAGGCCATGCCAGATCCTTTAAGAGATCAGATTTTGAGTCCCAGCTGAGTGCTATGGAGAAGCTGCAGGAGAATTATGGCTCAGGGCTAGCTGACTGCCCTCTCTATTCTTTGAGTGCTGCCTGAATGATGTGGGTTAAAAGCCCAAGTCCCTGGCAGAGAGCTTGCGGTGACACCGTTTACCCCCCAATATCGACACAATGGGACTTCAGAGAGCAGCACAGCGGGCCCCTAGTGGAGGCAGGACACACTTACACCAAACCCTGCCCCTCCTTGCCTGGCCACTGATTATTTAGTGGAGCAAGACTGACTGGCCCAACAGAGCCAGCCTCTCCTCCAGAGCAGCACAGCCACCACACCCATGCACCAACAGACAAGTTTTTCCCTCCTTTTTTCCCTTTTTTTCCCCTCCCTCATCGATTTTTTTCTATTGGAATCTGGCTTAGAGTTTCTGATTTCTTTCTTTCCCATATATATGTATGTATTTGATCAAGCTTTTTTATTCTATTCTTGTTCCATCTTTTGCTTTTTCTTCTGCGTTTCTTCTTCTTTTTGTTTTGTTTTGTTTTGTTTTCTTCCTTTCTGTTTCCTTGGAATCAGACTTATAGTTTTTTGACTCTCGGTTTGATATTCTTCCCCCCCCTTTTTCTCTTTTTATGAATTGAGACTTCCCACACTCTGCCTTTTGCTTCTCAGAGTTCCTTCAACAAACCAATCAAAGCACACTTAGTCGAAAATCCATACTCGCCACGACTACACCAATGAGGAGATCTCAGAGAATGACCGGTGGGATAGAGCTGCCAAAATGCAACCGCTGACTGCACAAAACATACACCAGAAGTATGACCTGGAGTGCCAGGCACTGGACAGTCTATGACCCCTTATTAATATAGCAATACTCTCAGACCCAGGCATATAAGCAGCTCTTATAACATGCAAGACAGAAATTTAGCCAAAGTGACAATCCAGGGGAATTCTCTCCAAAACAAAGGTCAAGAAGAAATCATAGCCAGAGAATAGCTCAAAGCATATATAAACGATGTATCTGAGGAAGAATTGAAACAACAGTTACAAGACTAATAGCTGGGCTTGAAAACCACATAGAAGACTCCAGAGAGACCCTTGCTTCAGAGATCCAAGACCTAAGAACTAGTCAGGATGAATTGAAAAATGGTATAACTGGGATGCAGAATAAACGAGATATAATGACAGCAAGGATGGAAGGAGCAGAGGAGAGAACAGGTGAAATAGGAGATACAATTTTGCAAAATGATGAAGCTGAAAAAGAGAGGGAAAGAAAATTACTCGATCATGAGGGAAAATGTAAAGAATTAAGTGATTTCATGAAATAAAACATTATCCATATCATAGGAGTCCCAGAAGAAGAAGCAGGAGAACAAGGGAGGAAGGTTTGTTTGAAATCATTACAGTTGAGAACTCCCCCATCTGGGGAAGGAAACAGGCATCCAAGTCCAAGGGGTACAGAGAACTGCCTTCAAACCCAACAAAAACAGGTCAACACCACAATAGATCACTGTGAAAGTTGCAAAATACAAAGATAAAGAAAGAGTTCTGAAAGCAGCTAGGGACAAAATGTCCTTAAACTACAAAGATAGTCACATAAGTTTATTACCACAAGTGTCCCCTGAAACCTATCAGGCCAGAAGGCTGTAGCAGGAAATACTCAATGTGTTGATTAGGAAAAATATGCAGCCAAGATTCCTTTTCCCAGCAAGTCTCTCATTCAGAATAGAAGAAGAGAAACAGACTTTCCCAAACAAACAAAAACTAAAGAAGTTAATGATCACTGGGGCACCTGGGTGGCTCAGTCGGTTGAGTCTGACTTTGGCTCAGGTCATGATGTCATGGTTTGTGAGTTGAAGCGCCACATCGGGCAGTGTGCAGACAGCTCAGAACCTGGAGCCTGCTTCAGATTCTGTATAGCCCTAGCTCTCTTCCCCTCCCCCACTTGCTCGCGCGCGCTCTCTCTCTCTCTCTCTCTCTCTCAAAAGAAAAGAAAAGAAAAGAAAAAAACAAAAATAAAGGAAGTTAGTGATAACTAAAGCAGCCCTACAAGAAATTCTACGGGAGGCTCTGTTAGTGGAAAGCAGCAAGGTCTATAAAGGACTAGAGAACACCATCACAAACACAAAATCTACAGGTACCACAATGGCACTAAATTCATATCTTTCAAATCACTCTGATTTTCAGTGCACTAAATGCCCCAATCAAAAGTCATAGGGTATCAGAATGGATTAAAAAAGTAACAACTGGGGCGCCTAGGTGGCAAAGTCGGTTAAGCAGCCGACTTTAGCTCAGGTCGTGATCTCACAGCTCGTGGGTTCGAGCCCCGCATTAGGCTCTGTGCTGACACCTCGGAGCCTGGAGCCTGCTTTGGATTCTGTGTCTCCCTCTCTCTCTGACCCTCCCCCGCTCACACTCCGTGTCTCTCTCTCTCTCTCTCAAAAATAAATTTAAAAAAATATTAAAAAAAAATAAAGAAGTAACAACAACAAAAACAAATCTAAACAAAAAAAAGCAATCAAAAAACAAGATCCCTCAATAAGCTGCCTAGAAGAGACTCATTCTAGACCTGAGGACACTTGTAGATTTGATGGTGAGGGGATGGAGAACCTTCTACCAAGCTAATACATGTCAAAGGAAAGCTGGAGTATCCATATTTATATCAGAAAATTAGATTAAGAAAAATTTTAAACATTTTTGAGAGATAGAGCAGAACGTGACCAGGGGAGGTCAAAGAGAGAGGGATACTGAATCCAAAGTAGGCTCCAGGCTCTGAGCTTTCAGCACAGATCCCAACACGGAGCTAGAACTCACTGACCACAAGATCATGCCTGAGCTGAAGTTGGACACTCAGCCTACTCAGCCACTCAGGCGCCCCAGGAAAACTAGATTTTAAAACAAAGTCTGCAACAAGGAATGAAGAAGGGCATTCTATCATCATCCAAAAGACTATCTATCATGAAGAGCTAACAACTGTAAATATTTAGGCCCCCACATTGGGACTACCCAAACATACAAATCAATAACAAACATAAGGAAATGTATTGACAATGATACCATAATTGCAGGAGACCTTAACACCCTACTTACAGCAGTGGACAGATCATTGAACAGAAAATCAACAAGGAAACAATGACTCTCAATGACACACTGAACCAAATGGATGTAAAAGATATGTTGACAATATTTCATCCTAAAGCAACAGAATACACATGCTTCCCATGTGCACATGGAACATTCTCCAGAATAGGTGACACATGGGGTCACAAATCAGTCCTCCACAGGTATAAAAAGACTGAGTTCATACCGTAAATATTTTCAGATCACAACACTATGAAACATGAAATCAACCACAAGAAGAAAATTGGAAGGTCCTCAAATACGTAGAAGTTAAAGAACACCCTACTAAAAAAAGGAAATGAATGGGTTAACCAGGCAATTAAAGGAACTTAAAAATGCGTGGAAACAAATGCAAATAAACACAAGACAGTCCAAACCCTTTGGGATGCATCAAAGGCAATCCTGAAAGGAAAATGCTTTGTAATTTGGGCCTCTTTCAATAAGCAAGAAATGTCCCAAATACAAAGCCTAATGTTATACCTAAAGGAGATGGAAAAGCAGCAGCAAATAAAGCTCAAAGTCAACAGAAGAAGGGATATAGTAAAGATTAGACAGAAAATAATATTATCAAATCCTAGGAAAACAGTAGAGTAGATCAATGAAACGGAGAGCTGTTTTTTTGAAAGAATAAACAAAATGGAGAAAACCCTAGCCAGACTTCTCAAAAATAAAAGCAAGAGGACCTAAATAGATGAAATCATGAATGAAAGAGGTGAGATCACAACCAACACCACAGAAGTACAAACAAGTATAAGAGAATACTATGAAAATTATATGCAACAAACTGGACAATCTGGAAGAAATGGACAAGTTCCTAGAAACAAAAAAACTACCAAAACTCAAACAGGAAGAAAGAGTCCATTTGAACAGGTCCATTACCAGCCAAGAAATTGAATTGGTTTTAAACATCCCACTCCAAGTGAGTCCTGGGCCAGAAAGCTTCACAGAAGAATTCTACCAGACATTTAAAAGAGAGTTCATACCAATTTTCCTCAAAGTGTTCCAAGAAACAGAAAAGGAAGGAAAGCTTCCAGACACATTCTATGAAGCCAGCATTATCTTGATTACAAAGTCAGACAAAGACCTACCTAAAAAGGAGGCCAATATCCTTGAGGAAACTGGATTCAGAAATACTCAACAAGATACTAGCAAATGGAGTGCAACGGTCCATCAAAAGAATTATTTGGGGCACCTGAGTGGCTCAGTTACATGGGTGTCTGACTCTTCATTTTGGCTCAGGTCATGATCTCACAGTTCATGAGTTCTAGCCCCATGTTGAGTCTACAATGAGACTACGGACCCTATTTGGGATTTCCTCTCCCTCTTTCTCTGCCCCTCCCTTGCCAGTTTTTTCTCTGTGTCTCTATCTCTCTCAAAGTAAGTAAACAAACATTTGAGAGAAAATAATGATACACCATGATCAAGTGGGATTTATTTCTGGGATGCAGATATGGTTCACTATATGGATATCAATGTGATAAACTACACTGATGTTAATAAATAAAGGGTAATTACCATATGATCCTTTCGATAGAGGAAAAGCCCCACAGTTAATATCATCTTCAATGCGGAAAAACAGAGAGCTTTTACTCTAAGATCAGGAATACGACACAGATAGCCACTCTCA
Source organism: Cryptoprocta ferox (assembly GCA_028646485.1). NCBI lineage: Eukaryota > Metazoa > Chordata > Mammalia > Carnivora > Eupleridae > Cryptoprocta > Cryptoprocta ferox. The sequence goes on along the minus strand of CM053563.1, from coordinate 4,341,583 downwards.
CCACTGTTGTTTAACATAGTACTCAAAGTCCTAGGCTCAGCAATGAGACAGCAAATGGAAATAAAAGACTTCCAATTCAGCAAGGAAGATGTCAAAGTTTCACTCTTTGTAGATGACAGGATACTCTCTCGACATTGAAAATCTGAAACACTCCACCGAAAAACTGCTAGAGCTGATACGTGAATTCAGCAAAGTCACAGGATATAAAATCAATGTAAAGAAACCGGTGGCATTTCTACACGTTTATAATGAAGCAAGAGAAATATCAAGGATTTGAGCTTATTTATAATTGCACCAAAAAAAAAAAAAAAACCACTAAGATACCTAGGAAGAAACCTAACCAAAGACAGAAAAGATCTGTATGCAAAAAGTAGAGAAAGCTTATGAAAGGAATTCAAGAAGACAAAAAGAAATAGAAAAACATTCCATGCTCATGGATTAGAAGAACAAATAGTTAAAATGTCAATACTACCCAAAGCAATCTACACATCCAATGCCATCTCTATTCAAATGAACACCAGCATTATTCACAGTGCTAGAACAATCCTAAAATTTGTATGGAACCACAAAAGACCTGAATAGCCAAAATGATGTGCTAAAAGGAAACCATGGGGAGAGGCATCACAATTCTGGACATTTAAGTGTATTACAAAGCTGTAATCCTCAAGACAGTATGGTATTGGCACAAAAACAGACATATAGATCCATGGAATAGAACAGAGAATATGGAAATGGACCCACACATATATGGGCAACTCATCTTCCACAAAACGGGAAAGAGTATACAATGGAAAAAAGACACTCTTTTCACCAAATGTAGCTGGGAGAACTGGACAGGGACATGCAGAAGAATGAAACTGGACATAGTTCTTACACCATACACAACAATCAATTCAAAATGGATGAAAGACCAAAATATGAGACAGGAAACCATCAAAATCCTACAGGAGAAATATGCAGGAAATTTCTCCGATCTAGGCCAGAGCCAATTCTTACTTGACATGTTTCCAGGCAAGGGAAATAAAAATAAAAATGAGCTATTGACACCTCATCAAAAAGAAAGAAAGAAAGAAAGAAAGAAAGAAAGAAAGAAAGAAAGAAAGAGAAAAGTTTCTGCACAGGGAAGGAAACAATCAACAATACTAAAAGTCAAAAGATGGAATGGAGAGGATATTTGCAACTGACATATCAGATAAGGGTTAGTATCCAAATCTAGAAAGATGTTACCAAAATGAACACTGAAAAACCAAATAATCCAGTGAATGTGGCAACCCCTCAGAACAACGTGACCCATAACATGTAGTCATGGAGAAAAACAGTACACAAAACTATATAATGGTTAGGAAATGATTAATATAGCTTTAAGAAAATAGTCATTGTAGTGTCTCTCTGGGAAAGTGGCTGATTTATGATACGGGAGCCCATCAGCCGGGAACACCTGGCCCGCCCTGGGCGGAACACCACCTGCTTCTTTTGTATTGACTTCTCCGCTTCCTCAGAGACCACCTCCTTATATGAAACATTGATTATGCCTGATCAACCATAACGTCCCTGCCTGAGAAAGTTCTGTTTTTCTCATGAGGTCACTCTCTGATCACTAAAAACAATCTTGGCTTTGATTGACTATCATATTCTCAATAAATATGGGACTGCGGAGTTGTTCGGGGCAACAGTTGTTATAAGCTGTCGTCCCCTGCTCCCTTTCTCTTTTACAGCTGACTTGTTTGTGCCTAATTCTTCTCCTGTGCACCGTTATGGAAAGCAGCAACAGAAGTGGGCAGAAGAAATGAATAGACACTTTTCCAAAGGAGACATCCAGATGGCTAACAGACACATGAAAAGGTGCTCAACAGCACTCATCATCAGGGAAATACAAATCAAAACCACAAGACATTCCATCTCACATGTGTCAGAATGGATAAAATTACAAGCATCTGGGTGGCTCAGTCTGTTGAGCTTCTACGCTTCATTTCAGCTCAGGTCATGATCTCACAGTTCATGCGTTTAAGCCCCATGTCAGGCTCTGTTCTGACAGTGTAGACTCTGCTTGGGATGGTCTCTCTCTCCCTCTCCGTCCGTCCTTCCCTCACTCATGCTGTCTCTTTTCTTTCTCCATATAAATAAACTTAAAGAAAAAAAGAAAAGGAATGACTAAAATGAACAATTCAAGAAACAACAGATTTTGGCAAGGATGCAGAGAAAGGGGAACCCTTTTGCACTGTTGGGGGGAATGCAAACTGGTACATCCACTTTGGAGAACAGTATGTAGATTCCTCAAAAATCTGAAAATAGAACTACCCTATGATGCAGCATTTACACTACTATTTATTTATCCAAAGGATACAAAAATGCTGATTTAAAGGAGTGCATGCATCCCAATATTTATAGCAGTGCTATCAACAATAGACAAATTATTGAAAGAGCCCAAATGACTATCAACTGATGAATAGACAAAGGAGATGTCACATATATGAGATCATATATATGACAATATATACATATTGTGTACACACACACACAAATGGAATATTACTCAGCAATAAAAAATAACTTGCCATTTGCAACAATGTGGATGGAAGAGGAGGGTACTTTGCTAAGTGAAATGAGACAGTAAGAGAAAGACAAATATCATATGATTTCACTCATATGTAGAATTTGAGAAACACAACAGATGAAATAGGGGAACGAAAGACAAAATTAGATAAAAACAGACAGGGAGGCAAACCCCAAGAGACTCTTAAATACAGAGAACTGAGGGTTGCTGGAGCAGAGGTGGATGGGGGGATGGGTTAGGCATTGGAGAGGGCACTTTTGGAGATGAGCACTGAGTGTCTTATGTAAGATGTATTTCTGGGTACTACTCCTGAAACCAATACTACACTTTATGTTAACTAACTTGAATTTTAAAATAAATAAGTAAATAAAATAACTATAAATGGACAAAATTCTTCAATCAAGAGATACAAATTGGCTGAATGGAAAGAAATGCAAGACACACCTATAAGGTGCCTTCAAGAGACTCACTTCAGCTTTCGGAACACAGAATGTAAGTGCTGGTGTGGAAAAAGATATTTCACGCCAACAGAAACTGAAGGAAAGCCAGGTAGCTATGCTTACATCAGACAAACAGACTTTAAGCCATGGTTTCTAATAGGACGTAGCAAAGGTCATTATGAAATAGGCGGTCATTTGTGGAGGGTTTTTAGCTATGTGGTATTTAGAAGAACACATTAAGGTTTTCCCCTCAGTTTGGTTTAAAAGGACATGAATAGGGTGTTTCTGTAACTCAGATAGTACTTTCCACTTTTCAAACCAACACCTTTTTCCATAAATGTTGGTGTATCTGTAGGTACCTCAATTAGAGCTTGTGTAAGGTTTATGAACATCTGTATCTTAAGGGTTCTCTAAATGGCTAGTTGATATTCAAAAACCTATTTCTGTGATTTGAGGCTGCGGGGTGGATGGGAAATGCTAAATGACAGTTTCAGAAGGACCTCTTGTTTTCAGATTTTGACGTGTGTGGGAAAACACTATTTTGATGAAAATCATGGTCCTTTACTGTACCCAGGAGCCAATAGTTTGTCAAAATAAACACGTACAGGCTAATTTACAGTAACCTGTTTTCTAACCTTTTGCTATTATACAGTGCTTCTTTTTTTCTCATATACTTTTTAATATACATTGTTATCTGGTATTTTAATCTCCAAACAAGTTATTTGTCCTTTCAGGCAGGGTACCATAATACCCGTCTGTAAGTTTTCTGATATTAGTTTTGGGGCAGTTTCTCTTTGCTTACAAGTGCATTCCAAAAATAAGGACCACTACTGAAGGTTTATCCAGTCGAGCATGTCCTTCCTTTGCTTCCACATAGTCTCTATAAAAACCTTACCACCATCTCCTATGGAAGGAATATGCTTAACCATTTGAAGAAACAAAACACTGGTCAGGTTAACTCTTGAACATTTGAACATATATCAGTTCATCTTTTAACATCATACAGTACCACCTTTCATTTTGAGCACCTTTCTCACGTGGCCTAAACACCTTGCCCACTCATAACATGGACATAAAACTCAGTAGGACACCTTTCCCTGCCTCTCTCAGCCCACTTTTGCTCATGCACATAAGACACTGGTGTGAGTCGGCCCGCACTTTCCCAGATTACCCTCTTGGTAATGGCTCCCCACAGTGCCTGCACAGATAGAGTTTCTGGCCATGTGCTGCACATGTGCAGAGAGGACTTGCGGCACACATTGCCCCTCTGTGGCTAAAACCTGCAGTCATGTGCTTCTCCCTTCACCTGCCCATGTCTCCAGAGGACCAGCCTTGAATCCCATCTCAACCAAGCCACACCTGAGTTTACATTTCAAACAAGAAGGGATAGAGTCTCTGGAGAGACCAATCCTCCCTCTCACCAATGTTATCCCACTGAGTTTTTCATGCCTTCTCTCGTTTCTCCCTTTGGTATTATCAAACTTCACACATGTGCCCAAAGAGAATGCAGGTAAACCTGTCAAGTTTGGCACCTCCCACAATGCAGGTGACCCTGAGCAGGTGGGGAGCAGGGACTGGCCATCCAGGATCACTCTGTGTAATATAAACGCTCAGGCTCCCATCAGTCCCACCACTGCAGCAGACCCTATGATGCCCGGGGATTCCTGTTTCATACTTCGGGGCTAACATTGTAGGAACAGAGCTCAGCTGTCCCAGAATTTACATCTTAAATAGTCCTTCTGTCTCCATGGTGCTTGCGGAGGCTGACAGAGCATGGTCATAAATTGTCTCTGTCATAATGACAGAGAGTCTGTCACAAATGACCAGTTCCACCACGAAATTAACCTCTGCTGCCAGTGCCTGATCCTCCCTTCTCAGAACAGCTCAGAGAACAGAGTTCCTAGCAGCTCAACTTCCTGGGAAGCCCATTGATACTCACACTTTCCTGAGGCTCAGATTCAGAGAAAGGATTGTAAAGCACTTACCATTTGGTGAGTCCCTTTCAGCTTTCTGGTTCAAACAGTACTTCCAAGGTAACACATAGCATCCCCCTCCCATTCCTGGGATGTCCCTTGATTTTCAACACCTTGAATTAACCAAATATATAAATGAAACTGATACTCATTAAATTTCCCTCAGAGGCTCTGCTCCACCTTTTCTTTCTGTCTCCCATCTGCTCTCTATATTTGTGCCATCACATCCAACATTGTTTTCAAGAGTACTGATAACTCAAAAGAAGAGAATCACTCTCTGCTCCAGAGGCTCACCAGGAATCCAATCTTCCTGCAAAAATGAACATAGTGTACCCAATTCCCAGGGCTTGGGAAAGTTTAACTGGCACAATGTAAGATTCCCAGGCCAGCGTCCTGGACACAGTGCATCCTCATACACTTGGAGCATGTGGTAGATACTCAATAAACAACCCTTTGATGGAGGAGTACACGTGTGTACCCAAAGAGCCTTGCTCAGACACCATTGCCTTATCTAGTCCCTTTCCAACTTGCAGGGGATTTGCAGAGAATGACATCTTCTCAAAAGCTGTTAGTAATTTCCACTGGCAACAGCAGTATTTGTGTTGAGATAGATGGTTGGGTCTAAGGGACTCAGGTGTGCTCTTCTGCTTTCTCTAGCTTAGTGCTACTGGAGATGAAGTCTGGGGACAGCAACCTCAATGCTTGTTAAAAGTACCAATTAATGACCTTCATCCAGACCTGGGGAAGTCATGATATCTGAGTGTGGGCCCCAGAATCGGTTTTTAACCTCAAGTGATTTGTGTATACATGAAATTTTGACAAGCAATGTTGACAATGTCGTTCTCAGCTTTGCCTTCCCATTGGGATCTCTGGTATAGTTTTTTGAACTACCATCTCTAATGTCCCAACCCCAAAGATTCTGGCACTTAGGCCTTGATGGAGCCCCGCATCAGTTAGGTCTTCAGGAAGTGGCCAATGACTCCACTGTGAGACCAATGTAAACACTGAGGCTCCCAGTATATTTCTAAGGACAGAGTACTGGGTCTCGTCAATGGGGAGCCTCTACGGGGAGGGCCGCACTGTGTAAGATTTGATAGGGGAGCGTCAGTGCACCTCACATTCCTGATGTTGCACCAGACATTGTGTATGTCTCCAGGAGACAAGTGCACCCATAAGTGGGACAGGAGTCAATCACATTGGGGTCTCCACTTAGAAACTCCCTATGTGTACAGATTTTCACATGCTCCAAAAGTGAACAGAAAGGCAGTCCGATCAAATAGACCTGCTGGAAGCTGTTTCTGAACTCACTAAAGTCGAGAAAACTCCTTGTGTGGTAAGGCGGGTGTGCAAGTCTCCTGCCATCAGATGGCGACTAATGTCTACCCCCAACTCAATTATTTTTGCTTGAGCACTCACCCCCAAGGCGCCTTGGTGACTGGTATCAGGAGTGACTTGTGCCCTCATCTTAAAATATGCTAATTGTACCTTGTGAAGGAACTTATTATGAGAATTTCTTCTTTTGTGTTTATGGGAGCAAATATTACATTTTTTCCCCTCAAGAAAACAGGCTATTGACCCCTGCCTTTGCTATGCTAAAAACATTGCCTTGTACTTAAATGCTAAAGATACCTTCCTTCCCCATATGATAAGCATCTAAATCACCTACATCAATCACTATTGATAAAGATTATGGATGAGTCTTCTACCAATCTATATTCTGGGAAATTTTTACATACCAAAGAATTTGTCATCAGAAATCATTGTCTAAGGCAATTGCTACTTCTGTTTTGTACCCCATACACTTTTTCCGTAAGTAAAGCTGACTCTCCTGTCAGTGCAGAGATGCCTACCTGGTGATCAGAAAGAAACTCGAGGCTCTCTCACTCTCTCTCTCGCCGACACCGTCCATCCTTCAGGGAACACTGGACCTGCTGGAGCTGGACTCCTGCATAGACCCTAACTGGCCATAGAAGGCTTTTAGATTTTACCATGAATGTCATGGAAGACATTGGAACAGAGGGTAAGCCTAAGAGGATGGAGGAGCACAGGAAAAGGGAGACAGGAGTGGTACCTCTGTGACCACCAGCGAAATAAACCTAGGCTTCTAGAATCATTCCATTCAAGCTGAGCTTCCCAAACCACATTTTAAGATCGAGTTTTCTCCTTTGACTTTGTTCCCTCGCTTGTGTCATCTGCTTCATTCATTCCCAGTTACCTGGGTGTGGGGTTCCTCTCTCCTTTCTCTTCATGTGCCAGGGCTCTTTCCTTTCCCAAAGAACCTGACCAGATCTACTCTAGAGACAGCAAGACCTATTGATAGCAAAAATATACATGACCCTGGCTGGAGAATCGACAATTTCAAATCCAGCACTATGCTCAGTAGAGAATTGGACACATTACAGAAGTGTATAGAGAATTCCTTCTGTTGGCCTCTTTTGAACACTTAGTAAGACTTTTCAATATGCAGCTCCCTTATTTCCACTTCCAAGTACTATTGAATCAAAAATAAGAAATAGATATCAGATTTTAAACTGTGGGCAGCAGCATCCTATGCCATGTAGTTTCTAGAATTATTACTAACTCACAGTGAAGGCAACAGAGAACCTCAGGGAAGGGGAAGGTTTAAGTCAAGATAAAACACCATCAATACTTCCTTATACCAACAAATGCCTGATTATTTCCTTGAAATGATGTCATTTGTGCCAAGTTACATTATAGAATTTTAAGACCATGAACATATAGTAATTATATGATACTGGTTTCCTTTTGCTGAAAATTTAAAACAGTAATAATGGAGAATATACCTTTTATACTGTACAAAATAAAATTGCAACTTAGGAAGTCCAGGACTAATATAAAACTTTATTTGCAAAGGCCAGGATCTCCTGCCAATAAAGGAGACAGACTTCATTTTCTGGGGGAATCTGTCAGAGAGACCCTGATCCACATGAACAATGTTAACATTAGCTGTAATGAGACAAATTGGTATCAGTGGCCTCATTCATGTAGCAGGACTCATCATAGTTGTGATAGAGTTTCCAAAGGATGTAAAAAAAAAAAAATCCGGAATCATAATGGGATATCAATCATGAAAACATAGAAAGTTTTGGGAAATTTCAAGCCACAGATTCCTCCCATGTCCTATAGTCTTCAATGTATTTTATTTTATTAAAATGTTTCTAATGTTTATTATTTTTGAGGGAGAGAGAGAGAGAAACAGCATCTGAAACAGGCACCAAGCTCTGAGCTGTCATCACAGAGCCTGACACAGGACTCAAACCCATGAACCATGAGATCTCATGAGCTTAACTGACTGAGCCACCCAGGCACCCCTTCAATGTATTTTAAATAGTAAGTCTTTGAAATAATCTAGATAACAAGGCTCTTTTTCAAAATGATGACTTATTCAGGACCAAATAGCCATCTGATTTCTTTGTTCATGTTCTTTTTGTTTTAAGTTTATTTATTTATATTGAGAAAGAGAGAGAGAGAGGGTGTGTGTACATGGGAAAGGAAAAAGAGAGGATGAGAGTATGCCAAGCAAGCTCTGCTGACAGTAGCAGCCTGACAGAGGGCTTGAAGTCAAAACTGTGACATCATGATGCAAGCTGAAATCAAGACTCCAACACTTAACTGACTGAAGAAACCATGAGCCCCTATTTGTTCATGTTCCTAATCTAGTTTACATAGACTCATGCCACACATAGATAGGTCATAAATATATAATCTTGACCTTTACTTGGGTCCCCAAACCCAACTTCTCCCCTGAGAATCTTGGGTATCAACACATCCCCATATTGATCTGTCACCAAAGGGTTATTTTCGATAATTTGCAGGTCATGAATTCATGGCAGAAATTCCTCATGCTGTATAGAAAGTCTGGTTGTAGAAAATGGAGAGATGGCCCAGGGATGTAACTCAGGAATGTCCTAAAGAGCTGAATTTGACTGTCATGAAAGGGATCAATACTAGTCCAAGACAAATTTGCTAGGTAGGACCAGAGGAGGTAGAGAAGTAAGGTTTGCAGGTTGTAAATGCACAGCATTTCACTAGGAAATGAGGACACAGCCCCTGAGTTGAGTTAAGTCAAGAACCTAAGAGGATGGAGGAGCACAGGAAGAGGGAGACAGGAGAGGTACCTCTGTGACCACCAGCGAAATAAACCTAGGCTTCCAAAAATCATTCCATTCAAGCTGAGATTCCCATTCCACTCTTCTTCCTCTCCCTTCTGCACTCGAGTGCTGTCTCAGGTGATATTATGTGGGGAAATCACCTTTGTAGGCCTTTAAAGGCCTCAGCATAGCCTGTTCACCTGCTCTCATTACCTCAGAGGCAGAAAAATCCTGAAATGCACAAAAGGTCACCTTCTCAATGACTTTATCACAGGAAAGAGTCAGAAAAAAATGGAGCTTTTGCATGGTCACTTGCATGTGAGTTTCTCCTTCCCGGTTTCAGATGTCCTCCCCACCCACAGACAGCTACATGTCCTGCCACAGCTCAGGGAACGTGGGCTGTACTCACCTGCCCCTTCCAAGGCCACGCCGAACAGACTGTCATCATCTCTTCATCTGAAAGCCAGATGCAGCCTTCCCAGATACATCTGCGAATCCTCGTGCTTCACCCTGGCCTCATCTGAGAATCACCTGAAGCTCATAGTTAAAGCAGCACCGATGCTCTTATCCTGACCAATAGACAGACTCTGGCTGAGGGCACAGGTGATGCTGGTTCTTAAAACTGGCCATGGGATGTTTATTGTAAACCCAGGCAGATAAACAGTTCTGTGCTTTCAGGTTTTCCTGTGCATATAAATCCTGTGGTGTTCCAGGTCCCATAGAAGAAATGGTGATTCCGCAGGTTTGGAATGGGGTCCGTGAATTGGCATCTTTCACCAGTTCCTTGTTAGTGCTGATCCTGCTCCCCGAGACGCACGTTTAGCGGCACTACACTAGAGAACGCAGGCTCAGAACACCTGAGCCCCCCACAGCCACCATCTGATGTCAACACAGACAACTCCTGCTGAGTTCCCAGGGAAGACTTTACCACTGAGGTTTCACTGTTGTGAGTTTACTGTTTGTTCCCAGCTAAGACCACCATCACCATCCTGCAGGACCACATGCTTTCCTTTCAGTTTAAAGTTTACTGAAAGAGGGCTCTTGATTGCATTAATGTCTGAACCGGTCTCCACTTGGAAAACAACATGTAGAAATCAATTACTGCCATGTGGATTGAGCACTAATTTCCTGTTTCCAGGGAAGTTATGGTGTCCCCTGAAGGGAACTTCACATATATGGTGTGATTTAATCCCAATAGTATCCCGTGAGGTGACCACTAGGTGTCCACAATAACCATGAAGTTGGAGGTACTGGGCCTGACCCATTTGCCATCTTCTGTTTTCCTATGGATTGAAAAAGAACATTTGCAACCACAGGAATGAAATATGGATGAATTGAAAAATACAGAAAGGAAGGTTAGATTCAAAGTCCATTGTTGTGTTTGCCTTTTTTTTTTTTAAACAGGATAGAAAAATGTTGTGAGTTTATAAATAAATGCCAGTTTCCAGTAGTTGGTACACCCTCATCAGCAATATATGATCACTTTAAATCCTCCAAACTTGAGTTACCACTTTTATTTTTTCCTCAAGTTTAATCATTTGAGAAAACAGGAATTGTTATCACCCTGTCGTTTCCCTGCTTTTTTAAAAAAAGAAAAAGAACAACTCTTTGGTTCATATATGACCCACCAGAAGTGACACCAGATCTCACACCACAACACAGAAAGGAAACTGGCCCAGCTGCAGCCAAGTCCCCTGTATACCACCTCTTCCTCTCATTCTCTCCACAATCCTGAATTCAACAATGTACCCATTTGCTCTATTCTTAAAATTCCTATGTGGTAGGAATCATGACTCTTCATCTGTTTTTCAAATGATGAGATGTCATGCAAACAATGTGTTTCTATCTGTTTGCAACTCTACCCATACTCAGCGTTCTCAAAATAGTAGAAGGAGCTTGGAATGAGTCCCACCTGGGTACCACGAAGGAGCTTCCTTCTATGGAAGGAGGAGAGGACACTGGATGACTCACTCCTCTTTCTCTGAGATGGAAGCAGATTCTGATTCTGGTGCCATCCTAATCCCAGTCTACATAGGACATCCCCAAATATTCCAATGAGTCCTTGTTGCTGCAGAGAGTCCCTAGTGAGACTGACCCCATGGCCCCATAGGGATTCAGGTGCCAGAAACCTTAGGCTGACTCTGGGCCATCAGGTGGAGCATAGACCTGCCCTTGTGGAGCAGTATCCTTGATGCAGGTGTGATGTTTCCTGTCCCTGAACAGGACATTCTAGCTTAAAAAGCCTCTACTTCAGTTAACACTGGTTACAGGTTGTGGGCATGATTCTAGATATTTTGTGGGTTTTAACCTTGCCTTGTTAAAGGATCTCCTCCCCTCCAGGGTTGCATTAAGGCAGGACTTATTGTGCAGGATTTATGGCCTATGCTTGATGCCATTTAGAGATTCTGCACTGAGCAGGAGGAGCACCAATGTCTTGAAGGACCATGATACATGTTAACTGCCATTGTGAAACTGTCTTCAGAACCCCATTCCCAGGGAAATGTTAAGCAAAGAAAATATCTCATATTGAAAGATACACATTAAGGAACATGGGGGCTTAGTCAGGTAAGTATCTCTGTCTTGGTTTCAGCTCACGTCATGATCTCATGGTTCATGAGTTTGAGCCATGCCTTGCGCTTCATGCTCTCAGTACAGACCTTGCTTAGTGTGCTCTTTCTCTTCTCTCTCTGCCCCTACTCTGTTCTCTCTCTCTCTCTCAAAATAAAGACACCTCAAAAAAGAAAGATACATATTCCAAAGGATTTTGAGTAACAGGAGAAATTGTTTCATTCCTGATGGGACTCTGACCTTATCTCCTTGAACCATTAAATAACATAATTGTATGGATAATTATGTAATAATTCTAAAAGGATTCATTGTATGGCTATAATTTGTTATTCATTACTGGAACAGATTCTATTATTCACAATTTAACCTACAATGTGAGTGCCTTATAAATCCACATAACACCCCAAGGCATGAATATGTAAATGAGTGACATGGAAAAAACAGACATTTCTCTCATGAGATGAGGGAGATTTGTAATTCCTCCATGACACAAGGAAGAACCAGAATACACAGATATAGGATCGAGAATCCTAAGCAGGCTGTATTCTCAGTTCAGAGCCCTATGCAGAATTTATTTTATTTATTTATTTTTTTAAATGTTTTATTTATTTTTGAGAGAGAGAGAGAGAGACAGCATGAACAGGGGAGGGTTAGAGAGAGAGGGAGACACAGAATCTGAAGACAGGCTCCAGGCTCTGAGCTGTCAGAACAGAGCCTGATGCGAGGCTCGAACCCATGAACCGCGAGATCATGACCTGAGCTGAAGCCAGAGGCTCAACCGACTGAGCCACCCAGGCACCCCAGGATCGAGAATATTATGTAGGCTCTATTCTCAGTGCAGAGCCCCATGCAGGATTGAATCTTTCGCTATGCCTCTCTCCCCACTTGTTTCTCTGTCCCATATTAATTAAATGGTTACTGAAAAAACATCTAGTTTCTTACATTTACTGGATGTGTGACAAAATATTCTACAAAGGTTTAGAATAATATGTTTTGTCCCCTGGACTATGTGTGTGTGTGTGTGTGTGTGTGTGTGTGTGTGTGTGTGTGTGTGTGTTGATCTATGTAAACTTTTAGAATCCAGTCATTACTAATGCTCAGAAAGTACTGCTATTGCCTGTCTTGCTTTAACCTGTAGAATCAGAATTTACTTATAAACCCATTCATTTCTTGTCCTTTGATAACTCTTTCCATGGAATTCTACCCTCTTTGTTATTTGCTAATACCTTGTTAGAAATGCAGACTCAGTTTCCCATTCTAACGCCTGAATCAGACAGGACCTGATCTCCACATCACTGTTGTGAAATTCTAATTCACATTAGAATTTGATATGTAGAGGGGTGCCCTGTACAGGTAGCTCAGTCAGTTAAGTGTCTGACTTCAGCTCAAGTCATGATGTCACAGTTCGTGAGTTCAAGCCCTGTGTCAGACTGTGTGCTGACACCTTGGTGCCTAGAGCCTGCTTTGGATTCTGTGCCTCCTCCTCTCTCTGCCTGCCCCTCCCCTGCTCATGCTCTGTGTCTCTCTCTCAAAATAAGTAAACATTAAAAAAAATAAGAAATACATAATTGGATAACAACATTTCTAAACCACTAAAACTTTCGATCTAAGAAATAGACACAACTTATACTGTATGATATAACTGCAGTTCTCAAACATGTGTGTGCCTCTGTCGGCACCTTCAGTTCAGTTTATCTTGCAGAAAGACAGAGTGTTTATAGTGGTTCTGTGAATCATATTCCATCTTGTTACCTCAAAGGAAGAGAATATATAAAGTATACAACTGTTAAAAATGATCTTACAGGAGAAAGCAGGAATCTCATCTAAGCCAGAACCATTATCCCAGCTCCTTCCTTTCATCTGAGGTACCATTATGAACACTGCCCGTGTCCATTTGGTAACTGTGGCATTTATTGCAGGGGCTGCTGACATTCAGGGTGTCACAGTATAATTCCCTCAGGAGGAGTGGGGAAGCCTGAGCCTCCCTCAGGGGGAACTGTACAGGGATGTGATGTTAGAGAACTATGGACACCTCCTCTTCTTGGGTGAAGTTAACTTCCTGTATCTAAGCTAACATGAGTTGCCTCCATGGTGAGTTACAGGTAGAGAATGCAGTAAGTGGAATTGTCACTCAAAGGAAACTTTATTTACAATGAATAAGGACATTGAGGGGACAACTTCCAATGTTGAAGATGGAAAAGCATGGGTAAGGACTTCCTTTTATTTAGGATTAGAATGAATATCTGAAAGGGGAGTTTGGTCAAAGTAGAGGTGGGCATAAGGCAGGTGCAAGCACATGTATACTTAGGAAAAAAGCTCAAATGTGTATCCTATGTTATATTAATGAAGGCTGTGCTCCTCCGTGGGTGGAGATTTTAACATTATAGTGAAGTCCTGGTAAGTGTCTGACACTTCATAGTCCATCTCCTAGGCAAAGCTATCCTGGAGCTGAACTGGTCTATGCTGGCCAGAGTTCTTGTTATTTACATCCAAAAGATAAAGTTAACCCAAAAAGCCAAAGTAATGTTGAAAAAGAAGACCAAAGCTGGAGGTATCGCAAATCCAGACTTCAAATTGTATTACAGAGCTATACTCACCAAGACAGTATGGTACGGGCATAAGAACAGACCCACAAATTAGTGGAACAGAATAGAGAACCCAGAAATGGACCCAGAAGTATATGGCAAATTAATCATTGAAAAAAGAGAAAAGATATCCAATGGAACAAAGACAGTCTTTTCAGCAAATCGTGCTGAGAAAAATAGACAGCAACATGCAGAGGAATAAAACTGGACCATGTTCTTACACGATATGAACAAATAAATTTAACTTGGATGAAAGACCTAAATATGAGACAGGAAACCATCAAAATCCTAGATGTAAACACAGGCAGCAACCTCTTTGACCTTGGCTACAGCAACTTCTTACTAGACATGCCCCTGGAGTTAAGGGAAATAAAAACAAAAGTGACTATTGGGACCTCCTCAAGATACAAAGCTTCTGCACAGTAAAGAAAACAATCAAGAAAGCTAAAAGGCCACCCATGGAATGGAAGAAGGTATTTGCAAATGATATATGGAATAAAGGGTTACTATCTATAGTCCATAAAGAAGTTATCAAGTTCAACACCTAAGATACAAAGAATCCAGTGAAGAAATGTGCAGAAGACATGAAGAGACACTTTACAAAGAAAGCTTCCAGATGGCTAACAGACACAGGGAAAGATGCTCAACATTGTTCATCATCAGGGAAATACAAATGAAAACCACAACGAGCTACCACCTCACACCTGGTGGCAAAAATTAACAACTCCAGGAACAACAGGTGTTGGCAAGGACAGTGATAAAGGGGAACCCTTTTGCACAGCTGGTGGGAATGTTAACTGGGGCAGCCCCTCTGGAAAAGAGTATGGAGGATCTTCAACAGATTAAAACTAGTATTACTCTACCACCCAGCAATTACACTACTAGGTATTTACCCAAAGGATACAAAAATGCTGATTTGAAGGGGCACATGTACCCCAATGTTTATAGCAGCTCTATCAAGAATAGTCAAATTTGGAAAGAGCCCAAATGTCCATCAACTGATGAATAGACAAAGAAGATGTGGTATAGATATACAATGGAATATTATTTGGCAATCAAAAAGAATGAAATCCTGCCCATTGCAACAATGTGCATGGAAGTGAACTAGAGTGTATTGTACTAAGTGTAATAAGTCAGTCACACAAGGACAAATATCATATGATTTCACTCATATGTGGAATTTAAGAAACAAAACAGATGAACATAGGGGAAGGGAAAGAAGTGTAAGATAAAAAGAGAGAGGGAGGGAAACCATAAGACACTCTTAAAAACAGAGAACAAACTGAGTGTTGCTGGAGGGGAGGTGGGTGGGGGGATAAGCTAATAGGGCATTGGATTAAAGAGGACACTTGTTGAGATGAGCACTGAGTGTCATATGTAAGTGAAGAATCCCTAGGGTTTTGCCCTGAAACCAATACTACAGAGTATGTAAAGTAACTTGAATTTATTTTATTCATTTTTGTGAGTTTATTCATCTGTTTTGAGAGTGAGTGAGTGCGGGGAAGCGCAAAGAGAGACAGAGAGAGAGAGAGAGAGAGAGAGAGAGAGAGAGAATGAATCCCAAGCAAGATCCAGGCTGTCAGCACAGAGCCCAACGTGGGGCTCAAACTCACGAACCCTGAGATCATGACTTGCGCCGAATCCAAGAGTCAGCTGCTTAGCCAACTGAACCAGTGAGGCACCTCCACTAACTTGAATTTCAATAAATAAATCGAAGAAAAAGAAATAAGGCCAAAAATAACCCCCAAAAGATGTATGCACCCCTGAGTATTAATTGCAGCATTATTTACAATAACTGCGAAGTGGAAGCAATCCAGTGTTCATCAATAGACGAATGGAGAAAGAAGATGTGGTATATACTGACAATGGAATATTACTCAGACATAAAAATGTACCAGTTGTTTTCTGTCCTCATCATTGCCCAAGTGTTCATCTTGTAGGTCGTTGTGTGTGAGGCTTAGGGAGGTGGAGAACCTATCCTTACATAAGCATGTAGAGAGTGATATTTAGTATCAATTAACAGTATATATACTAGTTTTCTTACTGTTTTACAATTTTATGTTTAAATTCTACATTACAGCACCGAATTCCTATCATTTTGAATTGGAGAAACTACATTTCAGCCTATCATTCTAAGTAGTTGTGTTTTTTAAAATGTTTTTTATTTATTTTTGACAAGTGGTTCTTAAGAAAATGTAACAATATTTAGAGTACTGCATGATGCCTATGACTGTTATACTGTATGCCATTAACAAGTTTATAATGAGCCACGCATTAGTATATACGCTAGTCTACCTTGAAGCAATTGTATTGATTATCCGAGGCTACCATAGTGCAATTATATTGCCACATCCTCATTATCAATGCATGAATTATATACCTCTCAATAAATATGAATTTCTGGGGCACCTGGGTA
>CM053563.1:4277708-4324435 GCA_028646485.1 Cryptoprocta ferox | reverse complement strand
CCTTCCACTGAAAACTGTTTCTTGGAAGCTTCCTCTTTGGATGACTAGGATTCAAATCCCTACAGTAAGGGAAAGAAGTAGGGGTTGGTAGACGTAGAGAAAAATCTTAATGATGTTTCCTTTCAGGTGAGTTTTCCCTTCCTTAGAGTAACATCCATCATCATTTCTTAGATTAATGGTATGTCTAAACATTGAGTGGCATGAAATAGTATTTCTGTCTTCAATATGAATTTCCTCTCATTATGGTAGTGGTACCACTCGGAAGTGGAGATCAAGATGTGAACCTTGGAAATCCGTCCTCTGTGTTCCAAAGGTGCTGTTGGGCAACAGTATTTGGGAATGATTTTCCAGAATTCTAGAATGTCCTCTTTTCTCTACTGAGTCCAATACTGGGTTGAAAGGTAGAATCTCCAGCAATACTCATATTCCTTTGTTCTAACAAACAGGTCTTGTGTCAAAGCCAGACCTGGTCATCTTTTTGAAACAAAAGAGGGAGCTATGGGATGTGAAGAGAAAGGAGACCGTAGCCTCATACCCAGGTAGGTGGGAATGAATGAAGCAGATGACAGAGGTCAGGTCCCAATGTGAAGGGTGAAGACAGACCTTAAAATGTAGTTTGAGTAGCCCTCCTTGAAAGGAAATTAGTTTGAGAAACCTAGTTTTATGTCTCTGTGTGTCACAGAGGGACATCTGCTTTCCAGCACATCACCGTCTTAAATTCTCTAAGGATTCTCCTTCAGTTCCACCAAAGATCCTTCACATCCACAGTGAGGGCCTCTATAATCTGATTGGTTTTCCATTGCTTTGAGGGTTTGGGGAAATCTCTATTTCTGAGGAAGTCTATGTTCATTCATTTCTGAGTGTTAGCCTTGTGTGAGAAGTGTGTCAGGGTAGTGGTAAGCATATTGGGGTTTGGTGCAGAAATCCTGGGAACACTGGGGACAGATAACCACCTATTATCTGGTGTATGCTTTTCAATATATGGAGGCTTTAATCTTAATCATACAAAATTGAGACCCACTAATTTCATCAGATAATAAAGCACCTCCCTAAAATGAGAAAATCTAACCCTTTACTTCACTTCAAAAGTTCAGTTTTTAGGGCGCATGGGTGGATCCGTTGCAGCAGCATCTGACTTCAGCTGAGGTCATGATCTTGCAGTCAGTGAGTTTGAGTCTCACACAGACCTCTGTGATGACAGCAAAGAGCAAGCTTGGAATTCTGTCTCCCTCTCTCTCTGCTCCCCTACTTGGTCTTTATCTCTGTCTCAAAATAAAATAAACTTAGAAAAAGTAAGAAAAGTTCATTTTGTGACGGTATTAACTAAAATAAGAAATTTCCACTCTATGTCCCATTCCTCAATGGTGAAATAATTTAAAGCACCTATTATTTTCCTAAAATTTCTACCTAAAGTAATGCCAAAGGTGAGATAGAATATTTAGAATTCAAAACTTGCAGTGTATAATAAAACCTCTATTTTTATATTATTTCTTGATAATTGAATCATTTTATAATTTTGTCATGTATAATATGAAGTTCTTGTGACTCTGTCATATATGTTTTCCCTTTCTGAGTCGTTATGTATGAGACTATATTACGATTGTTTCCATCAAAAATTTTTTCAAATTTTTTTGTAATGTTTATTTTTGAGAGAGAGAGTGAGCAGGGGAGGGCAGAAAGGGAGGGCACACAGAAACTGAAGCAGGCTCCTGGCTCTGAGTTGTCAGCACAGAGTCCGTCCCAGGGATCCAACTCACAGACCAAGAAATTGTGGCCTGAGCCGAACTCGGATGCTGAACCTCCTGAGCCACCTACATGCTCCTGTAGCTATAATACTAAACTCTGACTGTGTACCCATGAAAAAAGGCAATTTTGAATTATTGGCATGACTTCATGCACAAGAAAATTGTAAAGTATATTCATTAATTTCAACCATGGAAATCTCTAATGAAAACCCTTATGAATTAAGCACTTAAAAGACATTATTACACAGAATTTAAGGGTATAACCAATTTTTTAGAATCAAGCAAGCAAAAAACTTTCATTTCTTTTAAGGTTTTTTTTTTACCATGTAGTTTGAGAGATGGGACGAGAGAGGAGAGAATTCTAGGCAGGCCCCACACTGTCAGTCAGAGCAGGATGTGAGGCTGAAACGTACAAATAAATGAGATGATGACCTAAGCTGAAACCAAGAGTCAGATGCTCAACCCTTGGAGCCATCCAGGAACTCCAAAACCTTTCATTCCTAAACAAACACCATCAAACTTGAAAAATATGCCCACAATTACTTTACCAAAAAAAAAAAAAAATTTGGGATTAAATTCACATACAATCTGAATAATGTAGAAAAACTAATTATTCGGGGTGCCTGGGTGGCTCAGTCAGTTAAGTGTCAGACTTCAGCTCAGGTCATGATCTCGCAGTTTTTGGGTTCGAGTCCCCCATCAGGCTCTGTGCTGATGACTCAGAGACTGGAACCTGCCTCAGATTCTGTGTCTCCCTCTCTCTCTGCCCCTCCCCCTCTCATGCTTGCTCTCCATCCCTCAAAAAATAAACATTAAAAAAGATAAATATTTAAAAAAATAATTATTCCTTTTTCCTGAAGTTGAAGTTCTCTGATTTCAGTTTTGTGTTTAAGAAATGTTAATTGTATTCATCAGATAGTAGAAAGTGGAATGCTTTTACTTTTATCCCTTACCTTTCAGCTGTATATTCAAATGATACTGAGAGCCTTCTTCCAAAGATGTTCATAGAAACTTCTTTCCAAAGAGTGTCAGTGGATAGATATAATTATAGTGCCTTTGAGAATGGACACTTAATGACAGACTGGAACAAGGATGGGGAGAGTGAAGACCATCAAAGATATCTGGGGACTCCTTTTCCAGAGAACGATTATGAATGTAATAAATATGGGGAGGTCTTTGATCAAAGCACCAAACTTATTACACATAAGAGTATACATTTGGGAGAGAATCCTTCTAAATATAATGCATGTGGGAAAATACTTAACCAGTCCTCCAATGTTGGTGATCAAAAGAGGATTCATGTGGGAAAAAACCCATATACATGCAATGAACCTGGGAACATACTTAGTCAGTCATCAAGACTACATATAAAGAAGACAATTCATACTGGACAGAAACGTTACATTTGTAAGGATTGTGACAGAGGTTTCAACGGGCACTCAGCGCTAATTCAACATCAGCGAGTGCACACTGGAGAGAACGCTTACGAATGTGAAGAAAGTGGTAAAACCTTTAATTATGGCTCATCAGTAAATGAACATAGACTAATCCATACAAGAGAGAAACATAACACAGATAAAAAATGTGGAAAGGCCTTTATCCAACACTCACCTCTTAAGGAACATCACAGAATCCATACTGGAAAGAAACCTTACCAGTGTAAGGAATGTGGCAAGGCCTTTAACTGGCCCTCAGTCCTTATACAACATTACAGTTTTCACACTGGAGAGAAACCTTACCAATGTAAAGAATGTGGCAAGGCCTTTACCGACCCCTCATACCTTACCAAACATCACAGAATCCATATTAGAGAGAAATCGTACGAATGTAAAGAATGTGGCAAGGCTTTTAAGTGGCCCTCAGCCCTTAATCGACATCACAGTGTCCATACTGGAGAAAAACCTTACCAATGTAAAGAATGTGGCAAGGCCTTTAAGTGGCTCTCAGCCCTTATTCGACATCACAGTGTCCATACTGGAGAAAAACCTTACCAATGTAAAGAATGTGGCAAGGCCTTTAACCGACCCTCCGCCCTTAATGAACATAACAGTATGCATGCTGGAGAGAAACCTTACCAATGTAACAAATGTGGCAAGGCATTTTACTGGCCTTCAGACCTTAATCACCATCACCGAATCCATACTGGAGAGAAACCTTATAAATGTAAAGAATGTGGCAAGTCATTTACTCACCCCTCAGGCCTTACCAAACATCACAGAATCCATACTGGAGAAAAACCTTACCAATGTAAAGAATGTGGCAAGGCCTTTACCCAGCACTCATACCTTATTGGACATCACAGAATCCATACCGGAGAGAAACCTTACCAATGTAAAGAATGTGGCAAGTCCTTTAATCAGCCCTCAATCCTTAATCAACATCACAGAATCCATACTGGAGAGAAACCTTACCAATGTCAAGAATGTGGCAAGTTCTTTAAACGGCCCTCAGGCCTTAATGTACATCACCGAATCCATAATGGAGAGAAACCTTACCAATGTAAAGAATGTGGCAAGGCCTTTAACTGGCCCTCAGCTCTTAAACAACATCACAGAATCCATACTGGAGAGAAACCTCACCAATGAAAAGAATGTGGCAAGGCCTTTATCCAACACTCACACCTTATTCAACATCACAGAATTCATATTAGATTGAAACTTCACAAATGTTTAGAATATGGCTAGATCTTTAAGTGACCTTTACACCTTACTTGACATCACAGAATTCGTACTAGATGGAAACCATACCAATGTAAAGAATGAAGTAAGGTCTTTAATCACTCTTCAGCCTTTACTCATTATCACAGAATTCATACTGGAGCAAATCTTCCAAATTTAAGGAATGTGAGAAAAGTTTTGTGGACTGCTCACCCCTTGCTTCACATTGGAAAATTTATGCTGGAGAATAAACACGGAGTAGTAAACAATGTGGCAAGGCTTTTAAGCAATGCTACACCCTGACTCCTGATCAGAGAAGGAATACTGGGGAGGATTTTGCAAATATAAAGAATTTGGGAAGCCTGATAATCAGAGGTGAAGCTTCTTTCTACATCACAGAATTCATACTGGAGAAAAAAATTAAAATGTAAAGAATGTAGTAAAACCTTTATGACTGCTCAACCCTAGTCAGGATCACAGACTTTATACCGAGGAGAACCCTTACAAAGGTAAAGAATGTGTCCCGCCTATCGCTGGAACTCACAACTTGCTCCATATCATAGCTATGTCACAGGATAGAAAGTAACATGTAGAGAAAATTGCAGTGCTTATAAGTGGAATTTGATCCTTAATCAATATCCAAAAATGCACATGAGATTTAAATCCTACAGACATATGAATGAGGAAAGGTCGTCATATTAAATGTACACTTTAGCAAACACCAGAGAGTGCATAAAAGAAGGTAAATTGGAAGACATAAATATTTAGAAAAATATATGTGAACATCAAATGTCAAAAAATGTCACAGAATTCACATTGGAAAGTAGTACATCAGTCTCTATTCACACATACATCGAAATACTGATGATAGGGAATAATACAAAGTTAAACACAGTGTATATGTTATTATGACTTAAATGGATTAGTTTTTGTAATGTTTATTTGTGAGAGAGAGACAGTAGGAGGGGGGAGGGGCAGAGAGAGAGGGAGACACAGAATCTGAAACACGCTCCAGTCTCTGAACTGTCAGCACAGAGCCCAACAGGGAACTTGAACTCACCAACTGCAAGATCATGACCTATGCCAAAGTTTCATGATTAACTGAATGAACCATCCAGGTGCCCCTAAATGGACCAATTTTTGCATAGGTATAATTAATTTCAGTCTGTGTGCTCTTTTTTGTCACATCAACTCTATCTGACATTTGTGACTAAATAATATTTGTACTCTAAAAATACAAAATTCATGTATTCTGAATGGTTTTGGAAAATAATGGGGCTGATTATTGATGCATCAAATATATGACATGCCGGTTTTCATTAGGTGTGACTCATGCCTCATTCTCCATGGAAGATGAAAGACAACATAATACACAATATATAAAGAAAATCCACATGGAGATGCTGTTGTTGGTGAAAACATTGATGCAAGTTCTCATGAAATAGGTGTTCAGAACATGATTCTTTTCCTTTTATTAAAACTAAAAGTCTTGTTGAATATTACAAATAAAATAAATTCCCAACTTGGTCTTTAAGGAAAAAAGAGGTGAAACACTGGTATATCTTCACTACAGCAATAGTTAGAGAATGTCAGTTGATGTGGTTGAAATGATGAAATCCTCAGAGAGATTAGAAAGGGCAAAACTAATTCTCCCCTAAATAGCATACAATTATAAATACACATTTTTAAAATATTTTTTAACATTTATTTATATTTGAGAGAGAGACAGAGTGTGAGTCGGGTAGGGGCAGAGAGAGAGGGAGACACTGAATCTGAAGGAGGATCCAGGTTCTGAGCTGTCAGCACAGAGCCCGATTCAGGTCTTCAACTCACAAGCTATGAGATCGTGACCTAGGCTGAGGTCAGATGTGTAACAGACTGAGCCACCCAGGCACCCCTATAAATACACATTTTTAAAGAATGATCTCAGGCCTGAAAATTATGGACGTCTGTATTCCTACAACATTTTATCAACAAATACTTTCTGAAGGCTTGTATTCTAAATTTTGAACAATAGTAATAGAGTGGATTTGAAATGCATAACTTAGTCTATGTGTGAAGTTAATACATTTAATTAATAAAACAATTGTGTGTAATGTGTTAACATGTATGTGTACAGAGTGAACTGTTATCCCTACACCAATGTTAACCTATCTCATGATTAAATCCTGTAGGGAGGGATGAAAAGTAAGAAAATGTGAAGATCTCTTTCCAGTGTAGGGCAGGAACCCGAAGTGACTCCCTTTCGTATCTTCAAAGTCACAGGCAGCTCTTCGTCGCATCATCTGATGAGTAAATGTCAGGGAGATAAGGAATTGACAAATGTGGTGGGTTTCTGAGGATTAGGGAAGTGCCATTTCATCTTCAGGATTTAATTGAATTCCTGTGTGTTACTGAGGACCTGATGCTGTAAGATGACAATGAATCCTGTGATGCCCAGGCCTTGATCAGTGGTAGTTATGGTGGAGGCGTAATGGATGATGTAATCATTGTGGGCATAGCTTTAAAATGTTACACTTTACAGTAGATATTGGAGATGAGACTCAAAGGGCCTAGACACGGGAATAGGTTCAGAGACAGGGACCCAATGAGATTGATTAGAAAGCTGTATTATTTGAACGGTTTTCATTCTCTGATGTAGGGGTAGTAGACAATCTAAAGTCACATAGCAAGCAGGGAGTTTTTAAGGGGAGTCACAGAACTACAGAGCATTGATAAGTGGGAGAAGCAGTGGCTACAGTGCCTAATCATTCTTGATATGATCTCAACACTTGCTGGCATCAGAAAAGGTCACTTTTCTACCATGGTCAATCTTGAACTTCTAGGAACATTGGGTTCCTTGTTGCCCCAGCATCAGGGGTCTGTTGACATCTCAAAGAAGCTACAATTCATCAAGCCATAAGCTAGAGAGCACAGGTCTGTGTGTTATATATATGTACCCATTGTTGCACATGAATTTAGCCTCAGTCCTTTCATCTTGACCCAGAGTTTACCTTCTAGGCCTGCACTCGGTGGGGGCGGGGGTGCTACATGACACTCCCCAGGTACAAGAAAAGAAAAACAAAGAAGTAAAAAGACAAGGGTTAATGGTCCCTGTTAATGGTTATTTTTGACACAGCTGGCATACTCTGTCCTTGAGGTAATAACTATTTCTTTGAAACCTCCCTACGACCCTAAACCTTGCCTTCAGAATGACAAGTGTTTTCCTGCAGACCAGGATAAGGGCCATCTACTTATCTCTTCGTAGTCCCCTGCAATGACTGCTCAACTCTGCTTCTGTACCTCCTGCTTGCTTGCTTGCTCATTATAAAAAGCCCTAAGTTCTTGGACTTGTGGCTGCACATTTAGAGTTGTGTGTTAACTCTGTGCAGTCCTGGCCGGTAATAAAGACTCCCTTAATTCAGCTTCAGTGGTCTCGGTTGGTCTCTGTGTCTCCCAGCATAACATTTTGGAGGCCCCAGTGAGATAATGGAGACCCCAGACCTCCAAATTCCTTTCCCTTTTGGGGGTAAAACAGGAGACGCCTGCACCCTCCCTGGCTCCTGAAGATGTCCCGGGACCCAGGGAAACACTCTTGTCTTTCCTGCCGCCCTGAAAACGGCCCCAGTTAATCTGTGGGAGTAACCTGTCTAAACGTCTGGAGGTAAGACAGTTTATCATCTGAATTCTGAATGCGCATGTGCTTCTGTCTGGGGGATTAAGTGGAAGGCTGGACGAAGCACTGCTTCCCTCCCCAGGGCTGCACCCTGGGGGACGTCGGTTGGGCCCTTTAGTAAACCTGTAAACCTGTTTTGTGGCCACTTCTGTACCTCTTTTGTCCTATTGTCATTGTCATTATTTTTGGTCTCATCTGTAGGAATTCTGTGGGAGGGAAGGTAATAACCTCTGGTGTGTATGTGAGTGTGAATGTGTGACTCGGTCTGGCTTGTCTGCCAGGTTCGATTCTGTGGCTCCATGGGTAGGCACCCTTAAGGTCCCCAAAAGCCTACGGAGACTGAGTAGAACCGTCTGTGATTCCGTGGTGAATGGCATACAGTCTATGGTGGCATCGGAATAGTTTCTGATCGTAAGTCACAAAGCTGAGACCGCTACGGCTAAGTGTCACCTAAGTTCCTTTGGGACACAGCCAGATGGGCATCTGACTGGTCTCATTAGAGAGGGTACCTCTACCCCTTTGTCTTTACGATACTGCCTCACGGGAACATTATGGGGTTGGGACTGTGCAAAGAAGGGGTTTTGGGGAGACTATGAAATTGTGTAAATTAGACTGGCCTCACATTTGGTGTAGGATGGCCTTCACAGTGAACCTTAGGTGTCCCAACCATCTGCCACGTCTGGCATGTTGTAGCCAGATTCCCAGATTACCCTGATCAGTGTCTGTATCAACTCCTGGTTAGAGATTGCCCAAATCCTTCTCCCTTGGATGCGATTCACCTGCAAGAAAGAGGGACACTGGAAGAATGAGTGCCTGAATCAGAAAAGGCCCCCCCAAACCCAGCTGATATCGAGAGGAACCTCAAGAAAGGGACTTTATTGGTCTGGCTGAGATAAAATCAGACTGAAGGGGATGCTAACATTCTCTGTTCCTCTGCCTAGTAGATGTGAGGGCTTCTCCCTCATTCATTTCCCAGGTTAACGACTGTAATTGGAGCCAACTGTGGTTAGTCTACCTCGGAACACGGACTTGAAGGAATATTCCCAAGCAGCTGCCAAAACTCCTTTTGTTTCAGGGAAATTCCTTGTCTTCTCTGGACTGACATGGACTGCCTAATTCTACTGGTTAAAACAAAACAAAAGAGGGGCACCTGGGTGGCTCAGTCAGTTAAGCAACTGACTTCAGCTCAGGTCATGATCTCACGGTGCGTGGGTTTGCGCCCCACGTCAGGCTCTGCTGACAGCTCAGAGCCTGGAGCCTGCTTCAGGTTCTGTATTTCCCTCTCTCTCTGCCCCTTCCCTGCTCTTTCTCTGTCTCTCATAAATAAATAAACATTCAAAGATTAAAAAAAGTAAAACAAAAGATATCTGAAGTCTGTTCCTCTGAGCTGACAAAATTTAAAACTAGGACTAGGAATTCTCTTTTTCTGCCTTCTGCTGGCACCTCTTCTCTTTTGCCCTTACTTGGGGGACGGGGAGGGGCTGCATAACTGACTCCTCAAGGCCTCAGGCAACATCAGCTCCTCCTACCCTAGATGTTGAGGAGCAAAGACCACCGAAGTCAGATTTCCCCACCAACTTTCCAGGTCAAAATTAACTATGGGGAACAAAGTGTCTTACGTGGACTCAAGTAAAACGTATTCAGTGTTTAAATTAATTTAAGTTTGTTGGTTTGAGATAAACAATATTTATCACCATTAAAAAAAAACAGAAACAAACTTGTATTCTACCTTGATTTCTGAAGGTCAAATAAGTTCCTGTTATCTCTGTTCCAATTTGTTAACAAAAGAATGACTTAAAGTGATGGTTAATTTTGCCTGTCTCATAGTTTTCATGGGTAATTGTTAAGATAGCTTTCAAAGTCCTTGGTAACTTAAAACTTTAAAGTTTTGCTTGCATGATAAATTGAGATTGAATTCTTTGGCCATCTAACGAGATAAGAAGCTAAAGCACTAATTACTAGATGTAGGTTTGTGCTTTTGACTTGTTAAAACCTAAGAATATTTAAAACTGTTGAAAAACATTTTTTGTGCTTAATTGGTTCATAAATTTACCATCTAAGAAAAAATTCTGGTGTAAACACCTCTCAGTTGGTTACTAAGTCCTCAATTGAAGACTAAGGTTTCTACCAGCTAAAATTCTGCTAGGTGTACTTCAGACTGTTGGAAATAAGGAAAGCAACCCTATATGCAGGAAAATGGAGGATATGTAAGAAAGATATAAGGAATAAAAATACATTTTTGTTGAGGGTAAAAGGAAGTAATTTTGTCCTAAATGAGACTGGTTGTTTGGAGAGAAGTACACTGGTATAAGGTTGAAACTCTACTTTTCTCTCTGTCCAAAAGACAAAGTTTTCTTGGATTGTTGATCTGCTCTTAATAAGGCAATGTAAACAAAGGTTTTCTTTTTTGTCTGCCAAGAAAACCCAAGCTTTAGGTTTCATCTTTATCAGGTCTTTGCTTAGTTAAAATTTTTCAATGTTAAAGGAGCTAGGTTTTGCTAACAACTATATAATGCTATATATTCACCTTTGGGATCTTTTATTGCCTCTTTGGTTGAATAAATAAAGTTTTAACATTTGTAATGATCTATAATCCTATATAGGATGTGCTTTATAACTTCCTAAGGTTTTAACAAACTTCCCAGGATTTAAATGGTAAAAAAGTCTTTTGACCAAATAGGCCCTTTTATTTGGAATGCTAAGTTATTTAGAAAAGTACTGTTGTACAATGGTAAGCCTTAGGTTGTATTGCACGGGTAAATGCTGTAACTGCCCAAATATATATGCAATTCCTAAAGTTTTAATGTTTTGATATAAGGTTATCACTTAATATCCTGATTACTTGAAGTGTTATGTGTCACAGAAATAATTGAATTTCTTTGCCAATTGCTTCATAATAAACTCTCATCAGATCTTTAACAATGTCCATTTCTGAGATTTTGTCATTTATAATTGTTCTTATTTTCTCACAAAATGTGTTTCTTCTTCAAAGAGATTTATAAAAAGGACTTTTGAAACAAATACAGGTATTTGACATCTTTAAGATTAATACTAAGATGGGTAAAAATTTCCAGAGCTAAAAAGCTGCATTCAAACTTAACAAGCATTAGGAACATGGGATTAAATGAACTGAGGAAGATTATAGTTTTGTGACTCTTGTTGGAAATAGCTGGTTGTCTAATGTTTGCTTATCCAGATTAAAGAAACTTTCTCTTAAGATATCTATGATATACAGAAATCTCATAAAGTATTCATTTGTAAATGGAAGTACTTATCTTTTCTCTCTACCTAAACCCTCTAAAATTCAAAAACTCCCAGTGAGTATTCTTGCTTTTATGGCAATTAAAATTGTCTGCATAAGTTCAGTAAGAATCTGTTCATCTTGTAACAGGTCATCACTGGAAATACTGGTTATTTTACCAAGGCTTTGACTGGAATGTCATATTTGAGAGTCATGCGTAGACTTAGATATGACCAGATAGCTTTAAGGAACTAAGATTGACTTTATGAAACATAGAACCATAAAGCCTCTTGGAAATGTTGGCTGGATACCTTGCTTACAGAGTTCCCAGCAGCTTCCCCAGGTGTGTAAACAAGGTCACTTCCTGGCAGGTGCAGGAACCTCAGGATATCTTGGGGACCTCGTGAAGAGGAATTTGCCCAATTCAGCAGTATTGCAGGCCTGTCTGATGGGAAGTACTTGGCTTGGCTTCTGGCCTGGAGAGGCTACTAAAACTTCAACGTGGAGATTCCTTACAAAAGTCCCAGCAAAGTAAACTTTGAAAGATCCTCATGAACAATCGCTATCTTGCTGAGCTTATGTAAATAATTAGGCCAGGGTTGTTAAGACTGGACTTGTTCTACAAATGCATTGGTTTCGATTTGGCTATCTCTGGGAATGGGGGTTTTTAGAGAGAAAAACCATGTTTCAACAATGTGCCATTATGGGTGTTAAATTCCAGTTCTGATTGTCTTTAAATGTTTGTTGTTTGCCTAAATTAGACAACATGAGGTAACCTTCAGAAAAATTGTTACAGAATTTCATGCATACACAATCTTCTGTGCTTGTTATTCTATGGGGATGATAATAAGACCCCATGGACATATGATTATAACAACAGGAAAACAGGGTGGATCTCTAAATATGTAAACCATATCCTCCCTAAACCTGATCCGACATTTACTAGAAACCCACCCCATATAAACCCAGGATATCTGGTTTATTCGAAGGTTGGGGGTCACCCCTTTCAAAGACTTGGAGGTGGACTTCACAGATATACAACCAAGCAAAGGAATCAGCCCCTAAAGTTTCAGGTATCACCCCATGGGTCCATCACTCCAGAGTTAAGTAGGCCAACTCAGAAGAACCCTCAACCTGGCGAAGTGATCCAGATCCAGTCAACCAGCTTAAACTGACCCTCAAAAAGACACTGGCCCCTGAGATCTCCCGCCCTGCTCCAGCCACACCCCAGAAGCTGACTGGCTATGCATGGCATAAGCTTGAGGAATCGCCATTCTGATAAGATAGACTGTTCTTAGGCTTTGCCATAGAATTGGCAGAGGTTACCCCAGAAAGCTGGAAAAACAGCGAGAGGTTCCTGTTCACACTCACCTTCTTCTTATGAATAGGATGTTCTATGGGTATTGATTGCTTCTAATCTGGGACCCATTTGTAAGAACAGGGGCAGCAG
This sequence comes from Cryptoprocta ferox, assembly GCA_028646485.1. NCBI lineage: Eukaryota > Metazoa > Chordata > Mammalia > Carnivora > Eupleridae > Cryptoprocta > Cryptoprocta ferox. The sequence goes on along the minus strand of CM053563.1, from coordinate 4,311,687 downwards.
TAGTTGATCATCAGAGAACAGTAGTCTGGGCCCAGACGCTAGGGCATGGGAGCTCAGCACAAAAAGCTGAACTCCTTGCTCTAACTCAGGCACTAAGGCTGGTGAAAAAAAGAACTGTTAACATCTATACGGACAGCCGGTGTGCCTTTGCCACAGCACATGTGCATGAGTCCCTATACAAAGAGCAGGGGCTCCTAAACTCTGCAGGAAAAGATATTAAAAATAAAAAAGAGATCTTAAGCCTGCTGGAAGCCATTTGGCTGCCAACTAAAGTGTCAATAATCCACTGCAAAGGACATCAAAAAGGCTCTTCTCGGGAGGCAATCGGGAATCAAGAAGCTGACACTGCCACTTGAGAGGCCACCCAATAGCCAGTGGGACCCCCAGATGTTCTCCTCACTGTCCCCGTGCCGGCTCTTCCACGTAAGCCACACTATTCCAAGGAAGAAATGTCAAAGAACCGAGAGAAGGGACAAGACCAGGTGGGCTGGTGACACCTGCCCGATGAATGGATAAATATACCCCAAGCCCTAGGTCATACTTTAATCCAGCAGTTCCATGGCAGCACCTACCTAGGAGCCAGAAAACTGTCAGACTTATTCCAGAGACATCTCTACCTTCCACAGATGGACCAACTGATTGTTGAAACAGCCCAGAGATGTGTCATCTGTGCTCAGTCCCTACAGGCTACCCAGTACGCCCTGGCCTGTATACACCATCGAGTAAAAGAGGCTCATCCCAGACACTCAGCACCTGCTGCATTGAGGGTGTACTTCCCCAGGGACTTAGTCTACGTCAAACAGCTATCAGCCAAATCTTTAGAACCACGCTGGAAGGGACCCTATCCGTCGTCATCACCACCCCAACCGCTGCTAAAGTGGTTGGCATCCCTGCGTGGATTCACCAGAGTCAACTCAAGCCCACATTCCAGGACGAAAGCCCAAGATGGACTGTAGAGCGCTCGCCAACAGATCCCATGAAGCTAAGACTGTTATGCTCTACTTCTTAATTCGCTATTTGCCTTGTTGTTATTCTCTTCTTGTAAACCCTCAGCAGACAGGTGGACAAGGACCTCAGTCTCATGGAAGCTTCTATTACTAAGCTTGAATCACAGGTTGACTCCCTAGCTGAGGTTGTCCTCCAGAACTGTCAAGGGCTAGACGTCTTATTTTTAAAACAAGGAGTCCTGTGTGCTGCACTGGGAGAAGGCTGTTGCTTTTATACAAGCCATTCCTGAATAATCAGAGAGAGCTTGGCCCTGGTCAGAAATAACATAAGAGAAAAATTAAGACAACAGGGTGAGAGCTGGTATCAATCTCTATTCTCATGGTCCCCCTGGTTAACAACTCTCCTCTCGGTTGTTGCAGCTCCCCTAGTGCTCTTGCTACTGGGCCTCCTATGCGGCCCATGTCTCATAAATTGGCTACTCAACTTTATAAGAGAGAAGATAAACTTAATAAAGATAATGGTCTTAAGATCTTCCTACAGCTATCTCACCCAAAATGATGAGTCCATGGTTTGACTCATATACCTAAAGCCAGTGGTAAAGTTGCACATGAATTTAGCGTCAGTCCTTCCATCTTGACCCAGAATTTACCTTCTAGGCCTGCGTTTGAGGGGAGCGAGGGGGGTGCTACATGACTATCCCCAGGTACAAGAAAAGAAAAACAAAGAAGTAAAAAGACAAGGGTTAATGGTCCCTGTTAATGGTTATTTATGACACAGCTGGCATACTCTGTTCTTGAGGTAATAACTATTTCTTTGAAACACCCCTATGACCCTAAACCTTGCCTTCAGAATGACAAGTGTGTTCCTGCAGACCAGGATAAGGGCCATCTACTTATCTCTTCGTAGTCCCCTGCAATGACTGCTCAACTCTGCTTCTGTACCTCCTGCTTGCTTGCTCATTATAAAAAGCCATAAGTTCTTGGACTTGTGGCTGCACATTTAGAGTTGTGTGTTAACTCTGTGCAGTCCTGGCCGGTAATAAAGACTCCCTTCATTCAGCTTCAGTGGTCTCGGTTGGTCTCTGTGTCTCTCAGCATAACACTCATGACAGTATTAAGAACAGTTATAGTCTGAGAAATCTGTATTTGGAAAGTAACATACATACATCATTAAGGCAGTGTTTATGGAGTTTTTGTACTCTGTGCACACACACAGCTTTTACTCACATGGTGCTGTGCTGGGTACCTCAGGAACATGTATGTGAGTTAACCTTCTCAAACTTTAGGACTTGAAAATAGGTGCCTCATATTTCCCCCGGAATATAGATGCTGTGCCTTGCCTTTCTGTTTCTTTTTCTTCCATAACATTGATTCTATAAAAGAGGAGCCAAATATGGTTTGGAAAAAGGTACAAAAGCATGAACTGGAACCTCAGAGGAAGTTCTCATTGTTGACTAAGAAGCAAATTGGCATGCGACAAACAGGAGAAATCCAAATTTAATAGTATATGAATGGAGACTTCACAAACACAGGAAAATTGCAAAGGAAAACTAAGGAATATATGTCTTTGAAGACGAGAGAAGAAGGAGTAGAAGGAAGCCAAGGAGAAGGAAGAGAAGAAAGAAGGAAGGAAGAAGAGGAGGAGGAAAGAATCAGAAGTCTGGGGCCTCCAAGGGAAAAAAATGTAATTCACAAGAAGTTGAAAAGTAAGTATTTGATAAGCAAATATTCTCTGGGCCACTCTAAAACAATAGGACATAGAAAACTTTGTTCACATGGTCCTTACTGGATTCATCTAATTTGACCATACCTAGCTTGTATCATTATGTAGTAACGTATGGTGATTGCTCTCATCCTGGGCAGCTTTCCTATGCATATTATTTTTTTAGAGAAGGAGGTGAAAATTAAACATTTTTCCTGAATCTGCTTAATTTTGATTGCTTAATAAATCTAAATAATCTTTCTGCCAAAATGGTCCATCATAGAAGAGCCTGGGTGTGGCTCGTATAAACTGGAGGAGATTTTGTTGCATTAAATAAGAATCACACTGAAAAAAAAATGCTGTATGAAATCACATGGAAGCTAAAACAAGTCAAAATCGGTGCACCTGGGTGTCTCATTTGGCTAAGTGTCAACTTTGGTTCAGGTCATGACCTTGTAGTTCATGAATATGAACCCCGTATTGGGCTCCCATGCTTATATTGTGGAGGCTGCTTGGGATTCTTGCTCTGTCCTCTCTTTGTTCCTCTCCCACTCACGCTTTCTCTCTTTTGAAAAATAAACTTTGAAAAAACCTTAAAGTAAGTGACAGTCATCAAAGTATGGATTAGAATATTGCCAGCAACTGAGGGTGAAGGAAATGTTGAGATGATAATGGCATCTCGAGGTTTCAGCAGGGGGACCTCTCAAGCCCTATCACTCATAGTGGCAGATCCAACAGGAAGGGAAAGTCTTCACGTTCCACAAACTTAACCATGGAGGTAGGTAATACTCTATTATCCAGCCAGAGGAAGAGATGTTTCCATATCTTTCCCAACCAAAAGCTCAACCACTGAAAACCCACATTCCTTCAAACTACCATTTTACTACAAAGAACTTTTAGTTTATAAGAGACTTGTCAACTTATCCCTTGTCTCCAGAAAAGCAGGTCTCTTCTTTATTCCCTGGACTCAGCTATGGTTTTGCCTCAACCTGTTTGTCACTAATTCCAAATTCTGTTATTCCAGAATAAACTCATCTTTTGGTGCTAAAATACCTGGCAGTGTTTATTTATAAGGTTAAATGTAACAAGGTTCACTTATGTAGGATGAATAAATATGGGATTTACTTACAGCACAGTAACTGTTTTCTACACTTGAAATTTACTAGAAGAAAGCATCTCAAGCATGCTCACCACACACACACACACACACACACATTAATCTTAACTATGTTGGGTGAGGCATTTGTTCATAAGTTTGATTTAGGTAATGATTTTATAGGCAGATAAGTTTAGGGGTCCACAGAATAGGGGAGAGAAGACTAGATTTCTAAAATTAAGAGAAGTCACTTTAGTCATTTATGAATGATGCCTGCTTCATCATTCATTTATGATCTGTGCCAGCACTACTTAACCAAGCACCAGTTTGGAAAATGTCCTGGGATATATTAAAATTGCAGAACAATAGAGATCAGTAGTTAATGATTTTTTAAAAATTTATTTTTGACAGAGAGAGAATATGAGTGGGGATGGAAGAGGGGGAGGGGCAGAGTATCCAAAGTGGGTTCTGCATTGACAGCAGAGAATCCTCTGCGGACACCAACTCACAAACTGTGAGATCATTATCTGAGCCAAAGTCGGACGTTCAAAGGACTGAGCCACCCACGTGCCTCAGTAATTAATGATTTTAAGGCAGCAAAAGAATGTAGAAACAAACAGCCACTACTAGGCCTGCAGATGGTCTAATCATATAAGATGCAATAAATCCATGATATATGGTCTCCCACTGCTGTTTTCAGAGTAGAGACTGACTTGACACACATTCTCTTGTGGATTTTGTGGGAATTGAACACCCAGTATGAGCACCCAAATAATGGACTAAGGGCACCAGAGACCTGACGATGCCTATCCTTCCGGGTCCGGTGACTTCAATCACCTAGGACCTGGACTGTCAATTTAGTATGACTTTTGACTGATTTGAAAATGAAGTGTCCTCTGCCCCATCCCTTGACAAATATACATGTGTGCTTAGTGTAAATCTAATCCGATTTTGTTGTGTGGGGAGATAGGTTGGGAAATATTCCTGGTGTTCTTTTCTTGCAAGTAAAACTGGTTCTTTTCCTATGTTTTGGTTGGTGGTATCTTTTGGTTCAACACCACCAAGAGTGAAATCAGTTGTGGGGTATAATTTCACAATATGTATGCATATTTACTGTTTTAACCTTCAGCAGCAATTGGATGTTTCTTAATGGAAAACAAGGTGCCGAATGAGTATGCACAAGAAGCACTGACTTTAATGAGAAAGACTGAAATGCAGTCACCAAAACATGCAGTTCTCTGTTGCCATACACCTGCTTTAGGGGTTCAGCAAAAAGCAAGCACCTACCATTGAGACTGGAAATAAACATCCAAACCGAATTTTCAACTCCTTCAATCTGTTCACTGAGGGGCAGTCCAGAGTGGGGCCAGACCTGGGACGTCTTCAGAAGAAGGTACATCTGAGCGGTGCTGTGCAGGGAGAGGGTTCTAGGCTTCTGAATTCTCTACCCTATGGTGGTTTGCCAGGTCCATTCCTGACTTTGTGCAGGGGACAATGGCAGGCTGCCCTAAAATGTGCCCCTTTGCCATATTGATTATTTTGAAGGAAAAGCTACTTAAGAAACAGCCAATGGAGTAGGAACACTCTGCCCCCCAGCTGTCCCCGGAAAGCAGGAGATCAGTCTTCCACGTAATAGACCCCTATGCTGCACAGAGAGGGAAAGAGATATTCTTACCACCACAGATAGGGAATTTAGAGCTGAGCCGTCTTCAAGAACAAACCTTGTTAGTGTTCACTAGTTTGCTACCACTAACCAAAATCCATTTAGAATTCCATACTAATTGAAGGCTCAACAGAAGTTCCCTTTCTGCTGTGAAATCCTCACAGATGTAATGTCGCTTTTTCTACAAAGCAGAAAAACTATCTGCATTGGTCCTTTCTATAGGTCTCAATTTCATAATTTGGTTTTGGGGTGCACGTATTTCTTTGGGATCTTTTTTCTCCTGTATTCTGTCTCTGTCAATTTGATTCTTATACCAGCTAAAATACTCTTGAAAAATAAAGGAACATTAATCCTCCCCAATGATTTTCCCATAGTATCCTAAGTAACCTATGTGCAGTGCTGAACATCTGTACATGCCTACCTTAAAATAAGCAATCTATTTGCATACATAATGGTTCCTTTTTTAAATTTATTTAAAAATTTTTAACATTTACTTATTTTTGAGAGACAGAGAGACAGAATGTAAGCAGGGGAGGGGCAGAGGGAGAGGGAGACAGAGAACCTGAAGCAGGTTCCAGGCTCTAAGCTGTCAGCACAGAGCCCAACGTGGGGCTTGAACTCATGCCATGAGATCATGACCTGAGCTGAAGTCTGCCACTTAACCGACTGACCCACCCAGGCGCCCTGATAATGATTCTTTTTTATCTGGGTTAAGCATCTTCTAAATTTGAGGTTCCTTTTGTAACAACTTATTCCGGTGAAGAGGGGAATATCCACTGTGTCAGATACTGTGATACAATGTTGGTAAAAATGGTCATTTGTAATGATATTCCTGGATGTCCACTTGGGCTTCTCACAGGGTTGCTTAGAGTGCCATGTGAGATATCTCTGGTCAGTGAGATGGAGGAGACTTGCCCGTGGAGGATGACTGCGGTGAATGCAATGGAAATAATTTCCTTTCAAAATCCCTATGTACTATCAGTTTTTATCTTACTCCTTCTTCATCATGAAACAGGATTTGATGTCCAGTGGCAGGATCACCATATTGGGGACTTGAGAGATAAAAAGTGAGCAGAATACCTGCATATGGATAATGCCACAGCAAAAATGAGGAGAAAGAGGCTACCTCCTATGATGTCTGAGTCATTTTATCAGACATGGACTTCCTTCTTATTCCTTGTGTTCATAATAGAAAATATATATCTGATTTTCTAGAAATATTACTCTTTTCTTGGGATAACTGAACATAAGTAAGTGCTACAAAATAAAATGGATTATTATATTTCAACTATATTCATGTTAAATATGAGTAACCTGCTACCCATCTTGATGGGACAGGTTTTCACAATGGATAAAAATCCTATTTACACACACACACACACACACACACACACACAAACCAAAAAAAAAAGGGGGGTGTAAGTACAGTAAGAGCTGTGAAAGAACATAGGGAATTTTGGCCTAAAAATTGGGTGGACTGTTTGAAGCAGAAGTGGTCATTGCCCCTGCCTGCTGACATGTGTCCCCACTATGGGGGGTGGGGTGGGTGGGTAACAGAGAGCCTAGAGTGCTTGACTACCCTAATCATGGGCTAAGTGGTAATGAAGAAGGTACCTGCCAGCTATGAGTCAGCATCCCTGGAAGATCATCCATGTACAGTGGCCCCAACCTATGTTGGGTTTAGACACCTGGGATACTAGTACTTTGTGGAACCACAGCACATGCCTTGCTGATCCTGCCTATTATAGCGTCCAGGAGGCTTCTTCAGTTCCCAGATTGACTCTGCCATGTGACATTGTAAAGTGATGTCCAAAGTGCTTACAGCATCCAAAACTGCCTGAGAAAGATCAATACTCTCTGTCAGCCAACAGCATCTGCTAGTCAGGGACACCCAGGAAATCAAATAAATCATGAAGAAAATTAGGAGTTCCCTGATCTCTGGACCTCACCATATTGGCCAAGCCCCCATCTCTGTTACATCTATTCTCAGATAACACCATCAGGAGCTGCCTCGGACTTTGGACTGACTACAGGCCCTCTCCAACTGCCTCCCCACATTTCAAAATATTTCTCCACATGTTCTTTTAATAGGTCTTCTCTTTCTCTCTAGGGAGTGGTCCATCATCATTTTTCATCTCTGTTCAGTCCCTGTCAGTGCTAAATGTCTGAATTAGTACCGTGGTCCATTGGTCTTGAATCCCTCTATTCACAGTTAAGAGGTCTTGAGGACACTCTAGTCATAACGCAGGCAGAGTTGACTGAAATGCGTATGTAACTGGAAAAGAAATTTGGAAGATTGAGAAGAACTGGAGATAATTAAAAAATGAAACGTGAAGTTTACGTTTCCGTATTCAGAGTCAGTTGTGCTAACTGGAAACAGGTGTCCTTTCTCCACATGCAGAATTCATTTAATTCTTCCTGTAATTTTTCCCCTCTCTTGCCTCGCCTTTTATTGGAATATTTTTCTGCTACCTATGGAGTATTTATTACACACCCTGCACTGTCATTTGTGTGCATTCACTTGGTTGAAACATCAAAGAACCCCTCCATCATGATATGGGGTTCAATCCTTTATTAGGAACCATGGGTGGAGAGTTTAGGAGTTCCTGAGTAAATCCAGATTTGAGCCCTTGAAACTAAAACATATTTAGGGAAATCTGTGAGCATCTTCTCTAAAGGCTACACAATGGAATGCCTAGGGAGCCAGGGGAAGTGGTTGCTCACCAGGGCAGTGGTTGAGGTGTCATGTGAGAAGTTATACTGACTTTTGACTGTGTAGGGTGTTGTTTTTAGAATTCGCTAATGACAACATTTTGTGTTGGTTCAACTTTCCTGCATGAAAAACCAACTAAACAAAATAGATCCCATGTAGCACAATCAAGGAATACTTGAGATAAACTGTCAACAGTCCCCTTATTTTCTGTAATATATCCATCTTGATGTCCTAGGAGTTACAAGGTGGAAAAAAAGATGTAAGAGATGAAGTGTGGGAATTGTAACCATTCATTCTTTAAAGTCTGGGGCCACTGAGAAAATGATTACCAGGTGTCTATATCTGTCTATCTATCTATCTATCTATCTGTCTGTCTATCTATCTGTTTAGATATATATGTATAATCTATATCTTCTATTTATATGTATATTTATATCATCAATATCCATATCATCATTTATATCTATCTAATTATATCTATATCTATACCAAAGAGGTGGTAGATACCATCTATTATCTACATTCTTAAATAAGATGAGGTAGGTTAATGTTGGTGGCAGGATAGTGTGTCATTCATTACATACAAATGTTAACACATTAAACACTGATATGTTGTATTCTTTAAAATACATGAAGATCACACATAGACTCAGGTATGCTTTTCAAATGCACTGTATGATCCTTGTGCAAAATAAAGATGGCAAGCATTCAAGAAGGATTCTTTTTCTAGGGTGCCTGGGTGGCTCAGTCTGTTCAGCATCTGACTTTGGCTCATGTCATGATCTCATGGCTGGTAGGTTTGAATCCATGACCAGCTCTGTGCTGAAAGCTCAGAGTCTGCTTCAGATCCTCTGTCTCCCTCTCTCTCTGTCCCTCTCCCACTTGCACTCTATCTCTCTCAAAAATAAGTAAACATTAAAAAAGAAGCATTCTTGTTCTGTTATGATGACCTAGGAGTAATAATTTCAATAATTTTCAGGACTGATGTAATTATTAGGCAATGTCAATATACAATCATATGCCCTTTTGGGAAAGAGTTAGGTATCCTCTAAGGACATCTGGGAAGTCTTCTTCATTGTGACCACTTTAAGTAGTATTCTCCACTTCTATCCATTTGTATGCAAAGATATATCGGTATTTTACTGGAATCCCACTACTTTTTCTTTATTTTTTAATGAATTTTTGAGATTTTATTTTAATTCCAGTTAGTTAACGTATAGTGTTACATTAGCTTCAGGTGGACAATACAGTGATTCAAAAAATCCGTACATCACCCGGTGCTCATCACAACAGTTACATTCCTTAATTCCCAGCACCTATTAATCCATCTCCCACACACCTTCCCTCTGGAGAGCATTAGTTAGTTCTCTATAATAAAGGGTTTATTTTTTGACTGGTCTCAGTCTCACTCTACTGTCATCTAATGATTAAATTCCTGGTGGACAAGTGAACTGTGGGCTCCCTAAAGGGTCTTCTCATTGCCCTTCTGATACTTCATTATAATAATTTTAATGTGTTCTCTCTTTTGCTTTGTTCTCTCCTGTTGTCGTGATATGTGCAAACAGTTCCTGACTCCTTCGCCCAGCCAACAGATGATACCTACCAAACAAAACAAATTCACCCCCATGTCCCCTCTGCACTCTACAACAACCACCTTCTGTAGTAGTTACATGTTGGGACGGAGAGTGACCAATTTTGATCCATAGATTAGGACATCCTGACAACCCCTGTCACCTTGAAGAAGTTACAGAAGACGAGCCCTTCAATCTTCAACATCCTTAAAGGTTTCAGGATCAAAGATTGGTCAGGGGTGAAGTGATGAGGGATGGAAACAGAAAAGTGTTCACCTTTAGCCCAGAAGGTGGGCCTATAGCCTGCATAGATTTGATAAGATCAAATATGTGCTGGTTGCTACATCCTGAAAGGGTCTCATGAATGCCTGTACATCTCACCGAACATCAGACTGAATATTGTACCAAACTGAGCGGTAACCACCAGAAAAATCTTGGAAATGTATTTTAGGAGTACAAATCTCAGGAAACATTTATGATCTAATACTCTCTGCACGACTCTCCCCCTTGAGCAGCTTTATACAGCTAAAGTACCAATCTTTCTGCCCACCAGTCCTGTCCTGTGCTACTGGAATAAACATACTATGATGCGCCATAAAATATTTCAAGAATTTTTTCTGACCATTGTACTCAATGATCTCACATCAATTTGTTACGAAAAACCCAAGTATGGCTGCTATTCTCCCTCAAAGCCAATACTCAAGACAGGAGTTTTGATGGAGAGGAATATGGGCTTTTTTCAGGAGGCCAGCCACTTGGGCAGAGCCAGACTCTTGTCCACACACCAACTCCAAAGTCCTTGCGGGGCTGAAAGTTTTTTCTTTTTCTTAATGTTTATTTATATGGAGAGAGAGACAGAGAGACAGAGCATGAGTGGGGGAGGGGCAGAGAGAGGGAGACACAGAATAAGAAGCAGGCTCCAGGCTCGGGGCTGTCATCACAGAGCCCAAGGTTGGGCTTGAACTCAAAGACCACGAGGTCATGACCTGAGCCGAAGTTGAAAGCTGAAATGACTCAGCCACCCAGGTGACCCTGGCCCAAAGACTTTTAAAGGAACTTTAGGGCAGTTACTCAGTAAAAGGGGAACATAGTAATCTGTAAAATTTTTTGGTTGCCTTCAGACTCAGCAGTGCCAGCTCCAGGAAATACTGTGGTGCTTGGAGGTGTGTATTGGTGTCCCGGGTAGAGGTTGTATAAGAAGGTTTGTTTCTGAGTCTTTCTAGAAAACAATGCATGATATGTAGATACACAAAAAAAGCTTTGGTTAGTCAATCTTACAGGCTAATGTTACAAGCTAAAACTTAAAGACTACTAAATTAGCTAGAGGATCTGGGGACAGTGTCAATGCAACTTAAAAATAAGTCCTCTATGTTTATTCTGTTCCCACAATTGGAAGGGCTTCCTCCTTTTGTGAGGCTGATAAATATACTAAGAATAAATCAGATGGGGGAACTCTATCATCAAGGGAGCTAATACCAGAAATTAACCTTTTATGTCATAAAGAGTTGCCTGCCTAATGTGCCAAACCATGGTTTGACAAATATTTGCCCTTTTCTCTATCCAGTGAACAAACTTCATCCTTTTCGCAACTGAATATAATTTAAAAATTTTTGACTTTAAGTAGACTCCATGTCCAATATGTAGCCTGAACTCAATACCCTGAGATTAAGAGTCCATGTTCCACCAAGCAATCCACCCAGGCACCTCCAGCTTTGAAATTCTAAATCCCTATCCTCTTCCTAGGTCACAATGGCATATAAGCATTTATTGCCTTTCTTTGAGTTTTGGACCTTGAGTTTCCCATTATTAAGCACTCAGTTTTGTTCTCTTGTGAATCTGTCTTATGTCAGTTCAACTATTTAAGCCAAAGAATTCAGAATGGAAGAAGAAAAACGTGTTCCTCTCCTACATATTCATTCTGTTATTGAAACTGACCTCCGATGGGGCGCCTGGGTGGCTCAGTCGGTTAAGCATCCGACTTCAGCTCAGGTCATGATCTCGCAGTCCTTGGGATTGAGCCCTGCATCAGGCTCTGTGCTGAGAGCTCCGAGCCTGGAGTCTGCTTCAGATTCTGTGTCTCCCTCTCTCTTTGCCCCTCTTTTGCTTGAGCTCTGTCTCTGTCTCTCTCTCAAAAATAAATAAACATTGAAAATTTAAAAAAATGAAAGAAACTGACCTCTGAATGTGTAAATATGTAAATACCCAGAAACTCTGATCTGTGGAGAAGGCAATAATTTAAACCTGAAGTCCCTAGTCTTGGTTACTGAGTTTTTCCTGGTCATTTCCCTAAATGCTTCCCAATAGGCTCCCATGTGGAATTTCAGGAACAATCACTGCTGGTACCCTCCCCCTCAGATTCTGTCAATTGGTGTTTGTGGAAACATCAGTGTTATTTTAATTAGGTACTCCAGGTGATTCTAAGTGAGGCCAAGGTTAAGCAAGAAGGCTTCCCATTAATTTATGAGAGTTGAGTACAGGTTTTGGCTCTTGGAGAGGTCATAGGGTCTCCTTTACATGAGTCTCAGGGAATCAGGTCCCTACGGCAAATTCTTCCTATGCTTTAGTTGAATTTATGAGCATCTGTGGGAGGGGAGGCCCCCTGAAAGTAGAGAAAGAAAACTCAGACATTATTCTCCAAGCAGCAGCTCATAGTTTCCGAAAAGCTCAAGATACAAAGGAATAGGAAGTTGGGCCTTTTCTGCATTTCAAAGTCCTTCCTACTGGTGAGCAGTTTCTAAATGAAGAGGGTCTGCTAGTGGCTTTGAAGACATTTTCTCCTGATTCAGCTGTGGTTTCTCCACAAATATCTCCTGAGAAAGAAATCTACAGGAGGAGGTGAAAGAAGGAATAGCCAGTTCTCTGGTAAGCCTGATGCCCAGCTCAGAGGTCCTGTCATTTTTTCTCTTGAAATTGCAAACGTTGGTTCCTCTACTTCTAATGTTTCTGCCTCATGTTTTCACCTAATTTTTCAAACCTTTTCAGAAATGATACTCAAGGTCAGGTCTAGAACTCTTCTCCCCTATAACCAAGAGTCTTCTCTCCATCCTCCAACCTGACTTCCAAAAGGGAGCAACAACTCTCACTTTGAATTAAGGTCCCGCAAGTATTCAAAATTTCCCCTTTGTAACAGATCCACAGGGGAATTTGTTGTGTCCATGATCCCTATTGCTGATGGGGTCTGGTCCTGGGATTTCAGTCAAGGAAAACATTTCTGATTGAGGTTCCCTCTGGATGCTTTGGCAGCTCTGTGTAGACCAGGATTAAGAAAATGCACAAAAAGGGGTGCCTGGGTGGCTCAGTCAGTGAGGTTTCTGACTCTTGTCTTCAGCTCAGGTCATGATGTCACAGTTTTGTGAGTTCTAGCCCTGGGTCAGATTCTGTGCTGGGTGTGCAGAGACTTCCTGGGATTGTCTCTCTCTCCCTGTCTCTCTGCCCCTACCCTACTTTCGCTGTCTCTGTCTTTCTCAAATACATATACTTAAAATATACTTAAATATATATAAGTACATAAATATTCTTAAAATAAAAAAATATATACTTAAAGAAAAAACAAAGAGAGGGGTGCCTGGGTGGCTCAGTTCGTTAAGCGTCTGACTCTAGATTTTGGATCAGGTTTGTGAGTTCAAACCCCACATCAGGCTCTGTACTGGCAGCGCGAAGCCTCCTTGAGATGCTCTCTCTCTCACTCTCTCTCTTTGTCCTTCCCCCACTCGTTCTCACTCCCTCTCAAAAATGAATAAATATTTTTAAAAACCTTAAAAATAACAAAAAGAAAATACACATCCAAACACAATGGATATGAGGCCTAGAATAACTAAAGAAGTTTTCAAAATACAAGGAAGGCTTGCTCTTCTGAAGGTGAAAAAAATCCTTTATTTAAAATATCCTGGATATTACAAGACATGGAAAGTATATGTGATATAACATTCTATAAATCTATTCTATCCACATACTGGGAGTTATAGTCTGATTTGGAGAGGGGTAGCACAAGAACACATCTTGTGTAATAATCGGTGTTTCAGTGTGCCTTAGGCACTGATATCAATTTTTTAAAAAAATTTTAATGTCTTTATTTTATTTTGAGAGAGACAGAGAATGAGCAGGGGATGGGCAGAGAGAGAGGGAGACACAGAATCTGAAGCAGACTCCAGGCTCGGAGCTCTCAGCACAGAGCCCGACGCGGGGCTTGAACCCACAGATTATGAGATCATGACCTGAGATGAAGTTGGATGCATAACCGACTGAGCCACCCAGGCGCCCCTCAATTTGTTTTTTTACAGCTGGTGTTACCTTCTAGTATTGGGCTTGCGGTCTTTGCTAGATTTCTCCCTTACTATAAAGTTCATATTTTGCCTCTCATCAATTGTAAGAATCTAAGGGGAATTAACGAAAGGATGTGAAGAAACTGAAAACTTCTGAGTTTCTCTTGCTTGTAGCTTTAGGTGAGGAAAACAAAGTCAACAGAAATGTAGATAAAATTAACTTTCCTTCAACTTGAAGCACATTGATCAATACATGAGACTGGCAGATAATGACCTTCCTCTAGGAATTCCCAAATGCCTTCATTTAATGCTTTGTTGGAGGCAAAGAGTTGCTTTACCTTGACAATAGCCAGACATGCAAGATCCTTTTAGTTTTCTTTACCATATGAAAATTCCTTTAGAAACTTCATCTTTACTCCTCAAATTAAAAGTGTATAATCAATGTCCTCTCAAAATGACTGTGTCAGTCTTCCTGCTCAGGAGTCCACATACTTTAGTAAAAACTGCCTTTTGTACCTAAACATCTCAAGAATACTTCTTGTCCCCTTCCAGCCTACATCACATCACTTTCCACTGAACAAGGAAGGGCTCACCTTTCTGTTGTTGCACATGAATTTAGCTTCAGTCCTTCCATCTTGATCCAGAGTTTACCTTCTGGGCCTGCACGTGGAGGGCTATGTGACTGTCCTCAGGTGCAAGGAAAAAACACAAGAAGACAAGGGTTAATGTCCCCTGCTAATGGTTGTTTATGACACAGTTTGCATACTTTGTCCTTGAGATAATGGCTATTCCCTTGAAACTCCCCTATAACTCTAAACAGTGCCTTCAAAATGATGAATGTCTTCCTACATACCAGGATAAGGGCTGCTCTCCTTATTGCTTTGTAGCCTTTTTTTTCAATAACTGCTCAATTCTGCTTCTGTACTTCCTGCTTGCATACTTACTCAGTATAAAAAGCCCTAAGCCCTTGGACTCGGGGCTGCACATTTAGAGTTCTGTGTTAACACTGTGCGGTCCCAGCTGGTAATAAAGACTCCCTTCATTCGACTTCGGTGGTCTCAGTTGGTCTCTGTGTCTCTTGGCATAGCACTGTTGTAAGGATATTGACTTGTGGGAGTGGAGATTCTAAATCAGACCTCCACCCAGCATGTTTTTAATTCATTCCACATCAGGTCACAGAAATACCCTTCTATTTACTTCTTTATTATTTTCAGAAAATGAGAACAAGAATCACATAATGACATGTTTGAGAGTCTTACAACCCTTAAATATAATAGAGTCATAGATAGAAACTCCCCCAGGGTGGGTTGTCACTCAAAGGAAACTTGATTTACAGCCACTAAGGATATCATAGGGAAGCAGAGACTTACAGAGGCAGGGGAAATGGCTTCCTTTTATTTAGGGTTAGGGTGGAGGAGCACCTGCGTGCCCCACTTCTGGCTCAGGTCATGATATCATGGTTTGTGACTTGGAGCCCCAAACCTGGCTCTGTGCTGATAGCTCAGATCCTATTGCCTGCTTCAGATTCTGTGTCTCCTCCTCTCTCTTCCCCTCCCCGACTTGTGCTCTCTCTCTCTCTCTCTCTTTCTCTCTCTCTCTAATAAGTAAAAAAAAAATTTTTTAATGGAAAAAGGGGGCACCTCGGTGGCTCAGTGGTTAAGCGGCTGACATTGGGTCAGGTCATGATTTCAGAGTTTGTGAGTTCAAGCTCCGTGTTGGGCTCTGTTCTGACAGCTCAGAGACTAGAGCCTACTTCAGATTCTGTCTCCCTCTCTCTGCCCTTCCCCCCTTGCTCTCTCTCTCTCTCTCTCTCTCTCTCAAAAATAAACATTTAAAAAAAAGTAATGAAGGAAATAGTGTTAGGGTGGATTATTTAGAAAGAGAGGCCTTGTCATCTTTTTTCGTTTTAAAGTTTTACTTATTTTGAGAGTGAGAGAGAGCTTACATGTGAGCAGAGGAGGGCCAGGGAAAGGCAGAAGAAGAATCCCAACCAGGTTCCCTGCTGTCAACCCAGAGCCCCACCGGGCTCAATCCTGAGAACCCTGAGATCATGACCAGAGCTGAAACAAGAGTCAGATGCTGAGCTGACTGAGCCACCCAGGTGCCCTGAGGCCTATTATGTCGATCTGGGCTTAAGGTCACACAGGCACCTTAAGAAAAGAGTTCTATACATATTTTGTATGTTATGTAAAAGAGGTTTGCGCTCCTCCTTGGGTGGAGGTTTTAGTATTATATGGAGGTAAAAGTTACTGGTGGCCACTTCATGGTTTTCTCCTTGGGTCATCTGCAGAGGGGTGAATCAGGGCTTAAGCTCAAGGCTCAAGCAGGCTCAAGTTCTTTCTCAGGGAAGTCATTATTTTTCGTTCCATACTTTCTGTTTCCACCAAAGGACACTGTGCCCAGGGGGTGTTTTGCCTGAAGTAAAAATTAAGGTGGAAAGGAAAGGTGAAGTAAAATGAGGGGCGAAGGTCTGTGGGCACAAGCAGGTAAGCAGTGAGGGTCAGCTCTTGAAGTCCAGCTGGTGACATTAACTCCCTCTTTCATCTTAGGTACCATTAGGAACTGCCAATGGCCACTTGATAGCTATATTATTTATTGCAGGGACTGCTGACCTTCAGGGATGTGGCCATAGAATTTTCTCAGGAGGAGTGGGGATGCCTGAACCACAGTCAGTGGGAACTGTACAGGGATGTGATTTTAGACAACTATGGACACCTCCTCTTCTTGGGTGAGAACTCCTTCCAGATTTCCCAAACCACACTCAGGGTTTTGTTCCCTCCTTTGAAGACTGTCTCTTAGAAGTTTCTTCTTTGCATGACTGGAATTCAAATCCCTGCAGTAAGGGAAAGAAGTAGGGGTTGGTAGATGTAGAGAAAAATCTTCATGATGTTTCCTCCTCAGGTTTAGTTTTCCCTTCCTTAGGGTAACATCATCATTTCTGTAGATTAATGGCAATTCTAAACATTGAGTGGCATAAAATGGCATTTCCCAAGTTTTAAATACTAATTTCTACTCATTGATGTAGTGGTAGTACTCGAAGTGGAGGTGAAGATCTGAACATCGGAAATTGCTCCTGTGTGTTCTAAAGGCATTGTTGGGCAACACCATTTGGGAAATCATTTTCTAGCATTCTACAGTGTCCTTTCTTCTCTACTGAACATAACAGTGGATTGAAAGTTACAATCTCCATTAATACTCATTCCATTAAAAAAATATTCATTTTTTGGGGCGCCTGGGTGGATCAGTCAGTTGAGCGTCTGGCCTCAGCTCAGGTCACGATCTTACAGTTTGTAGGTTTGAGCCCCACATCAGGCTCTGTGCTGACATTTAGCTCAGAGCCTGGAGCCTGCTTTGGATTCTGTATCTCCCTCTCTCTCTGACTCTCCCCTGCTCACGCTGTCTCTCTCTAAAAATAAAATAAAACATTAGAAAAAAATTTAAAAATTCATTTTTTAATTTATTTTCAGAGAGAGAGAGAACACCAGCAGGGGAAGGGCAGAGGTAGAGATGTAGAAATCCAAACAGGCTCCTCACTGTCAGTATAGAGCTCAACTTGGTCTGTATATCATGAACCATGAGATCGTGACCTAAGCTAAGATCTAGCGGCAGACACTAAACCAACTGAGCTTCTGATGCCCCAAATATTTCTTTTTATTTTATAATAAACATGTCTCATGTGTCAAAACCAGGTCTGATCATCTTTTTGAAACAAAAGGTCAAGCACTGGAATGTAAAGCAAATGGAGACAATAGCCACTCACTCAGGTAGGTGGGATTGTATGAAGCAGATTACAAAGGTGAGATCCCAATGTGAAGGATGAAGATACACCTTAAATGTGGTTTGAGCAACTCTCCTTGAGTGGAAGTTAGTTCGAGAAGCCTAGTTCTATTTCTCTCCCTCTCGCAGAGGGACATCTGTTATCTGATGTTATCAACCTCTCATATTCTCTAAAGATTCTCTTCAGCTACAGTGATGTTCCATCAGGTCCACAGTGAGGGCCAGGAGACTCCCCTTAGAGTGTGAGGGCCTCCATAATATGAGATCTTCTCCATTGCTTTGAGGGCCCTAGGGAAATCTCCATACTTTTGAGGTACTCTATTCTAAGCCTTTTCTAAGTTCTGTTTTGCCTCTGTGAGAAGTGAGTCAGGGTAGTGGTGGCCATATTGGGGTTTGGTGCAGAAAGCCCAGGAAGAATGGAGGCAGATATTGCATGTTTTCTTGTTTAACCTTTCCAGTGTTATGGAGGGTTTAATCTTAATCATATAAAACTGAGACTCAGTAATTTCATCAGATAACAAAGCATCTCCCTAAAATGAGAAAATCTAAATTTTTATTTCACTTCCAAAGTTCATTTTTCTGTTTTTTTTAAGTTTTTAAATTTATTTTTTAAATTTACATCCAAGTTAGTTAGCATATAGTGCAACAATGACTTCAGCAGTAGATCTCTTAATGTCTTACCCATCTAGCCCATCCCCCCTCTTTCATCCCCTCCAGTAACCCTCTGTTCTCCATATATGAGTCTCTTATGTTTTTGTCCCCCTCCATGTTTTTATATTATTTTTGCTTTCCTTCCCTTATGTTCATCTGTTCTGTATCTTAAAGTCCTCATATGAGTGGAGTCATATGATATTTGTCTTTATCTGACTAATTTTCCTTAGCATAATTCCCTCTAGTTCCATCAACGTTATTGCCAATGACAAGATTTCATTCTTTTTGATTGCCGAGTAATACTCCATTGTATTTATATACCACATCTTCTTCTTCCATTCATCCATCAGTGGACATTTGGGCTCTTTCTATACTTTGGCTATTGTTGATAGTGCTGCTATAAACATCGGGGTGTACGTATTCCTTCAAAACAGCATACCTGTATCGCTTCAATAAATACCTAGTAGTGCAAATGCTGGGCTGTAGGGTAGTTCTATTTTTAATTTTTTGAGCAACCTCCATACTGTTTTCCAGAGTGGCTGTACAAGTTTGCATTCCCAGCAGCAGTACAAAAAAGATCCTCTTTCTCTTCATCCTCGCCAGCATCTGTTGTTGCCTGAGTTGCTAATGTTAGCCATTCTGGCGGGTATGAGGTGGTAACTCAATGTGGTTTTGACTTCTATTTCCTGGATGATGAGAGACGCTGAGCATTTTTCATGTGTCTGTTGGCCATCTGGATGTCGTCTTTGGAAAAGTGTCTGTTCATGTCATTAGACCATTTCTTCACTGGATTCCTTGTTTTTTGAGTGTTGAGTTTGATAACTTCTCTGTAGATTTTGGATACTAACCCTCTATCTGATATGTCATTTTCAACTATCTTCTCCCATTCTGTTGGTAGCCTTTTAGTTTTGCTGATTGTCTCCTTCGCTATGCAGAAGCTTTTTATTTTGATGAGGTCCCAGTAGTTCATTTTTGCTTTTGATTCCCTTTCCTTTGGAGATGTGTCGAGTAAGAAATTGTTGCATCTGAGGTCAAGGAGGTTGTTTCTTGCTTTCTCCTCTAGGGTTCTGATGGTTTCCTGTCTCACATTCAGATCCTTCATCCATTTTGAGTTTATTTTTGTGTATGGTGTAAGAAAGTGGTCTAGTTTCATTCTTATGCCTGTTGCTGTCCAGTTCTCCCAGCACCACCTGTTAAAGAGGCTGTCTTTTTTCCATTGGATACTCTTTCCTGCTTTGTCAACGATTATTTGGCCATACATTTGTGGGTCCATTTCTGGGTTCTCTATTCTATTCCCCTGGTCTATGTGTCTGTTTTTGTGCCAATACCATACTGTCTTGATAATTACAGCTTTGTAGTCAAGACTAAAGTCTGGGATTGTGATCCTTCCCGTTTTGGTTTTCTTCTTCAGTATTACTGTGGTTATTTGGGTTTTTTTGTGGTTCCATACGAATTTTAGAATTTTGTTTTAGCTTTGAGAAGAATGCTGGTGCAATTTTGATTGGGATTGTGTTGAATGTGTAGATTGCTTTGGGTAGTATTGACATTTTAACTATATTTATTTTTCTAATCCATGAGCATGGAATGTTTTTCCATTTCTTTCTGTCTTCTTCAATTTCTTTCAGAAGTTTTCTATAGTTTTCAGCATACAAATCATTTTACATATTTGGTTAGATTTATTCCTAGGTATTTTATGGTTTTTGTACAATTGTGAATGGGATCAGATTCTTGGTTTCTATTTCTGTTGCTTCATTATTGGTGTATAAAAATGCAACTGATTTCTGTACGTTGCTTTTGTACCCTACGACTTTGCTGAATTCATGGATCAGTTCTAGCAGGCTTTTGGTGGAGTCTGTCGGGTTTTCCATGTAGTGTATCATGTTGTCTGCGAAAAGTAAAAGTTTGACTTCATCTTTGCCAATTCTGATGCCTTTTATTTCCTTTTGTTGTCTGATTGCTGATGCTACGGCTTCCAGCACTATGTGAAACAACAGTGGTGAGAGTAGACATCCTGTCGTGTTCTTGATCTCAGGGGGAAAGCTCTCAGTTTTTCCCCATTGAACGTGATATTAGCTGTAGGCTTTTTATAAATGGCTTTTATGATGTTTAAGTAATTTCCTTCTATTCCAACTTTCTCAAGGTTTTTTATTAAGAAAGGATGCTGTATTTTGTCAAATGCTTTCTCTGCATCTATCGACAGGATCATATGGTTCTTATATTTTGTTAATGTGATATATCATATTTATTGATTTGCAAATTTTGAACCAGCCCTGCAACCCAGGAATGAATCCCACTTGATCATGGTAGATCATTCTTTTTATATACTGTTGAATTCCTTTGCCAGTATCTTGCTGAGGATTTTTGCATCCATATTCATCAGGGATATTGGCCTGTCATTCTCTTTTTTTTAGCTGGATCTCTGTCTGGTTTGGGAATCAAAGTGATGCTGGCTTCGTAGAATGAGTCGGGAATTTTCCTTCAATTTCTATTTTTTTGGAACAGCTTGAGAACAATGGATATTAACTCTGTTTTAAATGTCTAGTAGAATTCTCCAGGGAAGCCATCTGGTCCAGGGCTCTTATTCGTTGGGAGATTTTTGATAACTGATTCCATTTCTTCACTAGTTATGGGTCTGTTCAGGTTTTCTATCTCTTACAGTTTGAGTTTTGGTAGTGTGTGTGTGTTTAGGAATTTGTCCATTTCTTCTAGGTTGTCCAGTTTGTTGGCACATAATTTTAATAGTATTCTTGATAATTGCTTGTATTTCTGAGGGATTGGTTTTAATAAATCCATTTTCATTCATGATTTTGTCTATTTGGGTGCGCTCTCTTTTCTTTCTGAGAAACCTGGCTAGAGGTTTATCAATTTTGTTTATTTTTTCAAAAAAACAACTCTTGATTTTATTGATCTTGTCAACTGTTTTTTTTTTTTTTTTGGATTCTATATTGTTTATTTCTGTTCTGATCTTTAATATTTCTCTTCTTCTGCTGGGTTTGGGGTGTTCTTTCTGCTCTGCTTCTAGTTCCTTTAGGTGCACTGTTACTTTTTATTTGGGCTTTTTCTAATTGCTTGAGATAGGCCTGGATTGCAATATATTTTCCTCTTAGAACTGCTTTGTCCTAAGCATCCTGCATCCCAAAGAGTTTGGATTGTTGTATTTTCATTTTCATTTGTTTCCACATATTTTTAAATTTCTTCTCCAATTGCCTGGTTGACCTATTCATTCTATAGAAGGGTGTGTTTTAACCTCCATGGTTTTAGTGGTTTTCCAGACTTTTTCCTGTGGTTGTGATCTGAAAGTGTGCCTGGTATAATCTTAATTCTTTTGTATTTATTAAGGGCTGCTTTGTGACTCAGTGTGTGATCAATCTTGGAGAATATACCATGTGCGCTTGAGAAGAAAGTGAATTCCATAGCTTCGGGATGTAGCATTCTAAATATGTCGGTCAAGTCCATCTGGTCCAATGTGTCTTTCAGGTCAATTGTTTCCTTAGTGATCTTCTGTCTAGTTGATCTATCCACTCCACTATGCTATAAGTGGAGTATTAAAGTCACCTGCAGTTAGCACATTCTTCTCAATAAGATTGCTTATGTTTGTGATTAATTGTTTTATATATTTGGGTGCCTCCAAATTCGGTGCATAGACATTTATAATTGTTAGCTTTTCCTGATGGATAGACCCTGTAATTATTATATAATGCCCTTCTTCATCTCTTGTTACTACCTTTACTTTATAAAGTCCACTTTGTCCGATATAAGTATGGCTACTCCAGCTTTCTTTTGACTTCCAGTAGCATGATAGATATTTCTCCATCCCTTCACTTTCAATCTGAAGGTGTCCTCCAGTCTAAAATGAATCTCTTGCAGACAGCATAGATGGGTCTTGATTTTTTATCCATTCTGATACTCTATGTCTTTTAATTGGAGCATTTAGTCCATTTACATTCAGTGTTATTATTGAAAAATATGGGGTTAGAGTCATTGTGTTCTTTGTAGGATTCATGCTTGTAGTGGTGTCTCTGGTACTTTGTGTTCCTTGCAACAGTTCCCTCATAGAGTTCCCCTTAGGATCTCTTATAGGGCTGGTTTAGTGGTGATGAATTCCTTCAATTTTTGTTTTCTTTGGGAAAACCTTTATCTGTTTTTCTATTCTGAATGACAGCATTGCTGGATAAAGGATTCTTGGCTACACGTTTTTCCTGTTCATCACATTGAAGATTTCCTGCCATTCCTTTCTGGCCTGCCACGTTTCAGTAGATAGGTCTGCTACTACCCTTATGTGTCGACCTTTGTATGTTAAGGCCCGTTTATCCTTAGCTGCTTTCAGAATTCTCTCTTTATGCTTTATTTTGCCAGTTTCACTATATGTCATGCAGCAGATAGATTCAAATTACGTCCAAGGGGAATTCTCTGTGCCTCTTGGATTTCAATGTCTGTTTCCTTCCTTAGGTTGGGGAAGTTCTCAGCTATGGTTTGTTCAAGTATCTCTTCAGCCTCTTTCTCTCTTCTTCTTCTTCTTCTTCTGGAATTCCTATGATATGGATATTGTTCTGTTTGATTGCATCACTCAGTTCTCGAATTCTCCTTTCGTGCTCCTGGATCAGTTTATCTTTTCTTAGCTTCCTCTTTTTCTATAATTTTATCTTCTAATTCACCTATTCTCCTCTCTGCCTCTTCAATCAACGCAGTGGCCATCTCTATTTTATTTTGCACCTCATTTATACCATTTTTAATTAATTATAACTATTGTTAAGATCCATGATCTTTGCAGCAATGGAGTCTCTACTGTCTTCTCTGCCTTTTTCAAGCCCAGTGATTAATTTTATGACTATTGTTCCAAATTCTTTTTCAGCTGTGTTGCTTATATCTGTTTTGATCAATTCTTTAGCTGTCACTTCTTCCCGGAATTTCTTTTGGAGAGAGTTCTTCCGTTTCATCATTTTGTCTAGCTTTCTGTCTGTTGTAAGTTTTATAAGCTTGTTATATGCTCTGTACCTGTGAGTACTGCTGTATTAAAGGAGACTCATACACAGTCCAGGGCCTCGCCATTCAGTAAGTGTTTTTTGAAGGGTGTCACTTGGTCTCTCTTGTTGTGACTTTGGTTATTCTATTTCCCTACTTGTAGTGATGTTTCGGACTCTCCACCACGTGTGCTTTGGTTTGTTCCTTGATGTAGCCCTGGAAAGGAAAACAGACAGACAAACAGGAAATGAGAACACGTAAACAGACAAACAAATCAAACAAGCAAACTGACAAAAAAACCAAAACAAACAAACAAAAACAAAGGATAGTCTAAAAGCACAAAACCAGAAATCCCAGCTATAAATAAAGAGCAGGGTGGAGGCAGTGCTGGTCGAAGAGCATATACAAAGAGAGAAATGACAGGGTAGGGGAGAAAGGGAAAATGAACATTGACCAGGCAGAGAGACTAAAAGCCTTAATCCAGAGAGAGAAAAAGGAGAATATGGAAGGAGGCAAGGGGAAAGAAATGAATATAATGTTACCCAGTGAGACTATATAGCCTGATTATTCCAGAGAGCGAGAAAGGAAGGTAAAGAAGGAGGTGTAGAACATGCATCAAGAGGATGGATTAAATATGTCTGTGTAAGCAAACCTGTAACCAGAATAACCAGCCTAGAGGAGGGGAGAGATAAGAATGAGAAAAGGGTGGGGTGCCTGCGTGGCTCAGTCGGTTAAGCGTCTGACTTCTCTCAGGTCATGATTTCACGGTTTGTGGGTTCAAGCCCCACATCAGGCTCTGTGCTGAGAGCTCAGAGCCTGGAGCCTGTTTCAGTTTCTGTGTCTCCCTTTCTCTCTGCCCTTCCCCTACTCATGATCTGTTTCTCTCTGTCTCAATAATAAATATTTTTAAAAAATTTTTAAAAAGAATGAGAAAAGGTAGAATATATCTGAATAGTAAGAATTGACCTAGAGTTAATCCTGGCAATGGAGCAACACTGGTCTTGGGAAAGGAGGCCATCTGTTTCTGCAGCATCTATCGGGCTCCTGTAAAGCAGCAGCTACCCAGTGTAGATGGGTATGGTTTGGTGTAGGCGGGTCCCGCCTCCTGTGTGGGCCCTCCCCCCCCCAACAATCCCTGACACCCTGCCTTGGTAGTTGTGGGGAGAATAATAGGGACCCCCAAATCCCTTCTCCTTGGACCAGGTGTCCCAAATCACTCCTTTGGATCTGTCCTCACTGTGCAATGGGCACAGATGAGGTAGGCCATCTCCTATGCCCCACGCCCAGCCTCGTTCCAAGCTCTCACTCCGTGCACATTACTGATGCTGCCCGAAATGTAATCCCGTGAGCCACAGCACTTCAGGGCAGGTGACAGGTTCCTTGGAACCTACTGCGCTCCTCAGGTACCACTGAACCCAGAGGGAACTCCCCTAGTCCCCTGGGGTGGGAATATGGCAACCAGTCCAACGAAAGCCCCACAGTTAGAGATGGGATCTCTGAAAGCCCTATGTTTAGAGATGGAATTAGAGGATCCCTCTCCATCCTGGGCCCGGGCCGAGGTTTTTCTCTTGTCTAGATACAGTCCTATGTTTCCCCAGCTGCTCTTTCTATTCCCTTTATCTCTCTGCAGAAGAGGATCCCTCTCCTCTGTGCCAACACGTCCTGGCCTGTTTTTATCTCCCCCAGTTTGCAATCACGCGCCTACGAGGCTGTCTTCCTAGTAGACTCCCATCTCCTTTTCTCCCAGACTCTTGGGGTTCAGAGTCCTTTGGCTCAGCCCTTCTTTGAGAGATGCAGGCAGGAAGTATGGAACCCCCTACTTCTCCGCAATGTTTCTGTCTTAAATTTTTCACTGACTTCGTTACCAATATCACAAATTCTATTCTTTATGTTGTACACTTTATTACCTAGATTTATGCTTTTTATACTTTTATTTGAAAACAAAATGCCAGCAGAAATGAAAGCGACTTTGCTATGCAATCACTAAAACACTAAAGATCTCTACTATTGAGTAAATATTTATATTTAGCAGAAAGCTCTATGTTGTTATGTGGTTTCAGTTGCTGTTTAGAATTCTTTGATTTCAATCGAAGGACTTCCTTGAACAATTCTATAGGACAGATATACTGGTAAGTTTAGGGGGTGAGTCTGGTTTCATTTGGAAAAGGCTTCATTTCTACATTCATGGAAAACAGTTTTGCCAAGAAGAGTATTCTTGGTGGATATTTTTGATTTTTCATTACTTGAATACACTGTCCCATGCACTTCTTCCTCTAAGGTCTATTATCCCACTAATAATCTTAAAGGAGCTCTCTCGTATAAGATGAGCTGCTTTTGTCATGGTGTTCAACAATTCTCTTTACCACCTGTGATTTTTGATAGGTTAATTATAATGTGTCACTTTGTTCAGGTCTTGGTATGTATCCTCCTTTGAATTTACTGAGCTTGTTGAATTTCTCTCTTCTTCCCATATACTTGGGAACTATAAGCTTTTAGTTCTTTGTGTAATCTCTTTCACTCTCCTCTCCTTATGGGGAGTGAAACTTGTTGGTGTCCCATGCGTCCCTAGACTCTGTTCTTTTCCATATTCTTCTTTGGTTCTCATAGTTAATTTATAACAACAGGTCTTGAGATTGTCTGATTCTTTCTTCTGTTTGATCAAGTGAGTTGCTGTCCCATTGGTGTATTTTTAACTCAGTAATTGTACTCCTCACCTCCCCATTTCGGTCTGTTTGTTGTACTTTGTCTCTTTGGATTTTCATTTTGGTCATGCATAGTATTCTGATATCATTTAGTTATCTAGCTGCTTCCTCTTCTTCCTCCAGGAGCATCTTTATATTTTTTAAATATTTTATTTCTAATTCATCTCCTCACCCAAACTCAGAGCCCTGAGATCAAGAGTCACACCCTTTACTGACTGAACCAGCCAGATGCCTCATTTATGATCATTTCTTGAAATCTTTGTCAGGCAATTAAAATTTCTTTATTACTTTAGGGTCAGTTTTGAAGATTTATTTTATTCTTTCATTCCTCTGATTGGAATATGTTTTCCTATTTCTTTGTATACTTTGTGATCTTTCCTTGAGATTTGGGAAGTAAAAAAAATCCTTTGGGCACAGGCTTATGAATTTGCTTTGCAGAGGAAAAGACAATAGTAATTCAGTCACACATGTATTGGCCATTTGTAGTGTCTGAGCCTGTGAAATTTCCCAGTTTAAGAAAGTGTAGTTACATGAGAGTGCATGATACCTTCATCTCTCTGTCTTCAGCTCTGTAGTTTCCATTGTTTGAACAAATGCTCACCTTTTGTCTGAGCAGCCTCCACAGTACATCCACAAGGTGCTGTTGTTCCCTTGGCTTTGCATGTCCTGCATGACAGAAATAAGTCCTTCACACAGCAGCAAAAGCCATACAGATAACTCATTTGTTTCTCTCCTTAGAGGAGGTAAGAGTTTTCTCACAGTCTTGCCATGGAGTGCCAGAGAGGGTGAGCAGCTGTTGTGGGCAAGTTTCACAAATGTTCCTTGTCTTTTTGGTGTGCCTCTTCATTTGTATTGCCTAGGCGTGCTGTGTTCTCCCAACTGGCTTCTGGATCACTCCAAAAGATCATTTGGTCCATTTTTGATTTCATGGAGCAGCAACATGCTGGTGTTTCCTATTTCTCCATTCTGCTGATGTCCTATGATGGGTATTAATTTTCTACATTATCATTTTAACATACAGACATGTGGCTTTAGTAAGTGGGATAACTTCTTTTCTATCTCATAGCTGTGTCTTTCCATAACACCCTAGGCTTGTTGGCAATGATTGGAAAAAAAAAAAATTCATTCCTTAGACTTAATTTGGGGAGATCTAGAGGTTGTGGCCCTGAGTATTTATACTTAATACTCACTGAATGACAATACTTAATGACAGTGATAATGATGGGGGGTAGTGAAGGGTAGAAAGGATATTATGATGGATGACAAAACTGGCCAATGATGAAATCCTTACTGTCAGAAGAGACCAAGGATATAAAAATTGGGCGGGGGGCATCATTAAGTCAGTTATGATTGCATAACACTGTCTTTGAATGAAAGGACCCAAATCCATTTATTAAACATATATATTTTCTGAAAGGACATTTGGAAATTCTGGAAAGTCACCTAGTACATGCTGAAAAATCATTCAAACCATTTCATATGTAACATTGGTTTAACCATTCACTGAAACATTTCTGAAAGTTAGACATTTAACAATAAAGATAAAAATTATAAATATGATTGGTTTGAGAAGTCATTTTGGAGGGTTCTTGATTCTTCCACCAATACATATCCCTTTTTTTCCCTAAAGTCTCTTAATTTTGATAAACATGGTCAGATATTTAATTAAACATCACTGTTCAATAGTAACATATAAAAGACAATTTGAAGCAAGTTTTCATGTGTTGTGAACATAGGAAGATCTATAACTTGCAGACACTTCACTGACTGAGGAATTTCAATGGAGACAGAACTTACCCGTGAAATGAATCTGGGAAAAATGTTAATCATAACAAATACCAGAGAACCAGCCTAACAGTGATAAGTATGGAAAAGGCTTTTATGAAAACTCAAATCTTAGTATACATCATTGTATCCCTACTGGAGAGAAGACATAGAAATGTAGTAACCGTGGCAAAACTTTTAACTTGCCTTCGAAACTCACTCAACAACAGAGATTTTATAATGGGAAGAATATTCTTACAAATATATAAAATGTGGCAAAGCCATGAACTACCACTCAAAACTTACCAACATAAGGTTATAAATTGTGGGGAGAAGGCTGAATGTAAAATAAAATGTGAAAAAACTTTAAGCAGAACTACAAGGTTTCTGGACATAAGCATACATACTGAACAAACACCTTAAGATGTAGAGTGGCTCAGTTATTTGAGCATCCGACATCAGCTCAGGTCATGATCTCATAGTTTGTGAGTTTGAGCCCCACATTGGACTTGTTGCTGTCTGGGCAGAGCCCACTTCAGATCTTCTGTCCTCCCCACCCTCCGCGGCCCCCGGCCCCTACTCCTACTCTCACTCTCAAAAAATAAAATACTTTTTAAAAATGTAAGGAATGTGGCACGACATTTAAGTCATCATCCAAACTATTCAGTTTGGGAGTACACATGCAAAGTTGGTACCTTACAAAGTCAGGAATGGTGGCAAAGTCTTTACCTGGAACTGAACCCTTATTCAACATCAGAGAAAGCATACTGGATAGAAACCCTAGAAATGTAAAAAATGTTGGCAAATCTCTGTTTTTAATACACATGTGAGAAAAAATAGGGTCTTTTCTTGTAGAGAGGGGAGAGACTGTGATCAGGGGAAAGGGGTAAAGAGAGAGAAAAAACAAATCCTAAGCAGGCTCCATGCTCAAATCAGAGCCCACATGGGGCTCAATCCCATGACCCTAGGATCATGACCTGAGCCAAAATCGAGTCAGACTCTTGACTGACTAAGCCACTCAGCTGCCCCCCAAATAGAGTCTTTGTAATGGATAAAATATAAAGATATAAACAATTGGCAAACTATGTAATAGAAAGCCAAATCTAAATAAAATCAGAATTCACAGCAGAAAGCATAAGTAAATACCACTCCTCAGACATGATTCCAAATCAGTATTTATTACAGAGAAGGATGTAAACTTCAAACACGTAGGTCAATTACATTTTAGCCTCGGACAATGCAATTGGCACTAACCCCTGCACAATTGAAAGTCTGTGTGTGATTTCTGAGTCTGCAGAACATCTAATTTTACATGGAAATAACATATTGTTAATGAGAAGTTTTACCTACAGTATTTTTATTATAAAGTAAGCTTGAGAATAGAAAATACTAAGGACATAACAAAGAGAAAACATGTTTTCAGTACTGTCTTTATACAAATAAATTATGTGCATAAGTGGACCCACAGTGTTCAAACTCATGTTATTCAAGGTCAACTGTAACTGCTTCCTTTTAAAAAATGTTTATTTTGAGAGGAAAAGAGTGCAACTGCGGAAGAGGGAGGCAGAGAGAGAATCCTAAGCCCGCTCCAAACTGTCAGCAGAGGGCCCAGCTTGTAGCTCAATTTCACAAACTGAGAAATCACCCTGGGCTGAAACTAACTGTGGGATGCTTAATTGACTGAGCCACCCAGGCATCCTGCCAACTGTATTTGTTAATATGCATGAAAGGATTAAGGAGGGGATGAATGTGTGGCGAGGGATAATTATTACCAGTGTGTCTCTCTTGTTTTTGTTTT
The DNA here is from genome assembly GCA_028646485.1 of Cryptoprocta ferox. Classification (NCBI taxonomy): domain Eukaryota; kingdom Metazoa; phylum Chordata; class Mammalia; order Carnivora; family Eupleridae; genus Cryptoprocta; species Cryptoprocta ferox. The sequence goes on along the minus strand of CM053563.1, from coordinate 4,282,079 downwards.
TGTTTTGGACCACATATGAGAGTATTTGGAATATACATATTAATAATTTTACTCTTAAATCATCTTACGCTATGGCTTTATTGTTTGTGAGCATGGAAAATGATTTGATTGTTGCTGTCTCACACAAAGGAGGGGCTCTTGCATGATGTGGAATTCACTCATATACCTACTTTTCCATGGAAGATTCAAGAGGCTGTCATGTACAATGTATGAAGAAAGGCTACCTGGAGATGCTCTTTGTGGTTGACATACAAAAGTGATGTAAGTCAGCATGAAGTAAGTCTTCAGGGCATCATTCTTTGCATTAAAGTAAGACAGAGGTACGGTCTACTTTTAAATAGTTTTGCCACTTGCTGTTAAGGAGAAAACACAGGCAGTTCATTAATATCTGGATTTATCGTCATCGTAGCAATGCATAAAACATTCATTACACAGTTGACAAAGAAATTTTCATAGATACTTGAGGAAAGTATAGGTAACTCTTCCATAAAAGGATATACAACATTGTAAATCCACACTTACTCAATAATTAGCCTCAGTGTGAAAAACGTGGGGAGCACAAGTCACAGATCATTCTATCAGAGGAACAAGAATGGTTCTTGAATGCTTGTAATGGGTATTTTGACCAAGAATCACACAGCGATCTTGCAGCGGTTTGCTTGCAGTGTGTTTGAAGTTAATATATTTTAGAAATTAACAGTGAATTGATTTTAATGTGTGAATCGTGATCTATAGTAGATGAAGTGTTCTCCTACACCAGCCTTAGCCAGCACTACCTTAATCAAGGTTGCAGGTAAACAGTAACACAAAGTACACTAGACCCTTGAACCTCATTGGCTTGAACTGTGGGTCCACTTACAGTCAGATATATTTAAATTACAGTATTGTAAATATATTTTACCTTCCTTTGAATGGTCCTAACACTGTTGTCGAGGATCCTTTATTGTAGGAATACCATATGTAACACCTATATATAAAATATATGTTGTTTGACTGTTTTTGATAAGGTTTCTTGTCAACAGTAGGCTATTAAAGTGTTAGGGATTCAAAGTTATAAGTGGATTTCAACAGCATGGGTGGTGGGTATACTGAACTCCTGCATTACTGAAGGGTCACTTGCACTTGTTAAAGCAGTGGAATGAAGCAATGAACTTTGCTGTTCCTCTTCTACTTTACTAGATCAATAACATTTGTACAGAGAGGCTTGCTTTAGGCACTTTTGGGAAAGAATAGAGATCACCATCCTTGAGAGAGAAAAAAATGGGACAGGACATCAGTCAGCATGAGGACAGGGGTTCTATTAAAACTCCCAGGCCATCTGTGTTGCACTGGAGAAATCCCAGTGTTTCAGGAACACTGAAGAATATTATTAAGTGAGAAAAGGGGACTGAAAGGAGATCAGAGTTCTACAATTGTACATCAGTTAACCTCCCATGTCAAGGTGTCTGGGCCAAGGTGTTGTGATTGAGGTGATGAGAAAAACTGAAAAAGGAGCATATGAAAGTCTCTGATTATACATGAAATACAACGCTCCAATACACTATTAGATATTACACATATAGGTGCTATATTTGGATTAGTATTTGAATAAAACAGATTTATTATTTACTTATTTGCTTACTTAGAGAGAGAGACAGAGAGAGAGAGCATGTGTAAGAGTGAACAGGAGAGTTGCAGAGGACCTGAGCTGAAATCAAGAGTCTGACTTAACTGACAGATCCACCCAGATATCTCTATGTTTACATTTAGATTATAATTTACATACTTGTTCTGGAGATTATTTCACAGGATTTATTATATCCTTTGAAGGTCATCAGGCACCTGACACCAACGAGACCAACTATAGTAGGTTTACACACTTCATTTTCTCTATACTTTCTGTCTCATCCCTACACCATAAGGTTATTATTTTTTCTTTTCATTTATTGTAAGTGCCTTAGGAGGATTTACTAAAAGAGGTCATTTCTTCTGGAAACTCCCTTCCATGTTTCTCTTTCTTTTCAGTCTGCTTTGGGAAATGAAGGCTCTCTCCTGTGTTTGACAGAGATAATGGTGTGTGAGGTAGAGACTGTAAATCAGTCAGGGCTCAGTCCTACAAATTCCATTTTATTCCATACTCTTATCACAGACACAGTCTTCCTTATCACTGCTCTGTTGCTTCAGAGAAAGAAAACTTGTGTCATATATGTTCCACTGCCTTCAAATTGTAAAACGTAACTCAGCACAAAAGAGAAGTAAGACAAAACTTTTAGTGTTGTAGAAGACTTACAAACAATAGTTATGTTGGTTAAATCGGGTATGTGTTTGTCTCTGTTGTGTGTTTGCAAGACACTATAACCTTCTTCTACAAATAGATTTATAAAGTTTTATGCTGCTGAAAACATTTCTTAGTTTCAATGCCAATTAAAAATTTTACTCTATCACTTTTATTCCTTTTCATTCAATTTGTAATTTCTATACTTTATGTTGTTTGTTCACTTACTTCTTTTGGCTGATCAGTTCTGTGTTTTAATTGTGCTTGCATTACCCTGTCACTTTGAAATCTGCTCTGAACTTTCTCTAGGGTTGCTTGTGTATAGCAGTCTGTGCGTTCCTATTAGATGAGTTCAAAGTCAGACATGCTGAAGTAAAAGTCAAACTCTACTATTACTGAGGTTTTGCCAAGATATTTTTTAAAAGATGGAGAACAGTTCTACTGATCTCATAGGTTACTGTAGATTCATGGGTGAATTTATGAAAACCTCTCAGAATGGTATGTAGTGTGTAGTACATGTTCAGTAAGAATTGTTTCTGTTCTCTGTGTTAGAAGTTGTAATTTCCACAATATTTTTAAGTTCAAAAGCATCCTTTTAAAAAATTTTTTTAAGTATGGCTCCTTTTTAAAGTTTATTTATTTATTTTGAGAGAGAGAGAGCTCACAAGTGAGGGGGGGGGTGGAGAGAGAGAGAGAGAGAAAGAGATTCCAAGCAGACTCAAGATGTAGTGTGAACCCCAACATGGGGCTCCATCTCATGACCTTGAAATCATGACCTGAGATGAAATAGCCGCTTAGCCAACTGAGTCACCCAGGTGCCCTCAAAATATGGCTTTTTAATATTTTTTAATGTTTATTTTTGAGAGAGAGAGAAAGAGTGCAAGTTGGGAAGGGGCAGAGAGAGATGGAGATACAGAATCTGAAGCAGGCTCAAGATTCTGAGCAGTCAGCACAAAGCCCAAAGCGGGGCTTGAACTCCTGAACCATGAGATCATGACCTGAGCTGAGGTCGGACTCTTAACTGACTGGGCCACTCAGGCACCCCCCAAAAATACAGTTCTTGAACCAAAGATGTTGGCATCAATTGCAAGCTAATGAGAAATGAGGAAAACTCAGACCCCATCCAGAAATCCAAATCAGAATGTAAGTTTTAACAAGATTTTCAGTTCACCATCATACACATTAACATAGGAGAAGTACACGTGTAGCTCACCCATCACTTTTCCATTATTCTAAGCCTGTCTTTATGTCTATAGTACATTATTTTGAGAACTATAGCTTTGTAATAGGTTTTAAATAAAAAAAATTGTTGTTACCAATGTACTCTTTTTTTCAAGATTCTTCTCAGTACATATTTTCCTGTGAAATCGATATTCATGTTAGGATGGGTATTGATCTTTCTGCCTAAAATGCCATTGGGATTTTGATAGAGATTGCACTATATCTGTATATGACTTTGAGTAGTATTGACAGCTCAGCAATATATTTTTTTAATGTTTATTTTTTGAGACAGAGAGAGACAGAGTGCAAGTCGGGGAGGGGCAAAGAGAGACAGAGACACAGAATCTGAAGCAGGATCCAGGCTCCAAGCTGTCAGCATAGAGCCTGATACAGGGCTCAGATCCACCATTCACGAGATCATGACCTGAGCCAAAGTTGGACGCTTAACCAACTGAGCCTCAACAGCTGCACCTCAACAGCTCACTAGTGTTAAGTGTTCTTATGCAAGAACATGGATGTGGTTCCAGTTATTTTTTTTCAATTCCTGCACAGTATTTTCCAGTTTTCATCACAGCAGTTATGACCTCTATCTTGTATTAAATCCTATACATTTTTATTCTATGTGTGCTACTGTAAAGGTAAGTATCTTTATTTGGGGGATATCTGTTGTGTAGAAATACAGTTAATTTTTAAGTGTTGAGTTTATATTCTCCAACTTTGTAAAATTTGTGTGAGTTTTACCAGGTTTTTAAAAGCAAGAATTCTTCACAAAAGAGGATGATGGAGGTGATGTGGGAGGAACCTAGGCTCATCACATCCCACAAACACAACTAGATACCTACCAAATCATCCTGAATACCCCAAAAAGCAACCTGAAGACTGACAGAGGAACTCCC
>CM053563.1:4266756-4277208 GCA_028646485.1 Cryptoprocta ferox | reverse complement strand
GTGTGGCTTGGGAAATCTAGAGGGAGTTATCCTCACCCAAGAAGAGGAGGTGTCCGTAGTTCTCTAACATCACATCCCTGTACAGTTCCCGCTGAGGGAGGCTCAGGCACCCCCACTCCTCCTGAGAGAATTCTATGGCCACATCCCTGAAGGTCAGCAGTCCCTGCAACAAACACCACAGTTACCAAGTGGACACAGGAGGAGGTCATAATGGTACCTAAGATGCAAGAGGGAGATGATGTCACCAGCTGGACCCCGAGACCCGGTCTTCACTGCGTACCCGCCTGTGCTCACTGACCTTAGTCTCTCATTTTACCTAACCTCTTATTTCACCTCCCTTTCACTTCAGGCAAAACACCCCATGGGCACAGTGTCCTGTGGTGGAATCAGAAAGTATCTGACAAAAGATAATAACTGCCCCGAGGAAGAGCTTGAATTGGCTCAATTTGAGCTTAACTCCTGACTCCCATCTATGCAGATGAACATTAGGGTAAAGCATGGAGTGAGGACAGTTACCTTTATCTCCATTATGTATTTTTCAAAATGTTTATTTCCTCAAGGAGACAGCACACGTATGGGTGGGGCAGAGAGAAGAATTTCAACCAGGCTCCATGCTCAGCAAAGGAGCTTGACTTGTGGCTTGATCTCAAGACTGTGAGATCATGACTTGAGCCTAAATCAAGAGGTGGAAGCTGAAGGGACTGAGCCACCCTGGAGCTCCCTTTTACCTCATTATAATACTAAGATCACGGCCTAAGGAGGAGCACAAATGTCATTTACTATGTAACATACAGAGAATGTACAGAACTGTTTTCTTAAGCCTCATGTGCAACTGTATCCCCAGCCTCCCCTTTCGAAATATCCAGTCTAACCCTAAATACACGGAAACCATTCTGGGGCACTTCAATGGCTCAGTTGTCTGACTCTTGGTTTCAGCTCAGGTCATGATCTCACAGTTCGTGAGTTCGAGCCCCGCATCGGGCTCTGTGCTGATAGTGCAGAGGCTGCCTAAGATTCTCTCTCTGCCCCTCTCTCTGCCCCTACTACGCCCTTTCTGTCTCTCAAATAAACTTAAAAGATTTTTAAAAAAAGAAAACAAACAGGAAACCATTCCCCCCTTTCTCTGTGAGTCTCTGGTTAGTAAGTTATATCCTGTGATCTACTTATTTCCTGTAAATCAATTTTCCTTTGCTACATCCCCGCCTGGTAGAGTTCTTTTATGATTCACCAAGGACTATACTCCTGTTAGTTCAGGTATTAGGAGAACTGGTTCTGGCTTAGAGGAGTTTCTTTCTGCAGTAAGATGATTTGTGACACAGTATTATGCTCTAATATGTTCTTTAACTTTGAGGTACGAACCAATATAAATATTGTGTTTATTCAAGAGAATTCGTAACCTGAAGTCATCGACACAGGCATACACATTTTTGAATCCCGTATTTACATCATATAGTAAATCTGGTGTCTATTTTTTTTAATTTTTGTGATTGTTTATTCATTTTTGACGGACAATACATGTGTCTATTTTATTAAGTTTTTTTTGGTGATTGTTTATTTTTGAAGGAGAGAGAGACAGACCATTAGCAAGGGAGGAGCAGAGAGAGAGGGAGACACAGAATCCAAAGTGGGCTCCAGGCTCTGAGCTGTCAGCACAGAGCTCAACGCAGGGCTCAAATTCACATATGGTAAGATCATGACCTGAGCTGAAGTAGGACACATAACCGACTGAGCCATGTGGTGTCTCTTTCTTAATGGAAAGTTTTGGTGCGTTACAAATATACTTAGCATATTCTAGCATGAATTAGAATTCACAACTGTGCATTGGAAATCTTGTTAAAATGCAGAATCTGTGGCACCTGGGTGGCTCAGTCAGTTGAGCTTCCGACTTCGGCTCAGGACATGATCTCACAGTTCCTGGGTTCGAGCCCCGCATCCGGCTCTGTGCTGACAGCTAGCTCAGAGACTGGAGCCTGCTTCGGATTTTGTGTCTCTTTCTCTCTCTGCCCCTCCCCTGTTCACACTCTCTCTCTGTCTCTCAAAAATAAATAAAATGTTAAAAAAAAATTTTTAATAAAACATTTAAAAAATGCAGATTCTGTTCAGGAGTTCTGGGAAAGGTAGGGGTCAACATTTCTAACAAGGCAGTAGTCTATGAGTCAAGGGATTCATAGCAATAACAAAGAGGAAGAACTCAATGACAAGAACTCTTGGAGGACTTGGAACTGAACCGGTTTTATAGCAATTACAGGTTCTACTAGACTAGCAAGAAAGGCAACAAGGTTTTACAAGCATTTCCTGGTTAGTAGAGAGCATCTAACAGTTTCTCACAAATTCATGGAAAATAAATTATAATAATCTAAGAGAACACATTATTCTTCTATTTTTAGTGAATCTTTTGTCAAGCATCCAGTACATGGTACAGATCAGATTTTAACCAAGGTTAACTGACTTAGAGTTGATCTAAAAGGACACAAAGGTTCATATAGAGAACGGACCCAAAATCAATGTTCATAGCAGGTGTCAAACCGGAGAAGAATGATGGAAAGAAGGTATGCACACAAAACCGATCTACCTTTATACATTCCATGCACACATTCATGCATTTGGAAAGCAGTTATATAAGATTGGACCTGATAGAGTAGAAAATTATCAGGGTGATTAAAAACCAGTTTTAATAAGCACGGTGCCTGGGTGGCCTAGTCAGTTAGGTGTCCAACTCTTGATTTCAGGTCAGGTCATGATCTCAAGGTTCTTGAGTTCAAGCCCCATCTCTGGCTCTGTGCTGACAGTGTGGAGCCTGCTTGGGATTCTTTCTCTCCCTTTCTTTCACTGCCTCTCCTTGTCTCTCTCAAAACTAAATAATAAACCAACCAAACACAAAACATTTCAATGACACGAAACTCCTCAATCTAGTTGTAGATGATGATGCTTAGGTCTTTTACTCACACTATCAACACAAACACATAGAATGATGTAAATATAACAGTTTTTATTTCTGAGTCTACTATCATGAGGGATACCAAGGAAATATGTGCACCTTCAACACAGAAGGCTGCCCTAGACCCTGCTTAGTTTTGGTAAGCATCAGATAAAGGCTGCTTCATGCATTTTTTAAAAAATATTTCTTTATATTGTGAGAGAGAGCATGGGCATGCATGGTGTAAAAGGGGAAGAGGCAGGGAAAGGGAGAGAAAGAATCCCAAACAGGCTCCAGGCTGTGACTGAGCCATCCAGGCCCCTGGATGCTCCATTGTTTTGTTTTTTTTTTAATTTTTAATGTTTATTCATTTTTTGAGACACAGAGTGTGAGTGGGGGGAGGGGCAGAGAGAGAGAGAGAGACACAGAATCTGAAGCAGGCTCCAGGCTCTGAACTGACAGCACAGAGCCCAATGAGGACTGCAAGATCATGGCCTGAGCTGAAGTCGGATGCTTAACCAACTGAGCCACCCAGGCACCCCGTTGATACTACATTTTTGAAAGCGTCTCCCAATTGTTAATATTGAACTGAAAGATAAGCACCAGAGAAATCTTGCAGAAGTAGTTTTCAAGTAGAAATTTCAAGAAAGATTTGTGATTGAATACTCTGGGCACCTATCCTCCCCCATGAACATATAAGCTTTCTATAGCCGAAGTACAGTTCTTTCTGCCCACAGGTCTTGTCCCTGTGCTACTTCAATAAATTGCCTGTCTTGTACCATACAGCATCTCAAGAATAGTATCTTGACTATAGTACTTAATGATCCCATAACAATATTTCTTGGAAATCTTTTCTTTTTAATTAATTATTTTTTAGTGTGAGCAGGCACACATGAGGGAGGGTGGAGAAAGAGAGGGAGAGAGGGAAGAGAATCCCACGAGGAATCCCACGAGTGGTGAGATGAGGGACTTTACATGATGACCCTGAGATTGTGACCTGAGTTGAGTCAGATATTTGACCAACTGAGTCTCCCAGGCACCTTGAAACCTTTTTTTTTTTTAATGTTTATTTATTTTCAGAATGAGTGCAGGAGCAGGGGAGGAAAAAGAGAGAGAGAGAATTTCAAGAGCCCTCCTAAGGGTACCTCCTAAGGGTACCTCTAAGGGTAGACATGGGGCTCTATCTCATGAACCTTGAGATCATGATCTTCACTGATATTGAGTGGAGACATAACTAACTGAGACACCCAGGCGCCCCTCATTGAAAGCTTTTATTTCAATCATCATTTGTGCTCCATGGAACTTCAGGATTTTAAGATGCTCAAACATGTCAATTATGTGATTCTTCTCTTTCTGAAAACACAAAGAAGTAAATAGAACAGTATGTCTGTGTCATGACTATGTAGCTAAATAAAAACCTATGGGATGAAGGTTTGACTGATTTAGAGCCTCTACTCCCAGAGGTCATTACAACTACTACAAAGAAGTGAGAGCCTTCATTGACCCATGGAAACTGACCTGAGACAGGCCAGGAATAAATAAATGCTCAAGAAAGTATTCTTCAGGCCTTTTTGGTGAATGAGGCTGATCTTATTAAGGCACGGGGACGGGATCTGTGGAAAGAATTAGCTGCAGTGTAATTTTGAGGAGCCATTGATATATACCTTAAGTTGGGGGGTAGAAATATAAATTTCAAAAGAGATTTTCATAGGTAAAAGAAGACTCAGAAGATCCTGGAAGTCTGGCTATTGTGAAGCTAAGCTTGCTTTTTGCCTCTAGAAAAGCATTGACATTAAAGCAGTTGTAAATTCCTTGAGGAATATCTTCCTCTGCCAGTCTCAAATATTTCCCAGTGGGCTGCAAGTTGTAAGAAAATTTAATTTTATCTACATTTCTTTTACCTTTGTTCTCCTCATCAGAAATGGCAAAGAAGGGGTGCCTGGGTGTTCAGTCAGTTAAGCATCTGACTCTTGATTTCAGGTCAGGTCAAGGTCTCATGGTTTTGTGAGTTTGACCTCAGAGTCAGACTCTGTACTGACCCTGTGGAACCTGCTTGGGATTTATGACTCTCTCTGCAACTCCACTGCTCCCAGTCTCTCTGTCTCTCTCAAAATAAATAAACTTAGAAAAAAAAACTACAGGGAAAGAGAAACTGGAAGAAAGAAGTTTCCAGTTTAAATATGATGGTGTCTGGAAATCGCCCAGGGAATCTGCCTAAAATCATTTCAACTGATTAGAAGGAAAATTACATTACATAACAGGGGAGAAATCTGGCAGAGAGCACAAAGCCAGGTAAAAGAAGGTAACATCAGCTGTAAGGAAACAAATTGATCTCAGTGCCTAAGGCACACCTCAGGACACTGGATCATGGGTGTGTTCTTGTGACCCCCAAACAGTAAATCAGAATATAAATCACTTTGAGGATACAGTGGATTTATACAGCCTTCAGTCAGATATAGTTTCCAAGTCTTGTAATATCTAGAATATTTTCAATATGTTTTCCACATCCTAACGAGCAGGAACATTCCAGGCTATTCTGTGCCTCATATCCATCTTATGTATTTGTGCATTTTCATAATCCTATTCTACCCAGAGCAGAGAAAGCATTGAGATCAAACCTAAATAGGAAATGTTTTCCTTGAGTACACCCCCAGGACCAGACTCCATCAACAACAGGAAACTTGGACTCAACACATTCCTGTCTGAATCTGTCACAAAGGGACTATTTTCAATACTTGCAGGACTTTAGTTCAAAGTGACAACTGTTGATGCCCTACTGGAAGCCAGGTTGGAGAGAAGGGAGAGAAGTCTCTGGGATATAGAGGAGTGTTCTAAAGACCTAGCCTAGGGTATCATTTCTGAGAAAGTTAAAAATTAAGTGAAAACATAAAGCAGAACCATCAGTACTAAAAAAAAAAAAATCATTGGAATTTTTTTAAAAATTTATTTTGTAGTGGGATTCTCATACCGAGGCTTTTCTCTGCAGGAAACAACTTTATTCCTGCTGGCACCACTCAGTTGGGTTCGTACCCAAAGAACTGAGCCCTGAACACCAATTGGCATAGTTTTTTATATATTTTGTGCTTCTTTGTCTCCCATATATGGTAACACCCAAACATGCAGTCGGACCAAGTGGTCTCTTATTACAAGGTCAAGAGGGATATTGTCAGGTGTTCATATAGCCTGGTGTCTTGAGGGTTTTTTTTCCTGCTTAGGGAGGAGACACTACCACACTTTTAGAGAGAGAGACAGAGACAGAGAGAGAGAGAGAGGAGGGAGAGGGAGGGAGAAAGAATCTTTTGTTTTTAATGTTTATTTTTTGAGACATCGAGAGAGAAACAGAGCATGAGCAGTGGAGGGGCAGAGAGAGAGGAGACACAGAATCCGAAGCAGGCTCCAGGCTCTGAGCTGTCAGCACAGAACCGGAGGCGGGGCTCGAACCCAGAGACCATGAGATCATATCCTGAGCCACCCAGGCGCCCCAGGAGAGAGAATCTTACTAGGCTCCAACTCAGCAGAAATTCCACCTCAAGGCAGGATCACATGTCCCTGGGATCATGGCCTGAAGTCAAATCAAGAGTCTGATGCTTAACTGCTGAGACAACCAGGTGCCCTGCAATTTCTCCATGCATGGAATTTCCCCAGAAAAATACAACAGGGCCTCCGGCCAGGGGCACAAGGCTTACCTGAGAACTGGCCATTTCTTCTTTAATCTCCTTCTCTAGATTTCTTCCTCAGATCTTTGTGGAGAAATCCCAGCTGAAGTAGAAGAAAATGCCTGTAAAACCACCAACACAGCCTCTCCCCCAGTAAACTGCTTGCCTGCAGGCAGGACTTTGAAATGCAGAAAAGGCCCTACTTCCTAGTTGTGTCAGGAGCTATTCAAAAACTGTGAGCTCCTACTTGGAGACCAATCTCTGAGATACCCTTCTCTGCTTTCAGGGGGCCTCCCTTCCCACAAAGCCCACAAATTCTGCTTGAGCATAGAGAAAGTGTGCTACTTGGACCTGACCCTCCCCAACTCCTGTACAGGAGACCTGTTACCTCTCCTTCCAGAAAAGCCTGCACTCAACTCTATAATTCTTTTTAAAAACTTTTAATGTGTATTTATTTTTTGAGAGACAGAGACAGAGCATGAGCGGGGAGGGGTAGAGAGCCTGACAGTCACAGATTCTAAAGTGGGCTCCATGCTCCGGAGCTGTCAGCACAGAGCGCAACGGGGAGCTCAAACCCACAAATCCTAGGATGATGTCCTGAGCCAAAGTCAAGTTCAAGTGGGTAAATGACTGAGTCACCCCAGCACCTCTCAACTCTCATAAATTAATGGGAAGATTTCCTGCCTATCCCCGGGCCTCACTTAGTGTTATGATACAAAACGATAGGATTCAGTAGGCAGAAAGGGAAAGATTAGGACCTGAGGTCTCTGGGTGGGGAAAAAACACATTTGGGAACACTGCTGGGAGTGTCTGACCACAGCAAAACCCCCTCAGGTGAGACGTTCCTCTTAGGAATGTGACAGACACCACCCACTGCCCCTCAGGTTCCCCTCAGGAATTTGACTAAAGACCTAAGTAAAAATTTGTAGTAAACCATAAAACATAAGACCCACAAGGAACAGTATGGCCTTGGACCATCCCTCATACAATGGAAATGAGACAATCAGGAGTGAAAAACCAAGAATCGAGAGTCATTAAGCCAATAAGAGTAGGACCTGAGAAGGAACAAAGGGGAAGGGAAAAAAGATAGGAGAGACCTGAACCTCATAAAACAAAGATCCTTCCCTGTTGCTCGGGTTTTCACCCTCCAATGCCCCCCTCTCTGTACAGAGAGCTTTCCTACAATCTCCCGCTCCTGTACTCTGATCAACTTTTGCCCGTTGCTCATTTTATGTCCACTTCTTCATTCTTTGAAGCAGGGAGATCAGGAATCCCTGGGGTGGAGGTAAAAAAAAAATCCTGCACCAGAATCCCCTGGAGCACTTCACTAAAACAACACTGTTGTATCCACCCACCCACCTCAGGGAATCTGAGGGGGAGGGCAGCAGCAAGGATCCTTCTTGAAACTCAACGGGGGATCCTATTGGGAAGCATTTGCAGAGGTGACCAAGTAAGGTAACCAAGGCTCGGGTTGTTGCCCAGATTAAAATCCATGCCTTCTCCACTGAGCAGTTTCTGGAGTTTTACACATTCTCCCTCTTTCTGCTACACAGAGGGAGACACCCTTCCAAATGGAACTGTCCCTGATATATGCAAATGTCTCTTATAAAGGAAACTGGTCCTGGGTTTCAGAGCTTTTCCTTTGTCAGTTTAAAATAATCTTTACGGCAAAGAAACATAATCTGAGGTGACAAACTGCTGCCCTTCAGTAAGAAAGTTTATTTTCCTAAGTCACTGCCAAATAGTTTTCCGAATAGAATGTACTTTAAAAAAAGTAATGATTATTACTGAGAGACAGACAGAGAGAGATGGAGAAAGAGACAGAGACAGAGAGAGCATGAGCAGGGGAGGGGCAGAGACAAAGGGAGACATCGAAGCTGAAGCAGGCTCCAGGCTCTGAGTTGTCAGCACAGAGCCTGACATAGGGCTCAAACTCCTGAACTGCGAGATCATGACCTGAGACAGTCAGATGCCCAACAAACAGAGCCACCCTGGGGCCCCTAGAGTGTACTTTTTTATACTCCCATGGACAATATATGAAAATTCTATACTAATTGCTGAATATTTCACTCAAATTTGGTGTTACCCTGTGGGTTTCTTTCGTACCTTTTTTGTTTTTCTGTTTGTTTTGTTTTGTGATTCTAGTAAATATTGAGTGGTTTCTCACAATAAAATCTGAAGTGGTCTTGATAGGGAAAAATCTGTTATAAGATGGCCTACAGGACTGATAAGGAAATATCTGTCCTTGATCAAAGTCTCCCTTTTCTGGGTTATTCTTCCCACTCTGCTTGATGCTTGCATTAATGAGGAATTCAGAAGTAACAATATATAAATTACTCCCTCTACTGATGCTCTGGGCTCAGACCTCTGGAGAATGATCTCCTCTGAGCCCGCTGGTGTAAAATAAACCTCCTCCCTTCCAAGATCTCGGAATGCCACTTGGTTCTTCCACCAGGTGATCCAGCCCAGGTTCCACAACAGTCTTACTACAGGTTGTCCTGGTGACTGAAATTGAAATCTCATAAAAGTACTGAACTGAACAAAAATCAAAATGACTGCATTTAAACATAGCATGGGTTCATATTAAACTAAGTAACCCTGTTTTTCTCTTTGGGGCAACTGCTGCTCTCCCTTTTTAACCTTTTTTTAAATAGTTTTTTAAGTGTACTTATTTTCGACACAGAGAAAGAGAGACACAGAGACAGCATTAGAACAGGGGAAGAGCAGAGAGAAGGGGACCGAGGATCCCAAGCAGGCTCAAAGCTGACAGCAGAGAGCCCAATGCAAGGCAGGAACACATGAACTGCCAGATCATGACCTGAGCCGAAGTGGGATGCTTAACACACTGAGCATCTCAGACAGTCCTCTTAGCCTTTTTTTTTTTTTTTTTTTTTTTTTTTTTTAATGAGGAACCCAGTACCACCCAGAAAACCAGATGAACAAGGCTGGGAGCATAAACAATTCCTGTCCAAACCAGGTGGATCCTGTGTTTCCCTACAAACCCCCAACCCTTCCTCTGGGTGGCCTTGCAGTTCTGAAGGCCCTAACATGCCTCATTCTCCTCAACCTGGCAAAGCAAGAAAGCTACTGTTCCTCTTTATCCCACATTCTCTCTTCTCATTTTTTTTTTTTAGCTCTGAAGCACCAAGGTCAGTTCTCAACAATGGAATGAATGTGTAGGAGAGGAAAAGTTTTTTCTTCTTCGGTTCTCAATTCTTTGGCTGGTCTAATAATTGAACTCTTATAAGACAGATTCATAAGACAAAAAAAGGCTTAATTTTAGGAACATCAACAAGATGAGGATCAGAGTCAGGCAAATGATCCTTATGTGCCACTGTGACTTAAGGAGAAGGGGTAGGGATTTAGAATTTCAGAAAGGGGGAAGTACATTCACAGGAAAAAGGAAAGAGGAAATGTTGGGCAAACAAATATTTGCCATGCCAGGCAGGCAATTCTTTTTCAAAGGTTCCTCTCTGGTATAGCTCTTTTCCCAATAGAGGTCCCTCATCTAATTTATTCTTGGAATAAAAGCCTCAGAAAAGAAGGAAATCTTTCCCTTTGCTCCAACAGAATAATCCTAGAGGTCATTTTCTTAAGTTAAATGAGCCACGCAGAGAAAAATATATACTGTATGAAATTGATGACATTTTGGGTGATGTGGGGTTTGTGGGGTCTGGTACCGATGACCAGGAATGAATTCTTGAGGGTGTCTGATTTTACTAAAGCATGGAGACAGGACCCATGGGCAGAAAGAGGTGCACTGGGATAGTAGGAGGGGTGTGTGACCCTTTTATGGAGTCCAGGGAGATAAAGTCTACAGGGAGTTTCCAAAAGACTGTCACATGCTACAGACTTATTGGAGGCCCACTCTTGTCAAGC
>CM053563.1:4229578-4253013 GCA_028646485.1 Cryptoprocta ferox | reverse complement strand
ACACACACACACACACACACAGTCCAGGTGACAAAACATATCATTCTTCCCCTTTGTCGAATATTTTGTCACACATCCAGTCAATGTAAGAAACTGGATGTTTCTTTTAAGTAACCGTTCAATTAATTAATTAGAGGCAGAGAAGCAATAAGTGGTGAGAGAGGCTTAGGGAAAGATTATATTCTGCATGGGGCCCTGCACTGAGAATAGAGCCTGCTTAGGATTCTTGATCCTCTAGCTGTGTATTCTGGTTCTTTCTTGTGTCATGGAGGAATTACAAATCTCCCTCATCTCATGAGAAAAATGTCGTCTTATTTTTTCCATGTCATTCGTTTACATATTCGTGCCTTGGGTATTATGTGGATTTATAAGGCACTCACATTGTAGGTGAAATTGTGAATAATAGATACTGGTCCAGTAATGGATAACAAATTATAGCCATACAATGAATCCTTTAATAATTGTTATATCACTATCCATACAATTATGTTGTTTAATGGTTCAAGGAATAAGGTCGGAGTCCCATCAGGAATGAACGAGTTTCTCCTGTTATTCAAAATCCTTTGGAATGTGTATCTTTCTTTTTTGAAGTGTCTTTATTTTGAGAGAGAGGGAAAGAACAGGGCAGGGGCAGAGAGAGAAGAGAAAGAGAACACCAAGCAGGCTCTGTGCTGACAGCAGGAAGCTCAAGGCATGGCTCAAACTCATGAACCATGAGATCATGACGTGAGTTGAAACCAAGGCAGAGATACTTACCTGACTAAGCCCCCATGTTCCTGTATGTGTATCTTTCAATATAAGATGTTTTCTTTGCTTAACATTTCCCTGGACATGGGGCTTCGAAGACAGGTTCACAATGGCGGTTAACATGTTTCATGGTCCTTCAAGACACTGGCTCTCCTCCTGCTCAGTGCGGAATCTCTAAGTGGCATCAAGCATAGGCCATAAATCCTGCCACAGTAGGTCCTGCCTTAGTGCAACCCCAGGAGGGGAGGAGATCCTTTAACAAGGCAAGGTTAAAACCCACAAAATATCTAGAATCATGCCCACACTGTGTAATCTGTGTTAACTGAAGTAGGGACTTTTTATGCTAGAATGTCCTGTTCAGGGACAGGAAACATCACACCTGCCTCAAGGATACTGCTCCACCAGGGCAGGACTGATGGCCCAGAGTCAGCCAAAGATTTCTGGCACCTGAATCCCTATGGGGCCCTGGGGTCAGTCTCCCTAGGGACACTCTCTGCAGCAACAAGGACTCTTTGAGATATTTGGGGATGTCCTCTGTAGACTTGGGTTAGGCTGGCCCTAGAATCTGAACCTGCTTCCATCTCAGAGAAAGAGGAGTGAGTCATCCAGTGTCCTCTCCTCCTTCCATAGAAGGCATCTCCTTGGTGGTATCCATTCCAAGCTCCTTCTACTATTTTGAGAACACTGAGCACGTGTTGAGTTGCAAACAGATAGAAACGGATTGTTTGCATGGCATCTCCTCATTGGAAAAACAGACGAACAGTCATGATTCCTACCATGTAGAAATTTTAAGAATAGAGCAAATGGGTACATTGTTGAATTCAGGATTGTGGAGAGAATGAGAGGAAGAGGTGGCATATAGGGGACTTGGCTGCCATTGGGCCAGTTTTCTTTCTGTGTTGTGGTATGAGATGTGGTGTCACTTACGGTGGGTCATCCATGAACCAAAGAGTTGTTCTTTCTTTTTTTATTAAGAGTTTTTCGTAGCAGTAGTAGTGGCATTTATTTTACATGCTCATTAAGAAGACAAGTTTTCTAACATAATTGTCCCAGAAAACTCTGTTTATGTGAAGTTGCCTTTTATTTTATTTATGAAATAGAAAGGAAAGACACTACATAGATGAACATAATATGAACTCTAAGTGTTCATTTCTCTAGGCAGGCTTAGGACTGACAGAGCAGGAAGTACCCCAGAGGCAGGGATAATGGAGCCTGCTGCCAGCTCCCTCCCTTGCTCAACCCAGATCCATCCCCTTCTGAGACTGTGTCCAGCTCTGGACTGGCTCTGGGATCTCCTCCTTTCCTAGGATAGATTAGAGGAGGTGAGATTCTGAGTCATTGTTCCTGTCATCTCCCAAGGCTGGTGCTCATAATTCCAAAAACCTAGAAGCAGATAAATGGGAGCAGAGGACAGACTATATATTTTAGTGCCTTCATTTCTACCTTTCCTATTCAATCCTGTTTATCACCAGCTTTCACCCAGAATCCTGTTTTCCATTCCTGCAGATTCAGCAGTTGCTCCAGTAACAAAATATTATATATGTATATAGTATGGCATGATTATAACAATCTAATTAACATGCCCATCACCTCATATAATTATGAGTTTTGAGTTTAAAAAAAATTTTTAATGTTTTATTTATTTTAGGGAGGGACAGAGTGTGAACAGGGGAGAGTCAGAGAAACAGGGAAACACAGAATCCAAAGCAGGCTCCAGGCTCTGAGCTGTCAGCACAGAGCTCAATGCGTTTCTCACACCCACAAATTGAGCCACCCAGGCTCCCCAGGAGTTTTGATTTTTGATTTTTGGTGAGAACATCAAAGATACACTCTCCTAGAAAATGTCAGGTATAATACACATATAATTATGAGTATCTCCATCCTGTCCTTTAGATCTCCAGAGATTCATGCCTACCTGAAATTTTGTACCATTTGACCCACTCTCTCACTTTGGCCTCAGTCAGCTCCTGGCAATCACAATTCTACTCTGCTGTAGGAGTTCAATGTTATTAGATTCCAGATATAATAGAAATAATATAGTACTTGCCACTTTGGGTGGCTTATTCCACTTCTTCTAAGATTCTCCAGGCTCACCTGTGTTGTCCCAAAGGGAAGGATGTCTGTCTTCATTTAAGGTCGAAATTTGTATATATATAGAAAGAGAGATGATAGCTAGATATAGATATCTTTATTTAAATAGATATATAGATGTATGATATATTATAGATAGTATATATTATTTATGATACATAATATATTCTATGATATTTATTTTTATATCATACATAATATTATCTACAGATGACATGTTCCATACATACTCCTCCTGGAAAGCAGGGAAACGACAGGGTGATACCAATTCCTGTTTTCTCAAATGATTAAACTTGAGGAAATAAGAAAAGTAGTAACTCAAGTGTGGAGGAATTAAAGTGTTCATTCATTGCTGAAGGGAGTGTACCAAGTACAGGAAACTGGCATTTCCTTTTAAACTCAAAACATCTTTTTTCTTGTTAAAAAAGGCAAACACAGCAATGTAAAGTCCCTGAACTTAGAATCTACCTTCCTTTCAGTATGTTTCAATTCATCCATATTTCATTCCTGAGGTTGCAAACGTTCTTTTTCAATCCATAGGAAAACAGAAGATGGCAGATGGGTCAGGCCCAGTATCTGCATCTTCATGGTTATAGTGAGACACCTAGTGGTCAACTCATAGGATAATATCTTAATTAAATCACATCATATATGTGAAGTTCCCTACTTCCCTACTTACAGGGTGCAACCATAACTTCCCTGTGAACAGGAAATTAGTGCTCAATCCACATGGCAATCAATGGTAATTCATTTCTACATGTTGTTTTCCAAATGGAGACTGGTTCAGACATGAGTGCATTCAAGAGCCTTCTTTCAGTAAACTTGAAACTGAAAGGAAAGCATGTGGTCCTGCAGGATGGTGATGGTGGTCTTAGCTGGGAACAAACAGTAAACTCACAACAGTGAAACCTCAGTGGTAAGGTCTTCCCTGGGAACTCAGCAGGAGTTGTCTGTGTTGACATCAGATAGTGGCTGTGGGGGGCTCAGGTGTGCTGAGCCTGCGTTCTCTAGTGTAGGGCCACTAAACGTGTGTCTCAGGAGTGGGTCTCAGGAGCAGTATCTCAGGAGCAGGAGCCACCCAGGTGCCCCATCGGAGGTCAGTTTCAACAACAGAATGAATGTGTGGGAGAGGAACACTTTTTTCTTCTTCCATTCTGAATTCTTTGGCTTAAAGGGTTGAACTGACATAAGACAGATTCACAAGAGAACAAAACTGAGTGCTTAATAATGGGAAACTCAAGGTCCTAAGCTCAAAGAAAGGCAATAAATGCTTATATGCCATTGTGACCTAGGAAGAGGATAGGGATTTAGAATTTCAAAGTTGGGGGTGGCTGGGTGGATTGCTTGCTGGAACATGGACTCTTGATCTCAGGGTATTGAGTTCAGGCACCATATGAGACATGGAGTCTACTTAAATTCAAAATTTTTAAAATTATATACAATCACGAAAAGGAGGGGGTATATTCACTGCATAAAGGAAAGGGCAAATATTTGTCCAACTATGGTTTGGCACATTAGACAGGCAACTCTTTATGACATAAAAGGTTACTTTCTGGTATTAGCTCCCTTGATGATAGAGTTCTCCCATCTAATTTATTCTTAGCATATTTATCAGCCTCACAAAAGGAGGAAGCCCTTCCATTTGCAGGCACAGAATAAGCATAGAGGACTTTTTTTGTAAGTTGCATTGACACTGTCCCCAGACACTCTAGCTAATTGAGTAGTCTTTAAGTTTTAGCTTGTAACATTAGCCTGTCAGATTGACTAACCAAACGTTTTTTGTGGGTATCTACATATCATGCATTGTTTTCTAGAAAGACTCAGAAACAAATCTTCTTATAGAATCTCTACCCGGGACACCAATACACACCTCCAAGCACCACGGTACTTCCTGGAGCTGGCACTGCAGAGTCTGAAGGCAAGCAAAGAATGTTACAGATTACTGTGTTCTCTTTTACTGAGTAACTGCCCTAAAGTTCCTTTACAAATCCTTGGGCCAGGATCATCTGGGTGGCTGAGTCATTTCAGCTTCTAACTTCAGCTCAGGTCATGATCTTCATGGTCCTTGAGTTCAAGGCCAACCTTGGGCTCTGTGATGACAGCCCCATACCTGGAGCCTGCTTCAGATTCTGTGTCTCCTTCTCTCTCTGCCCCTTCCCTGCTCATGCTCTGTCTCTCTGTCTGTCTCTTTCCATATAAATAAACATTAAGGAAAAACACTTTCAGCCAGGCAAGGACTGTAGAGTTGGTATGTGGACAACAGTCCAGCTTCTTCCCAAGTGGCTGGCCTCCTGAAAAAAAGCCCATAGTCCTCTCCATCAAAACTCCTGTCTTAAGTATTGGCTTTGCGGGAGAATAGCAGCTGTACTTGGGATTTTCCTAACAAAATTGTTAGGAACAGTCTGCCCCTGTCCCCTGCGCAAAGTCAGGAAGGAACCTGGCAAAACACCATCGGGAAGAGAATTCAGAAGCCTAGAACCCTCTCCCTGCACAGCACCGCTCAGATGCACCTTCTTCTGAAGACGTTCCAGGTCTGGCCCCACTCTGGACTCCCCCTCAGTGAACAGATTGAAGGAGCTGAATGTTCGGTTTGGCTGTTTATTTCCAGTCTCAATGGTAGGTGGTCGGTTTTTGCTGAAACTCAAAAGCAGGTATATGGGAACAGAGAACAGCGTGTTTTGGTGCCTACATTTCAGTCTTTCTCATTAAAGTCAGTGCTCCTGTGCATACTCATTCAACACCTTCTTTTCCATTTAGAAACATCCAATTGTTGCTGAAGATAAAAACAGTAAATATGCATACACATTGTGAAATTATACCCCACAACTGATTTCACTCTTGGTGGGTGTTGAACCAAAAGATACCACCAACCAAAACATAGGAAAAGTACCAGTTTTACTTGCAACATAAGAACGCCAGGAATATTTCCCAACCTATCTCCCCACACAACAAAATCGGTAAGTTTTACACTAAGCGCACATGCATATTTGTCAAGGGGCGTAGCAAAGGACATATCATTTTCAAATCAGTCAAAAGTCATCCTAAATTAAGAGTCTGGGTCCTAGTTGATTGAAGCCACCGGACCAGGAAGGATAGGCATCGTCAGGTCTCTGGTGCCCTTAGTCCATTATTTGGGTGCTCATAGTGGGTGTTCAATTCCCACAAAACCCACAAGAGAATGTGTGTCAAGTCAGTCTCTACTCTGAAAACTGCAGTGGGAGACCATATATCATGGATTTATTTCATCTTATATGATTAGACCATATGCAGGCCTGGTAGTGCTGTTTGTTTCCACATGCCTTTGCTGCCTTAAAATCATTAACTACTGATCAATAGGCACCTGGGTGGCTCAGTCCTTTAAACATTCAACTTTGGCTCAGATCATGATCTCAAGGTTTGTAAGTTTGTGCCCACAAGGTACTCTCTCCTGTCAATGCAGAACCCACTTTGGATCCTCTGCCCCTCCCCCTCTTCCATCCCTGTTCATGTTCTCTCTGTCAAAAATAAATACGTTGAAAAAAATCATTAACTACTGATCTCTCCTATTCTGCAATTTCAATATATCCAGGGAAGTTCTCAAAACAGGTGCTAGGGTAAGTAGTGCCGGCATAGACCATCAGCTGGCATCATTCATAAGACTGAAGTGACTTCTCCTATGTTTAGAAATCTAGTCTTCTCTCCCCTATTCCGTGGACCCCTAAGCTTATCTGCCTACAAAATGATTACCTAAATCAAACTCATGAACAAATGCCTCACCCAACAGTTAAGATGTGTGTGTGTGTGTGTGTGTGCTGAGCATGCTTGAGATGCTTTCTTCTAGCAAATTTCAAGGGTAGCAAACAGTCACTGTGCTGTACAATAGAAATCCCATATTTATTCATCCTACATAAGTAAACCTTGTTACATTTAAACTTATAAATGAATACTGCAATGTATTTTACCAACAAAAGATGGGTTCATTCTGGAATAAGAGAATTTGGAATTAGTGACAAACAGGTTGAGGCAAAACCATAGCTGAGTCCAGGAATAAAGAAGCCTGCTTTTCTGGAAACAAGGGATACGTTGAGAAGTTGCTTATAAACTATCGTTCTTCATAGTAAAATAGTAGTTTGAAGGAATGTGGGTTTTCGGTGGTTGAGCTGTTGCCTGGGAAAGAGATGGAAACATCTCTTCCTCTGACTGGAATAGTAGAGTATAACCTACCTCCACAGTCGAGTCCATTGAACATGAAGACTTTCCCTTCCTGTTGGATCTGCCATTGACTAGGAGTGATAGGGGTTGAGAGGTCCCCCTGCTGAAACCTTGAGATGCCATTATCATCTCAACATTTCCTTCACCCTCAGTTGCTGGCAATATTCTAATCCATACTTTGATGACTGTCACTTACTTTAACGTTTTTTTCAAAGTTGATTTATTTTGCAAAAGAGAGAAAGCGTGAGTGGGAGAGGAGCAGAGAAGACAGAGCAAGCATCCCAAGCAGGCTTCACAACATAAGCGTGGGAGCACAATACGGGGTTTGAGCTCATGGACTACAAGGTCATGACCTGAATCAAATTAGGCACTTAGCCAAATGAAACACCCAGGTGCCCCGATTTTGACTTGTTTTAGCTTCCATGTGATTTCATAGGGGATTTTTTTTTTCTGTGTGATTCTTATCTAATGCATCAAAATCTCCTCCAGTTTGTATGTGCCACACCCTGGCTCTTCTCTGATGGACCACTTTGGCAGAAAGATTATTTAGAGTTAATAATAATCAAAATTAAGCAGATTCAGGAAGAATGTTTACTTTTCACCTCCCTCTCCAAACAATAATATACATAGCAAAGCTGCCCCAGAATGAGAGCAATACCCATATGTGACTACATTACGATACAACCTAGGTATGTTCACCAGGGAGGAATCTAGGAAGGACCAGGTGAACAAGGTTTTCTATGTCCTATAGTTTTGGAGTGGCCGAGAAAATATTTGCATATCAAATATTTACTCTCCACCTTCCTGTGAATTACATTCTTTACCTTGGTGGCCCCAGACCTCTGATTCTTTCCTCCTTCCTTCCTTCCTTCCTTCCGTTTCTCTCCTCCACATCCTTCTCCTCCTCCTTCTCTCCTCTTCAAAGACATATATACCTTACTTTTCTTTTGCAATTTTCCTGTTTGTGAAGTCTCCATTCGTATACTATTAAATTTGAATTTCTCCTGTTTATTGCATGCCAATTTGCTGCTTAGTCAACAATGAGAACTTCCTCTGAGGTTCCAGTTCATGCTTTTGTATATTCTTCCAAACCGTATTTGGCACCACTTTAATACAATCAATGTTATGAAGAAAAAGAAACAGAAAGGCAGGGCACGGCATCTATATTCTGGGGGAAATAGGTGACACCTATTTTCAAGTCCTAAAGTATAATGAAGTATAACTCACATGCATGTTCCTGAGGTACCCACCGCAGCACCATGTGAGTAAAAGCTGTGTGTGTGCACAGAGTAAAATCTCCATAAACACTGCCTGAATGATGTATGTATGTTACTTTCCAAATACAGACTTTCTCAGACTATAACTCCCAATACTGTCATGGGTACATACATCTAGCACACTGACCTATGCTCTCTAGCTTATGACTTGACTCACTGTAGCTTCTTTGAGATGTCAACAGACCATTGATGCTGGGGAATAAGGAACACGATGTTCCTAGAAGATCAAGCTTGACCGTGGAAGAAAAGTGGCCATTTCTGATGCCAGCAAGTCTTGAGATTATATCAAGAATGATTAGGCACTGTAGCACTGCTTCCCCTACATATCAATACTCAGTAGTTCTGTGACTCCCCCTTAAAAGCCCCATGCTTGGTATGTGACTTTAGATTGTCTACAACCCCTACATCAGAGAATGAAAATAGTTCAAATACGGCTTTCTAATAAATCTCATTGGGTCCCTGTCCCTGAATCTATTCTCCTGTTTCTAGGCCATTTGAGCATCATCTTCAATATCTACTGTAACGTGTGACATTTTAAAGCTATGTCCACAATGATGACATCATCCACATTGTCATCTTACAGCATCTGGTTCTCCGTAACACACAGGAATTCAATTAAATCATGAAGATAAATGGCACTTCCCTAATCCTCAGAAACCCACCAAGTTTGCCAATTCCTTATCTCCCTGACATTATGCCTGTGACTTTGGTTACAAAAGGGAGTCACTTCAGGTTCCCATCCTACACTGGAGAGAGAGCTTCACTTTTTTTTTTTTTTTTTTTTTACTTTCCATACCTTTCCTACAGTATTTAATCATATGAGATAGGTTAACATTGTTGACAGAATAACATTTCACTCCGTACACATCCATGTTATCACATTAAAACCAATTATGTTTTATTAATTAAAATGTATTAAGTTTACACATAGCCTATGTTATGCATTTCAAATTCACTCTATCGCCATTGTTCAAAATCTAGAATACAAGCCTTCACAATGTATTAGTTGATAAAATGATGTGGGAATACAGACGTCCATAATTTTCAGGCCTGAGATCATTCTTGAAAAATGTGTATATATCTTTGTATGCCATCTGGGGGGAAAATTACTTATGCTCTTAATAATCTCTCAGGATTTCATCATTTAAACCACATCAAAACTGACATTCTCTAACTGTTGCTGTAGTGAAGATATACCAGTGTTTCACTGCACTGCCATCTCTTTTTTCCTTAAAGATCAGTTGGGAATTTATTTTATTTGTAAAATTCAACAGGATTTTTAGTTTTAATACAGGGAAAAGAATGATGTTCTGAACACTTCTTTCATGAGAAGTTCCATCAATGTTTTCACCAACAACAGCATCCCCAGGTAGATTTTCTTTACATATATTATGTATTCTGTTGTCCTTCATCTTCCATGGAAAATGATGCATGAGTCATTAATGAAGAAGTGCATGTCGTATCTTTGATGCACCAAAAATCAGCCACATAATTTTTGGAAACCACACAGAATAAATGAATTTTGGAAGTATTTTGAGAGTAGAAATATACTAATGTTTCCTAGTCACAAATGTCAGATACGGTTGATGTGACAAAAAAACAGAGCACAGACAGAAGCTAATTATACCTATGCAATAATTGATCTATTTAGGGGCACCTGGTTGGTTCAGTAGGTTATGCATGAAACTTAGGCTCAGGTCATGATCTTGCAGTTCGTGAGTTCAAGCCCCCTGTTGGATTCTGTGCTGACAGTTCAGAGCATGGAGCCTGTTTGGCATTCTGTGTCTCCCTCTCTCTCTGCCCCTGCCCTGCTCCAGCTCTGTCTCTCCCAAAAATAAAAAAAATTGATCCTTTTAATCTTTTGAGGCATATCATATACATTGTGTTTAACTTTGTATTATTCCTTATCATCAGTATTTTGATGTATGTCTGAATAGAGACACTAACGTACTACTTTCTATTGTTAATTTTGTGACATTTATTGACATTTGATGTTCAATTATATATTTTTCTAAATATTTATATCTCAAGTTACCTTATTTTATGCAGTCTGGTGTTTGCTAAAGTGTACATTTAATATAAAGACCTTTTCTCATTCATTATGTCTGTAGGATTTAAATCTAGTGTCAACTTTTGGATATCAATTCAAGATCAAATTCCACTTATAACCCCTGCAATTTTCTCTACATGTGACTTTCTATCTTGTAACATAGCTATGATATGGAGCAAGTTGTGAGTTCCAGCTATGGGCGGGACACATTCTTTATTTTTGTAATGTTTCTCCTCAGTATAAAGTCTGTGATCCTGAGTAGCATTGAGCAGTCATAAAGGTTTTACTACATTCTTTAAGTTTTTTCTCCAGTATGAGTTCTGTGATGTCGAATGAACCTTCACCTAGGATTAATAGGCTTCCCAAATTCTTTATATTTGCAAAGTCCTCCCCAGTATACCTTCTCTGATCAGGAGTCAGTGTTTAGTATTGCTTAAAAGCCTTGCCACATTGTTTAGTAGTCAGTGGTTATTCTCCAGTATAAATTTTCCAATGTGAAATAAGCGGTGAGCAGTCCACAAAACTTTTCTCACATTCCTTAAATTTGGAAGATTTGCTCCAGTATGAACTCTGTGATAATGAGTAAAGGCTGGAGAGTGATTAAAGACCTTACTGCATTCTTTAAATTGGTAAGGTTTCCATCAAATATGAATTCTGTGCTGTCGAGTAAGGTGTAAGCGTCAGTTAAAGGTCTGGCCATATTCTTTACATTTGTAAAGGTTGAATCCAGTATGAATTCGGTGATGTTGAATAAGGCGTGAGTGTTGGATAAGGCCTTGCCACATTCTTTCCATTGGTAAGGTTTCTCTCCGGTATGAAAACTGTAATGTTGTATGAGCCCTGAGTGCCAGTTAAAGGCCTTTCAACATTCCTTACATTGGTAAGGTTTCTCTCCACTATGGATTCTATGATGTTGATTACGGTCTGAGTGCCGGTTAAAGGCCTTGCCACATTCTTTACATTGGTAAGGTTTTCTCTCCACTATGGATTCTGTGTGTTGATTAAGGACTAAGGGCCTGCTAAAGACCTTCCCACATTCATTACATTGGTAAGATTTCTCTCCGGTATGAAAACTGTAATGTTGTATAAGGCCTGAGTGGCAGTTAAAGGCCTTGCCACATTCCTTACATTCATAAGGTTACTTTCCAGTATGGATTCTGTGATGTTCAGTAAGGTTTGAGTGTTGGGTAAAGGCCTTTCCACATTCTTTACATTCCTAAGGTTTCTCTCCAATATGGATTCTGTGATGTTCAGTACGAGATGAGCGCTGGATAAAGGCCATCCCATATTTTTTCTGCATGTAAGGTTTCTCTCGAGTACAGATTAGTCTATGTCCATTTACTGATGAGCCATAATTAAAGGTTTTACCACATTTTTCACAATTGTAAGGTTTCTCTCCGATGTGCACTCACTGATGCTGAATTAGTGCTGAGTGCCTATTGAAGGCTTTGCCACACTCCTTACAAATGTAACCTTTCTGTCCAGTATGGATTGTCTTATTTATATGTAGTCTTGATGACTGACTAAACATGTTCTCAGGTTCATTGCATGTACATGGGTTTTTTCCCACATGAATCCTCTTTTGATCACCAACATTAAATGACTGGTTAAGTATTTTCCCACATTCATTATATTTATCAGGATTCTCTCCCAAATGTATACTCTTATGTGTAATAAGGTTGGTGCTTTGATCAAAGACCTCCCCATATTTATTACATTCATAATCGTTCTCTGGAAAATGAGTCTCCAGATATCTTTGATGCCCTTTACTCTCCACAACACTGTCCGAGTTTGTCCTTAAGTGTCCATTTTCAAGGGCATTATTTTTATATCTATCCACTGACACGCTTTTGAAAGAAGATTTTATGAACATCTTTGGAAGGAGTCTCTTAATATCATTTGAAGGTACAGCTGAAA
Organism: Cryptoprocta ferox; assembly: GCA_028646485.1. NCBI lineage: Eukaryota > Metazoa > Chordata > Mammalia > Carnivora > Eupleridae > Cryptoprocta > Cryptoprocta ferox. Next base: position 4,240,740 of record CM053563.1, on the reverse strand, counting down.
GGTAAGGAATAAAAGTACAATCATTCAACTTTCTACTATCAGATGAATACAATTAAGATGTTATACACAAAACTGAAATCAGAGAACTTCAACTTCAGGAAAAAGGAATCACCAGTTTTACTTTTCCTTTATTTTTTTAAAATGTTTATTTATTTATTTAGTGAGAGAAGGAGAGAGACAGAGCGTGAGAGCGGGAGGAGCAGAAAGAGAGGGAGACAAGGAATCTGAGGCAGGCTCCAGTCTCTGAGCTGGCAGCACAGAGCCTGATAGGGGACTCTAATCCACAAAGGGTAAGATCATAACGTGAGCCGAAGTCTGAACTTAACTGACTGAGCCAACCAGGCACCCCAAATGATTAGTTTTTCTACTTCACTCAGATTATATCTGAATTTAATCCCAAATATTTTTTTTATGAAGTTATTGTTGCCACTTTTTACAACTTTGATGGTGTTTCTTCGTTTAGAAGTGAAAGGTTTTCAGGTGCGTGGGTGGCTCAGAGGATTGACCATCTGACTCTTGGTTTCAGTTCAGGTCATCATCTCATCATTAATGAATTCCACCCTATATTCTGCACCACACTGACAGTGTGGAGCCTCCTTGAAATTCTCTCCTCTCTCTTTGCCTCTCCTCCACTCTCTAACTCTCTGTCTCTCAAATATATGGGAAACGGGGCGCCTGGGTGACACAGTCATTTAAGCAACCGACTTCAGTTCAGGTCATGATCTCGTGGTTCACGAGTTCAAGCCTCATGTCAGGCTTTATGCCGACAGCTCAGAGCCTGAAGCCTCTTTCAAATTCTGTGTGTGTCTTTCTCTCTGCCCCTCCCCCCTCGTTTTCTCTCTCTCTCTCTCTCTCTCTCTCTCTCTCTTTCTCTCTCTCTCTCTCAAAAATAAAAATTAAAAAAAAATTTTTTAAATACTTGGGAAAAAGAAACCTTAAAAGAAATAAAAGTGTTTTCTTGCTTCATTCTACAAAATGGGTAATACCCTTAAATTCTGTGTTATAATGTCTTTTAAGTGCTTCATTCATAAGGGATTTCATTAGACCTTTCCATGGTTGATATTAATGAATATACTTTACAATTTTCACGTCCATGAAGACATGCCAATAATTCCAAATGTGCCTTTTTTCATGGGTACACAGTCAGAGGTTACTATTATAGCTACAGGGTCGTGTAGGTGGCTCAGTAGGTTCAGCATCCGATTTCGGCTCAAGCCTTGATTTCAAGGTCTGTGAGTTAGAGCCACATGTCAGATTCTGTACTTACAGCTCAGAGCCTGGAGCCTGTTTCAGATTTTGTTTCTCTCTCTTTCTGTTCTCCCCTGCTCATTTTTCTCTCTCTCAAAAATAAACATTACAAAAAATTAAAAAAAATTTTATCTAATATATCATAATGTAAATCTCATATATAACTACTCAGAAAGTGAAAACATGTATGACAAAGTCACAGGAACTTCATATTATACAATTAAAAATTATAAAATGATTCAATTATTAAGAAATAATGTAACAATTGAGACTTTAATATAGGCTGCGAGTTTTGAATTCTAAATGTTCTCTCTCCCCTATGACATTAATTTATGTTGGAATTCTAGGAAAATAATAGGTTATTTATTAATTATTTATTAATGGTGAATTATTTCACCATTGAGGAATGGGACATATAGAGTGGAAATTTCTGAACAAAACTGAACTTTTTTTACATTTTCTAAGTTTATTTTATTTTATTTTGAGAGAGAGAGAAAGATCAAGTAGGGGAGGTGCACAGAGAGAGGGAGACAGAATTCCAAGCTTGCTCTGTGCTGTCATCACAGAGGCCTCTGTGGGACTCAAACTCACCAACTGTGAGATCATGACTCTAGCTGAAGTCAGATACTTCAGCAACTGATCCACCCATGCACCCTAAAAACTGAACTTCTGAACTGAAATAAAGGGTTAGATTTTCTCATTTTAAGGAGATGCTTTATTATCTGGTGGAATTAGTGGGTCTCAATTTTGTACAATTAAGATTAAAGCCTCCATATACTGGAAAGCATAAACCAGATAATAGGTGGTATTTGTCCCCAGGGTTCCTGGGATTTCTGCACCAAACCCCAACATGCCTACCGCTACCCTGACACATTTCTCACACAAGGCAAACACTCAGAAATGAATTAACATAGACCTCCTCAGAAACAGAGATTTCCCCAAACCCTCAAAGCAATGGAGAACCAATCAAATTATGGAGGCCCTCACTGTGGATGTGAAGGACCTTTAAGTGGAACTGAAGGAGAATCCTTAGAGAATGTGAGAGTGTGATGTGTTGGAAAGCAGATGTCCCTCTGTGACAGGAAGAGATATGAAACTAGGTTTCTCAAATTAATTTCCATTCAAGAAGGGCTGCTCAAACCACATTTTAAGGTCTGTCTTCATCCTTTACATTGGGACCTCACCTCTGTTATCTGCTTCATTCATTCCCACCTACCTGGGTATGAGGCTACGGTCTCCTTTCTCTTCACATCTCATAGCACCTGCTTTTGTTCCAGAAAGATGACCAGGTCCAGTTTTGACACAAGACCTGTTTGTTAGAACAAAGGAATAGGAGTATTGCTGGAGATTCTACCTTTCAACCCAGTATTGGCCTCAGTAGAGAAGAGAGGACATTCTAGAATTCTGGAAAATCATTCCCAAATGCTGTTGACCAACAGCTCCTTTGGAACATGCAGGACGGATTTCCAAGGTCACATGTTGACCTCCACTTCTGAGTATTAGCACTACCCTAATGAGTAGAAATTGGTATTGAAGACAGAAATACCATTTTATGCTATTCAGTGTTTAGAGATGCCATTAATCTAAGAAATGATGATGTTACTCTAAGGAAGTGAAAAGTCACCTGAAAGGAAACATCTTGAAGATTTTTCTCTACATATACAAACTCCTACCTCTTTTCCATACTGTGGGGATTTGAATGCCAGTCATGCAAAGAGGAAGCTTCCAAGAGAAAAGTCTTCTAAGGAAGGAAAAATACCCTGCGTGTGGTTTGGGAAATCTGGAAGGAGTTATCCTCACCCAAGATGAGGACATGTCCGTAGTTCTCTAACATCACACACATCCCTGTACAGTTCCCGCTGAGGAAGGCTCAGGCATCCCCACTCCTCAGAAAATTCTATGGCCACATCACTGAAGGTCAGCAGGGTGTGTAACAAACACCACAGTTACCAAGTGGACACATGAGGAGGTCCTAAATGTACCTAAGATGCAAGAAGGAGATAATGTCACCAGCTGGACCCCAAGACCCAACCTTCACTGCTTACCTGCATGTAATCACTGACCTTAGTCCCTCATTTCCTTAGCCTCTTATTGCTGGAAGCCATTTCTGAACAGTACCTTGTGAAGGAGATTATAGGAATTTCTTCTTTTGTGTTTATGGGAGCAAACATTACATTTCCTGAAAAACCTGTTTTTCTTCCCCTCAAGAAAACAGGCTATTGAACCCTGCTCACAAAGGACTAACCTTTGCTTTTACTATGCTAAAAACATTGCCTTGTATTTGAATGCTGAGGATACCTTCCTTCCCCACGTGATAAGCATCTAAATAACCTACAATCAATCACTATTGATAAAGATTATGCATGAGTCTTCTACCAATCTATGTTCTGGGAAATTTTTACATACCAATGAATTTGTCATCAGAAATCATTGTCTAAGGCAATTGCCACTTCTGTTTTGTACCCCATACACTTTTTTAATAAATAAAGCTGACTCTCTGGTCTGTGGGGAGATGACTGCTTGCAGTGCAGAGATCCCTGCCTGCTGATCAGAAAGAACCTCGTGGTTCTCTCATTCCCTTCCCCTTCTGCTGATTTCCATTTCTTTCGTGCCGACACCGTCCATCCTTCAGGGGAACCCTGGACCTGCTGGAGCTGGACTCTAGCAAATGGCGCCTGGAACAGGGACTTGAAGGTAATCTCTCTTACACTTTCATTGTTGGTAGCACTGGTCGGGACAGTTAGGATTTCACGGTAGGGTGCCTAGGACCCCACTGCATAAGATACGTAGGGCCAGTTGGTGAAGAATCAAAGAACGCAGATCCTGAGAAGCTATGGGCCATAAGGAGTCTAAAGAAAGAGGACTCTTTATAGACATTATTCACAACCTGCTTTCAAAGAAGGGGGTTAAAACATCGCCCCAGCAAGTTGCACGTTTTTTACGTTTTGTACAAAAGCAATGTCCGTGGTTCCCAAAGGAGGGAACCGTTAACGTAGAAACTTGGAATAAGGTAGGAGATGAGATCAAACAATGTTATGCCTCTCAGGGGCCCCAAAGGGTGCGCATTGAGGCCATTTCCTTGTGGACTCTTGTAAAAGAAGCTTTAAATTCCACCGGAGATGGCTCTGGAGCTATCTCTAAGCCCACAGATCCCCAAAATGAGATTAAATTGGACTCCGGGGCTGTCCCTAATTCGTCCACAACAAAAGCTTCAAATCTGACCTCTAACAATTTGGCATTCCCGGTTCAAACATCTGAGATGTTCCCTCCGGCCTCTAGGTCTTTCCCTTTAACTGGGCTGCTTCCCCCCATGCCATTTCCAAAAGGGCTGGCCTTCAAGCTGCCACTGGGGAAGCAGAAAAAGGACACACGGAATTAGCTAAAACCCTACCAACAACAGGGCCTACTGAGGAATATTTAACTTTCCCTGTCCCTTCCAAAGATAATGATCCTGACAACATAGAAGAAACTGACTTAAACAAATAGAAAGGAAACCACCCTGGGGGATATTCCCAGTTTTCTCTGGCCTGATGTGGACTCCGTATTTCCAGTTTGTTGGAAGAAACATGGCTTCTCCTCTAAGATTTTAAATGGAATTTCCTTTAATGCCTCCTGTTGTTACCTTGCCTCTTCTGCCTTTGTTTCTTTCTGATCGCCACGCAGGCCTCTCTGCACTGCAAGCAGTCATCTCCCCACTGACCTGAGAGTCAGCTTTATTTATTGAAAAAATGTACGGGATACAAAACAGAAGTGGCAATTGCCTTAGACAATGATTTCTGATGACAAATTCTTGGGTATGTAAAAATTTCCCAGAACATAGATTGGTAGAAGACTCATGCATGATCTTTATCAATAGTGATTGATGTAGGTGACTAGATGCTTGTCACATGGGGAAGGAAGGTATCTTTAGCATTCAAATATACAAGGCAATGTTTTTGGCCTAACAAAGGCAAGAGTTAGTTCTTTGTGAGCAGGGGTCAATAGCCTGTTTTCTTGAGGGGAAGAAAGACAAGTTTCTCAGGAAATGTAATATTTGCTCCCATAATCACAAAAGAAACTCCTATAATAAGTTTTTTCATAAGGTACAATTCGCATATTTTTAGCATAAGAAGGCAAGTCACTCCTGATATCAGTCAGCCAGGCGCCTTGGGTGTCAGTGCTCAAGCAAAAATTGAGTGGGGGTTGAGTGGGGGTTGAGCGGGGGTGTCTTCATCTGATGGCGGGAGGCCCCCTCCTTGCAAACCTGACTTCAGAAATGGCTTCCAGGACCCTAATAGGTCATCCCCCCCACCTCCCCTCTAGCAATCCCCAGTTTGATCTCTGTATTTTTCTCTTATGGTTTGCCTCCCTCTCTGTTTTTATTTTATTTTTCTTTCCCTTCCCCTATGTTCATCTGTTTTGTTTCTTAAGTTTCACATATGTGTGAAATCATATGATATTTGTCCTTCTCTGACTGACTTATTACACTCAGCATAACACACTCCAGTTCCATGCACATTGATGCAATGGGCAGGATTTCATTCTTTTTGATCACCAAGTAATATTCAATTGTATATCTATACCACATCCTCTTTGTCTATTCACAGATGATAGACATTTGGGCTCTTTACAACATTTGACAATTCTTGATAGAGCTGCTACAAACATTAGGGTGCATGTACTCCTTCAAATCAGCATTTTTGTATCCTTTGGATAAAAACCTAGTAGTGGAATTGCTGGGTCATAGAGTAATACTATTTTTAATATGTTGAGGATGCTCCATACTGCTTTCCAGAGGTACTGGCCCGGTTTGCATCCCCACCAGCAGTGCAAAAGGGTTCCCCTTCATCCGTGTCCTTGCCAACACCTGTTGTTGATTTTAGCCAGCAGGTGTGAGGTCGTATCTCGTTGTGGTATTGATTTGTATTTCCCTGATGATGAATGATGTTGAGCATATTTTCCTGTGTCTATTAGCCATCTGGAAACCTTCTTTGAAAAAGAAGACTTCAGGTCTTCTGCCCATTTCTTCACTGGATTCTTTGTATCTTAGGTGTTGAACTTGATAACTTCTTTATAGATTATAGATACTAACCCTTTATTCCATATATTATTTGCAAATATCTTCCATTCCATAAGGTGGCCTCTTAGCTTTGTTGATTGTTTTCTTTACTTTGCAGAAGCTTTGTATCTTCATGAGGGCCCAATAGTCATTTTTGTTTTTATTTCCCTTACCTCCAGAGACATGTCTAGTAAGAAGTTGCTGTAGCCAAGGTCAAAGAGGTTTCTGCCTGTGTTTACCTCTAGGATTTTGATGGTTTCCTATCTCACCTTTAGGTCTTTCATCCATGTTAAACTTATTTGTTCATATGATGTAAGAACATGGTCAAGTTTCATTCTTCTGCATGTTGCTGTCTAGTTTTCTCAGCACCATTTGCTGAAAAGACTGTCTTTTTTCCATTGGATATTCTTTCCTGCTTTGTCAAAGATGAGTTGGCCACAAGAGCTCTGGCCATTATAGACCAGTTAACCTCAGGATAGATGCACCTAGGAGATGGACTATGAAGTGTCAGACACTTACAATACCTCAGTATAATGTTAAAATCTCCACCCACGGAGAAGCACAGCCTTTCTTAGTAAAACATAGGATACACATTTAAGCTTCTTTCCTCAGTATACATGTGATTCCAGCTGCCTTATACCCACCTCTACACAGGATGACAAAACTCCTCTTTCAGATATTTATTCTAATCATAAATAAAAGGACGTACTCACCCCTGCTCTTGAGTTGTTCCCCCAATCGCCTTATTCATTGCAAATAAAGATTTTTTGAGTGACAATTCCACCTACTGTATTCTTTACCTGTAATTCACCATGGAGGCAACTCATGTTAGCTTAGATACAGGAAGTCATCTTCACCCAAGAAGAGGAAGTGTCCATAGTTCTCTAACATCACATCCCTGTACAGTTCCCGCTTAGAGAGGCTCAGGCATCCCCAGTCCTCCTGAGGGAATTCTATGGCCACATCCCTGAACGTCAGTAACCCCTGCAATAAATGCCACAGTTACCAAGTGGACACGGGCAGTGTTCGTAATGGTACCTCAGATGAAAGGAAGGAGCTGGGATAAATGGTTCTGGCTTAGGTGAGATTCCTGCTTTCTCCAGTAAGATTATTTTTAACAGCTGTATACTTTATATATTCTCCTCCTTTGAGGTAACAAGATGGCATATGATTCACAGAACCACTGTAAACATTCTTTCTGCAAGATAAACTGAACTGAAGGTGCTGAAAGAGGCACACACATGTTTGAGGACTGCATTTATATCATACAGTATACGTTGTGTCTATTTCTTACATGGAAAGTTTTAGTGGGTTAGAAATGTAGTTATTAAAGTATATTTTTCTTATTTTTTTAATGTTTATTTTGAGAAAGAGAGAGAGACAGAGCATGAGCAGGGGAGGGGCAGGCAGAGAGAGGAGGAGACACAGAATCTAAAGCAGGCTCCAGGCTCCAAGATATCTCCACAGAGTCAGACACGGGGCTTGAACTCACAAACTGTGAGATCATGACTTTAGCTGAAGTCAGACACTTAACTGACTGAGCCACCTGTACAGGCACCCCTGTACTTATCAAATTCTAATGTGAATGAGAATTTCACAACAGTGATGTGGAGATCAGGTTGTGTCTGATTCAGGCATTAGAACGGGAACTGAATCTGCATTTCTAACAAGGTATTAACAAATAATAAAGAGGTAGAATTCCATGGAAAAAGTTATGAAAGGACAAGAAATGAATGGGGTTTATAAGCAATTCCAGAGTCTACAGGTTAAAGCAAAGGCAACAGCAGTACTTTCTGAGCATTAGTAAGATTAGATTTTAAAAGTTTACATATATCAACACACACACACACACACACACACACACACACACACACACACAAATAATGTAGGGGAAAAAACATACTATTCTTCCCCTTTTTAGAATATTTTGTCACAAATCCAGTAAATTAAGACACTACATGTTTTTTAATTAACCATTTAATTACTTAATTAGAGACAGAAAGCACAAGTAGGGAAAGAGGCATAGTGAAATATTGAATTCCACATGGGGCCCTACGCTGAAGATGGAGTCTGCTTAAGATTCTCTATCCTATATCCCTGGCATCATGACCTGAGCCAAAACCAAGAGTCAGACACACAAACGATGACGTACCCAGGCAACCCAGGCACCTCAAGAAACTGCATTTCAATGTAGGTCCTCTTACTTAGAATTTATCTAACAAAATCCACTTATCAATGTACAGAGGCCACTGTAAAATTCTGTTCATAGTTGGTTTCAAAACTGAGAACAGTGATGAAAACAAGAAGGTTTCCACACAAAACTGACCTACCTTTACATTTTGTGCACATATCTAAACTTTTATTCTATTTTATTCAGATTTTCTTTTTTTATGTAAAATCTACACCCATGTGAGGCTTGAGCTTACAACCCTGATATCAAGGGTTTCATGCTCTATTGACCCAGCCAGCCAGGCAACCCTGAACATATCTAAAGTTTTCAAAAGTGCAATATACACATTGAAAATGATAGAGCAGAATATTGTCTTGGTGACTTAAATTACAAAACATTCTCAAAAAAAAAAAAAACATTCTCAGTGAGGTAAACCTTATCAATTTATTTGTGGATGATTATGTTTCTGTCATTTAATTACACTATGGACACACAGAATGAAATAAAGAAAATAGCTAATATTCCTGAGTCTTGTATTTCTTTGAAAATTTTTTTCAACCACCATTTGTGCTATAAGACACTTCAACCTGTTAACTATGTGATCCTTGTTTCCTTTTCCTGAAAATACAAAGAAGTAATGAAAAAATACGTCTGTGACACGAGAATGAAATACAATGAAAACTTACAATTTGGTACCGCACTGACTCAGAACCACCTCTCCCAGAAATCAGTATCTCCAGTGCCCAAGTCAGAGAGCCTTCACTTTCCAGTGGAAACTACAATCAAAGAGAAACTCAGAAGAAGGTAGTCTCCAGATTGAATGTGATGGCTTCTGCACATGGCTTAGTAAATCCTTCCAATCCATACGAATGACCAAGAGACATACACATCCTGATAAAACAGGATTGTGGCAGAGAGCACCAAGACAAGTAGAAGACATAAACATCAATTGAAACCAAAGTTTTAAAGTTAAAAAAAATTTTTTTTCAATTTTATTTTGAGAGAAATAGAGAGCAAGCAGGGGAGGGACAGAGAGAGGGAGACAGAATCCTAAGCAGGCTCTTCGATGTCACTGCAGAGCCCGATGTATAGCTGGAACTCACGAACCATGGGATCATGACCTGAGCCAAACTCAAGAGCCAGACTTAACCACCTGAGCCACTGAGGTGCCCCGTGAAGCCAATAGATATCAGTGCCTGAGGCACACGGAAGGACACATTATCACACCTGTGTTCTTGTTGCCGCCTCAAAATAAATTAGAATGTGATCTAATTAAGAGAAAACAGTGGATTAATACAATCGTCATGCCACAAATAGCATCAATATCCCTCTAATGTTTAGGATATTCAATAAGTACAGCATTTTTTGTTTTTTTCTTTTCTTTTTTCTTCCTTTTTTTTTCTTTTTTTGCATTCTGGAAAACAAGGCTCTCTTTCTTTTCCAAAATTTCTGAGTTTTTCTGGGCTACATGTCTATCTTGGTTATCAGTGCATTAGGACTAATCCTAGTCCACACAGAGCATCCGAATGGAACCTAAATATCCTCTCCTTCACTGATATCTCAGTACACGAGTTCATCTACCATATGAATCTCGGATTCAATGCCCTCCCCTACAGATCTCTCCCAAAGATAACATTTTAAAGGTTGCAGGACAGTAATTCAAAGTGACAGTTTTCAAGTGCCTGGGTGACTCATTTGGTTAAGCTTCCGCCTCTTGACTTCAACTCAGGTCTTGAGTTCACAGTTTGTGAGTTCAAGCCCCACATCGGGCTCTGCACTTAACAGCTCAGAGCCTGGAGCCTGCTTCATATTTTGTATCTCCCTCTCTTTGCCCTCGCTCTCTCTCCCTCCCTCTCTCTCTCTCTCAAAATTAAATAAACGTTTGTTAAAAAGAGAGTTTTCATGCCCTATTGGAGGCCAGAGTGGGAAGAATGGAGATTAAGCTCTGGATTATAGCAAAGAAGTATTCTAAAGAGCTAAACTTAGTATCATTTTTTAAAAAGATGATTTTTAAGAGGGTGAAAACCCTCATAAGGCAGCAATATCAGAAGTGGACAAAGACACCTTTGTAGTTTTTAAATCCATGGGATTTCAGGAGGGAAAAATGACAGCTTTTAACCAGGGAGGCAAGGCTTACCTGAGAACCAGACTTTTCATTCTTACTCCTTGTGTGCTAGCTTCGTTTCTCAGGAGATCCTTGTGAAGTCACAATCACATCATAAGCATCTGCCTTTAAAGCACAGCCTCTTCATCTGTTAACTACTCATCTACAGGAAGGACACTGACATACCAAAAAGGTCCAACCTCCTACTCTTTTCTGTGTTGGGAGCTATTCAAAAACTATGAGCTCCTACAAGACCATTACCCCATTTTCTCTTTCCCTGTCTTCAGGCAGCCTCTTCTCCAACAGACACCCCCACTTTCTAGGAAAGCATAGGAAATCTGTGCTGCATGGACCTGACCCCTCCAGACTCATGTAGAGGAGACACTGTTAAGTCTCCAGCCCTTGGAGTAAAGCCAGCCCTCAACCCTAATAAGTTTCAGAGGAGCCTTCATGCTTTACCAAGGCCTTACTTGGAATCATCCTGAGCATTTAATTAAGAACACTGTGGCTCCCATGGAGACCTATTGACAGAATCTGAGGGTGAGGGTACTGGTGATGATCATATCTGAAATGCCACATATTCTTCTAATGGAAAGACTGGG
>CM053563.1:4217798-4229078 GCA_028646485.1 Cryptoprocta ferox | reverse complement strand
TACGCTTTTATGTCACTGCATAGTCATGACCCAGACATAGTCTTCTTTGTGTTTTCAGAAAGAGAAGAATCACATAATTAACATGTTTGAGCATCTTGAAATCCTGAAGTACCATAGAGCACAAATGATGCTTGAAACAAGAGCTTTCAATGAGGGGTGCTTGGGTGGCTCAGTCACTTAAGTTTTCACTCTTGATTTCAGTGCAGATCATGATCTTGAGGTTCATGAGAAACAGCCCCATGTAAGGCTGCATGCTAACCCCATGCCAAGCTGCATGCTAACCTTAGGAGGTTTCTTGGGATTCTCTCTCTCTCTCTCTCTCTCTCTGCCCCTTACCATGCACCGCACTCTTTCTTTCTAAAAATAAACAAACAATAAAAAAAAAAAAAAAGCTTTCAAGGTGCCTGTGTGGCTCAGTTGGTTAAATATCTGACTCAACTCAGGTCACAATATCAGAGTTCATGATATGGAGTCCCACATCTCACTCTCTCTCTCCCCCTATCTCTTGGGATTCTCTTCTCTCTCCACCCTCTCTCACTTGTGCCCACTCTCATAAAGAATAAATTAATTACAAATAAAAAAAGATTTCCAAGAAATATTATGTTATGGGATCATTAAGTACTAAGGTCAAGATATTATTCTTGAGATGCTGTATGATTGGTACAAGACAGGTAATTTATTGAAGTAGCAGAGACAGAACCTGTGGGTAGAAAGAACTCCACTTTGGCTATAGAAGGCTTATATGTTCATGGGGGAAGCTAGGTACCCAGAGTATTCAATCACAAATGTTTCCTTAAATTTCTTCTTGTAAAATTACTTCTGCAAGATTTCTCTGGTGCATATCTTTCAGTTCAATATTAACAATTGGAAGACCCTTTAAGAAATGGAGCATCCAGGGGGCCCTGGGTGGCTCAGTCACAGCCTGGAGCCTGCTTGGGATTCTTTCTCTCCCTCTCTCTGCTTCCTCCCCTTTTACACCATGCTTGCCCATGCTGTCTCTCACAGTATAAATGAACATTAAGGAAAAAAAAAAAAAGAATGCTGAAAGCAGTCTTTATTTGATACTTACCAAAACTATGCAGGGTCTAGGTCAGTCTTCTGTGGTGAAGGTGAACATATTCCTTTGGTATCCCTCATGATAGTAGACTCAGAAATAAAAACTCTTATTTCATTCTATGTGTTTGTGTTGATAGCATGATTAAAAGACCTAGGCATCATCATCTACGACTACATTGAGGAGTTTCATGTCATTGAAATGTTTTTTGTTTGATTTTTATTTATTTTTGAGAGAGACAAGGAGAAGCAGTGAAAGAGAGACAGACAGAGAATCCCAAGCAGGCTCCATGCTGTCAGCACAGAGCCAGAGGTGGGGGTTGAACTCAGGAACCTGAAAATTATAACCTGAGCTGAAATCAAGAGTTGGACACCTAACTGATTAAGCCACTCAGGCACCTCTCATTAAAACTGGTTTTTAGTTACCCTGATAATTTTCAACTTTATCACTTCTAATCTTACATAATCAAAATGTGTAGATGTGTAAAAGTAGGTTGATTTTGTGTGCATGCCTTCTTTTCATCATTCTTCTTAGGTTTGACACCTGCTATGAACATTGATTTTGGGTCCGTTCTCTATATTAACCTGTGTGTCATTTTAGATCAACTCTAGGTCAGTTAACCTGGGTTAAAATTTGATCTAGACCGTGTACCGGATGCTTGACAAAAGATTCAGTAAAAATAGAAGAATAATGTGTTCTCTTAGATTATTATTATTTATTTTCCATGAATTTATGAGAAACTGTTAGGTGCTCTCTACTAACCAGGAAATGCACGGAAAACTTTGTTGCCTTTCTGACTATTCTTGTAGAACCTGTAATTGCTATAAAACCCATTCAGTTCCAAGTCCTCCAAGAGTTCTTGTCTTTGAGTCCTTCCTGTTTGTCATTGGAATATGTATCCCTTTGCCCATAGACTACTGCCTTGTTAGAAATGTAGACACCTACCTTTCCCAGAACTTCTGAACAGAATCTGCATTTTAACAAGATCTCCAATGCACTGTTGTGAACTCTAATTCATGTTAGAATATGCTAAGTATATTTGTAACTCACCAAAACTGTCCATTAAGAAATAGACACCACATGGCTCAGTCAGTTAAATGTCCTACTTCAGCTCAGGTCATGATCTCATGGTTTGTGAGTTCGAGCCCCGCATTGGGTTCTATGCGGACAGCTCAGAGCCTGGAGCCCACTTTGGATTCTGTGTCTCCCTCTCTCTCTGCTCCTCCCCTGCTCATGCTCTGTCTCTCTCTCCTTCAAAAATACATAAACAATCACAAAAAAATTAAAAAATAGATACCACATGACTTGTGCTTCACAAATAAATAAAAAGTCCCAAAAACATTAAAAGAAATACATGGATACGACATATACTGTATGATGTAAATACGGGACTCAAAACTTTGTATGCCTGTGTTGATGCCTTCATTTTACATATTCTCTTGAATAAACACAATGTTTATATCGGTTGATACCTCAAAGTTGAAGAATATATTAGAGCATAATACTGTGTCACAAACTGTCTTACTGCAGAAAGCAAGAAACTCTAAGTCAGAGCGAGTTTTCCTAATATAACTGAACTAATAGGAGTTTAGTCCTTGGTGAATCACAAAAAAAACTCTACCAGGTGAGGATGTAGAACAAAGGAAAATTGATTTACAGGAAATAAGGAGAGCACAGAGTATAACTTCCAAACTAGAGACACACAGAGGAAGGGGCAATGGTTTCCTTTTTTTTTTTTTTTTTTTTTTTAATTTCTGAAATTTCTTTGAGACACAGAAAGGGCGGAGCAGGGGCAGAGAGGGAAAGCAAAGAGAGAATCTCAGGCAGTCTCTGCACTATCAGCACAAAGCCTGATGCGGAGCTCAAACTCAACAACTGTTAGATCATCACCTGAGCTGAAACCAAGAATCGCACAACTGAGCCATTGAGGTGCCCCAGAATGGTTTCTGTGTATTTAGGGTTAGGGTGGATATTTAGAAAAGGGAAGCTGGGGATGAGGTTGCACATGAGCCTTAAGAAAACAGTTTTATACATTCTCTGTATGTTACATAGTAAGTGACATTTGTGCTCCTTCTTGGGTGGAGATTTTAGTATTATAATGAGGTAAAAGCTCCTGGGTGGCACAGTCCCTTGAACTTCCCGGCTCTTGATTTAGGCTCAAGTCAGGATCTGACAGTCTTGAGATCAAGCCCCAAGTCGAGCTCGTTGCTGAGCATGGAGCCTGGCTGGAATTCTTCTCTCTGCCCCATCCATACTTGTGCTGTCTCTTTGAGGAAATAACCATTTTGAAAAATACATAATGGAGATAAAGGTAACTGTCCTCACTCCATGCTTTACCGTAATGTTCATCTGCATAGATGGGAGTCAGGGGTTAAGCTCAAATTGAACCAACTCAAGCTCTTCCTCAGGGCAGTCATTACCTTTTGATGGATACTTTCTGATTCCACCACAGGACACTGTGCCCATGGGGTGTTTTGCCTGAAGGAAAAGGGAGGTGAAATAAGAGGTTAGGTAAAAGGAGGGACTAAGGTCAGTAAGCACAGGCGGGTAAGCAGTGAAGACCCGGTCGTGGGGTCCAGCTGGTGACATCATCGCCCTCTTGCATCTTAGGTACCATTATGACCTCCTCCTGTGTCCACTTGGTAACTGTGGTGTTTGTTGCAGGGACTGCTGACCTTCAGGGATGTGGCCATAGAATTCTCTCAGGAGGAGTGGGGATGCCTGAGCCTCCCTCAGCGGGAACTGTACAGGGATGTGATGTTAGAGAACTACGGACACCTCCTCTTCTTGGGTGAGGATAACTCCTTCCAGATTTCCCAAATCACACTCTGGGTATTGTTCCCTCCTTAGAAGACTGTCTCTTGGAAGCTTCTTCTTTGGATGACTAGGATTCAAATCCTTACAGTAAGGGAAAGAGGTAGGAGTTTGTAGAATTAGAGAAAAATCTTCATGATGTTTCCTTTCAGGTGAGTGTTCCCTTCCTTAGAGTAACATCATCATTTTTTAGATTAATGGCAATTCTAAACATTGAGTGGCATAAAATGGTATTTCCATCTTCAATACCAATTTCTACTCATTATGGTAGTGGTAATACTCGGAAGTGGAGATCAAGATGTGAACTTTGGAAATCTGTTCTGCGTGTTCCAAAGGGGCTGTTGGGCAACAGCATTTGGGAATGATTTTCTAGAATTCTAGAATGTCCTCTCTTCTCTACAGTGTCCAATACTGGGTTAAAGGGTAGAATCTCGAGCAATACTCATATTCCTTTGTTCTAACAAACAGGTCTTGTTGTGTCAAAGCCAGAACTGGTCCTCTTTTTGGAACAGAAGCGGGTGCTTTGGGATGTGAAGAGAAAGGAGACAATAGCCTCATACCCAGGTAGGTGGGAATGAATGAAGCAGATAACAGAGGTGAGGTCCCAATGTGAAGGATGAACACAGACCTTAAAATGTGGTTTGAGCAGTCATTCTGGAATGGAAATTTCTTTGAGAAACCTAGTTTTATGTCTCTATGTCTCACAGATGGACATCTGCTTTCCAACACATCACACTCTTACATTCTCTAAGGATTCTCCTTCAGTTCCACCAAAGGTCCATCACATCCACAGTGAGGGCCTCCATAATCTGATTGGTTTTCCATTGCTTTGAGGGTTTGGGGAAATCTCTGTATTTCTGAGGAAGTCTATGTTCATCCATTTCTGAGTGTTTGCCTTGTATGAGAAGTGTGTCAGGGTAGCGGTAGGCATATTGGGGTTTGGCACGGAACTCCCTCGAACACTGGGGACAGATACCACCTATTATCTGGTTTATGCTTTCCAATATATGGAGGCTTTAATCTTAATCGTACAAAATTGAGACCCACTAATTCCATCAGATAATAAAGCACCTCCCTAAAATGAGAAAATCTAACCCTTTATTTCAGTTCAGAAGTTCAGTTTTTAGGGCGCATGGGCAGCTCAGTTGCTGAAGCATCTGACATCAGCTGAAGTTATGATCTCATAATCAGTGAGTTTGAGTCACAGAGGCATGACAGCACAGAGCAAGGTTGGAATTCTGTCTCCCTCTCTCTCTGCTCCTCCCCTACTTGGTCTCTCTCTCTCTCTTTCAAAACTAATTAAAATAAACTTAGAAAAAATAAGAAAAGTTCATGTTTTGATGGTATTAACTAATATAAGAAATTTCCACTCTATATGTTCCATTCCTCAATGGTAGAATAATTTAAAGCTCCTATTATTTTCCTAGAAATTCTACATAAATTCATGTCACAGGAGAGATAGAACATTTAGAATTCAAAACTCACAGCCTATAGTAAAATCTCTATTCATTTTTTTCTTAATAACTGAGTTATTTTATAATTTTGTCATCTATAATATGAAGTTCCTGTGACTTCATCACATATGTTTTCACTTTCTGAGTAGTTGTATATGAGATTAAATTACGATTTATTGTATCAAAAAATTTTGAATCTTTTGTAATGTTTATTTTTGAAAGACAGAGTGAGCAAGGGAGGGCAGAAAGAGAGGGACACACAGAATCTGAAGTAGGTTCCTGGATCTGACCGTCAGCAAATTGTCCACCCCGAGGCTCCGACTCACAGACCATGAAATTGTGGCCTGAGCCGAAGTCGAACACTGGACCTACTGAGCCACCTATATTCCCCTATAGCTATAATACTAAACTCTGACTGTGTAGCCATGAAAAAAGGCACATTTTGAAGTACTGACATGTCTTCATGCCCAGGAAAATTGTAAAGTATATTCATTAATATCAACCACGGAAAACTCTAATGAAATCCTTATGAATTAAGCACTTAAAATACATTATTAAACAGAATTTAAGGGTATAACCCAATTTTGAGAATCAAGTGAGGAAATAACTTTCATTTCTTTTGGTGTTTTTTTTTCCTCATGTATTTTGAGAGATGGAGAGAGAGTGGAGGAGGGGCAAAGAGAGAGGAGAGAATTCCAGGTAGGCTCCACACTGTCAGTGCAGAGCAGGATGTGGGGCAGGAACTCATAAATGATGAGATGATAACCTGAGCTGAAACCAAGACTCAGAAGCTCAACCCTCTCTGAGCCACCCACACACCCCAAAACCTTTCATTTGTAAACATACAAACAACATCAAAGTTGTAAATTATGCCAACAATAACTTTATTAAAATTTTTTTGAGATTAAATTAAGATACAATCCAAGTGATGTAGAAAAACTATTGATTTGGGGTGCCTGGGTGGCTCAGTCAGTTAAGTGTCAGAATTCAGCTCAGGTCACGATCTCATACTTGGTGGGTTCAAGTCCCCCATCAGGCTCTGTGCTGCCAGCTCAGAGACTGGAGCCTGTCTCAGATTCTGTGTCTCCCTCTCTCTCTGCCCCTCCCCCTCTCACACTCTCCCTCCGTCTCTCAAAAAGTAGTTAAACATTAAAAAAGAAAAATATTTAAAAAAAAAGAGGTGGCTCAGTGCGTTAAGCATCCAATAAGCTCGAAAGTCTGTGGGTTCGAGCCCTGCGTCGGGCTCACTGCTGACAGATCAGAGCCTGAAGCCTGCCTCAGATTCTGTGTCTCCCTCTCTCTCTGCCCCTCCCTAGCTCACTCTCTGTCTCTCTTTCTCAAAATAAAATACTTAAAAAAATTTTTTTAACATTAAAAATGAAGAAAAAGAAAAACGAATGATACCTTTTTCCTGAAGTTGAAGTTCTCTGATTTCAATTTTGTGTATAAGAAATTTTAATTCTATTCATCAGATAGCAGAAGGTAGAATGCCTTTACTTTTATTCTTTACCTTTCAGCTGTTTCTTCAATTTATACTGAGAGGCTCCTTCCAAAGATATTCATAGAAACTTCTTTTCAAAGAGTGTCAGTGGATAGATATAAACATAGTGCCCTTGAGAATGGGCACTTAATGACGGAGTGGAACAAGGATGGGGAGAATGAAGGGCATCAGAAATATCTGGGGACTCTTTGTCCAGAGAACGATTGTGAATGTAATAAATATGGGGAGGTCTTTGATCAAAGCACCAACCTTATTACACATAAACTGAGTATACATTTGGGAGAGAATCCTTCTAAATATAATGAATGTGGGGAAAATACTTAACCAGTCATTTAATGTTGGTGATCAAAAGAGGATTCATGTGGGAAAAAACCCATGTACATGCAATGAATCTGAGAACATGTTTAGTCAGTCATCAAGACTACATATAAATAAGACAATCCATACTGGACAGAAATGTTACATTTGTAAGGAGTGTGGCAAAGCCTTCAACAGACACTCAGCACTAATTCAACATCAACGAGTGCACACCAGAGAGAAACCTTACAAATGTGTAGAATGTGGTAAAACCTTTAATTATGGCTCATCAGTAAATGGACATAGACTAATTTGTACTGGAGAGAAACTTTACACACATAAAAAATGTGGGATGGCCGTTTTCCAACACTTTCCTCTTACCGAACATCACCCAATCCAGACCCCAGGGAAACCTTACCAATGTAACGAATGTAAGGCCTTTAACTGGCCCTCAGGCCTTAATCAACATCACCGAATCCATACTGGAGAGAAACCTTACCGATGTAATGAATGTGGCCAGGCCTTTTCCCACCCCTCAGACCTTACCAAACATCACAGAATGCATACTGGAGAGAAACCTTACCAATGTAAACAATGTGGCAAAGCCTTTAACTGGTCCTCAGCCCTTAATCAACATCACGGAATCCATACTGGAGAGAAATCTTACCTGTGTAAATAAAGAATGCGGCAAGGCCTTTACCCAGCCCTCGGGCCTTACTAAACATCACAGAATCCATACTGGAGAGAAAGCTTACCAATGTAATGACTGTGGCAAGTTCTTTACTCACCACTCAGGCCTTATCAAACATCACCAAATCCATACTGGAGAGAAACCTTACCAATGTAAACAATGTGGTAAGGCCTTTACCCAGCTCTCAGGCCTTACCACACATCACAGAATCCATAATGGAGATAAACCTTACCAATGTAAAGAATGTGGCAAGGCCTTTCTCCAACACTCACACCTTACTCAACATCACAGAATTCATACTAGATTGACACTTTACAAATGTGAAGACTATAGCCAGTTCTTTAAGTGACTTTACACCTCACTCGACATCACAGAATTCATACTAGATGAAAATCATTACCAATGTAAAGAATGAAGTAAGGTCTTTAATTATTCTTCAACCTTTACTCATTATCACAGATTTCATACTGGAGCAAAATCTTCCACATTTAAGGAATGTGAGAAAAGTTTTGTGGACTGCTCTCTCCTTGCTTCACATTGTAAAATTTATACAGGAGAATAACCACTGAATACTAAAGAATGTGGCAAGGCTTTTAAGAAATGCTACATCCTGACTCCTGATCAGAGAAGGAATACTGGGGAGGATTTTGCACATATAAAGAATTTGGGAAGCCTGTTATTCAGAGGTGAAGGTTCTTTCTACATCACAGAATTCATACTGGAGAAAAAACTTAAAATGTAAAGCATGTAGTAAAACCTTTATGACTGCTCAACCCTACTCAGCATCACAGACGTTTTACTGAGGAGAAACATTACAAAGGTAAAGAATGTGTCCAGCCCATAGCTGAAACTCACAACTTGCTCCATATCATAGCTATGTCACAGGATAGAAAGTCACATGTAGAGAAAATGCAGTGCTCATAAGTGGAATTTGATCCTTAATCAATTTTCCAAAAATGCATGAGATTTAAATCCTGCAGACATATAAATGAGGATGGGCCTTCATTTTAAATGTACACTTCGCAAACACCAGACATTGCATGATAGAAGGTAATTTGGAAGACATAAATATTTAGAAAAATATATAATTGGACATCAAATGTCAATAAATGTCACAGAATTCACATTGGAAAGTAGTACATCAATCTCTATTCACATGTACATCAAAATACTGATGGTAAGAAATAATACAAAGTTAAACATGATGTATATGTTATTATGCCTCAAAAGATTAAAAGGATTAGTTTTTGTAATGTTTATTGATTTTTGAGAGAGAGAGAGACACCAGGAGTGGGGGAGGGGCAGAGAGAGAGGGAGACACAGAATCTGAAACAGGTTCCAGCCTCTGAACTGTCAGCATTGAGCCCGACAGGGGGCTTGAACTTACGAACTGTGAGATCACGATCTGTGCCAAAGTTTCATGCTTAACTGACTAAATCATCCAGGTGCCTCTAAATGGACCAATTTTTGCATAGGTATAATTAATTTCAGTCTGTGTTCCCTTTTTAGTCACATCAACCCTATCTGACATTTGTGACTAGGAAATAATTAGTATATTTCTACACTCAAATACTTCCAAAATTCATTTATTCTGAGTGGTTTTGGACAATTATGTGGCTGTTTATTGATGCATCAAAGATATGACATGCCTTCTTCATTAGGTGTGACTCATGTCTCATTCTGCATGGAAGATGAAGGACAACATAATACACAATATATAAAGAAAATGTACATGGAGATGCTGTTGTTGGTGAAAACATTGATGGAAGTTCTCATGAAAGAAGTGTTCAAAACATCATTCTTTTCCCTGTATTAAACAAAAAATCTTCTCCAATATTACAAATAAAATAATTTCCCACTAGTTTTTAAGCGAAAAAGAGGTGGCAGTGCAGTGAAACACTGGTGTAATTTCACTACAGCAATAGTTAGAGAATGTCAGTTGATGTCGTTGGAATGATGAAATCCTCAGAGAGATTAGAAAAAGCATAACTAATTCTCCCCAAAATAGCATACAAGTATAAATACACATTTTCAATATTTATTTTGAGAAAGAGAAAGACAGTGTGTAAGTGGAGGAGGGGCAGAGAGAGAGGGAGACACAGAATCTGAAGCAGGAGCCAGGCTCTGAGCTGTCAGCACAGAGCCCGATTCGGGGCTCCAACTCACAAGCCATGAGATAGGACCTAGGCTGAGGTCGGCTGCATAACCAACTGAGCCACCCAGACACACCTATAAATACACATTTTTAAAGAATGACCTCAGGCCTGGAAATTACGGAAGTCTATATTCTCACATCACTTTACCAACAAATACTTTCTGAAGGCTTGTATTCTAGATTTTGAACAATTGTAATGGAGTGGATTTGAAATGCATAACTTAGTCTATGTGTGAAGTTAATACATTGAATTAATAAAACTGTTGTGTTTAATGTGTTAACATGCATGTGTACAGAGTGAACTGTTATCCCTACACCAATGTTAACCTATCTCATCATTAAATCCTATAGGGAGGGATGGAAAGTAAGAAAATGTGAAGATTTCTTTCCAGTGTAGGATGGGAACCCGAAGTGACTCCCTTTTGGAACTCCAAAGTCACAGGCAACTGTTGCTCACATCATCTGATGAATAAATGTCAGGGGAATAAGGAATTGGCAAATGTGGTGGGTTTCTGAGGATTAGGGAAGGCCCATTTCATCTTCATGATTTAATTGAATTCCTGAGTGTTACTGAAGTCCAGATGCTGAAAAATGATCATGATTCCTGTGATGCCCAGGCCTTGATCAGTCGTAGTTATAGAGGAGGACGTATTGGATGATGTAATCATTGTGGGCATAGCTTTCAAATGTCACATTTTACAGTAGATATTGGAGATGAAGCACAAAGGTCCTAGACACAGGAGAATAGATTCAGGAACAGGGACCCAATGAGATTGAATAGAAAGCTGTATTATTTGAACTGTTTTCATTCTCTGAATTAGGAGTTGTAGACAATCTATAACATCACAGAGCATCCAGGGAGTTTCTAAGGGGGAGTCACAGAACTACTGAGCTTTGACCTGCAGGGGAAGCAGTGGTACAGTGCTGAATCATTCTCCATATGAACTCAAGACTTGCTGGCATCAGAAAAAGCCACTTTTCTACCACGGTGAAGCTTGATCTAGGAACACTGTGTTCCTTGTTCCCCAGCATCAATGGTCTGTTGACATTTCAAAGAAGCTACAATGAATCAAGCCATAAGCTAGAGAGCATAGGTCAGTGTGCTAGATGTATGTACCCATGACAGTATTTGGAACAGTTATAGTATGAGAAAGTCTGTATTTGGAAAGTAGCATACATACATCATTCAGGCAGTGTTTATGGAGATTTTACTCTGTGCACACACACAGCTTTCACTCACATGGTACTGTGCTGGGTATCTCAGGAACGTGTATGTGAGTTAACGTCATACTTTAGGACTTGAAAATAGGTGTC
>CM053563.1:4171236-4209730 GCA_028646485.1 Cryptoprocta ferox | reverse complement strand
GATTTAAAAATGAAGAAAAAAGGCCTAAGTGGAATCGATTTGAGAGGTCCTTTACTGAGGAGGCAAACCTACAAAATCACCAGAGCTTTTTTGATGGAGATAGAATGGCTCAATGCAATGAATCTGAGAAAAAAAATTAACCAAGGTTCAAATGTTAACAAACGTGTGAGGATTCATTTGCCAGACAACTATTTTGTATGTAATAAAGGTGAAGAAGTCTTTTACGTGAGAATATGCAGATGGGAGAAAATCCTTATAAACATAATGAATGTGAGACCGCTCTTAACCAGACCCCTGTGTTATTGGTTATCAGAGGATTCTGGTGGAGAAAAACCCACAGAGATACAATAAGCCTGGGAACATGTCTAGTCAAACAAGACTAAATACACATAAGACAATTGGTACCGAAGAGAAAAGGAACATTTGTAAGAAATGTGGCAAAAGCTTTGATAGACTCACAAAACTACCTCAACGTCAGCAAACGCATGCTGAAGAGAAACCTTATAAATGTGAAGAATGTGGTAAAACCTTTAAGTCTGCCTCATCACTCAGTGGACATAGGCAAATGCATACTGGAAAGTTTTCAAATGTTAAGAATGTGGTAAAATCTTTAAAATGGATTACTTACTTACTCAGCATCACAGAATCCATACTGGAGAGAAACCTTACCAATGTCAAGAATGTGGCGAGGTCTTTACCCAGCAAACATACCTCATTCAGCATCACAGAACTGGAGAGAAACCTTACCAATGTCAAGAATGTGGCGAGGCCTTTACACAGAACTCACACCTTCTTCAACATCACAGAAATCATACTGGACATAAACCTTACCAATGTAAAGAATGTGGTAAGGTCTTTATCAGTCAAACCTTACTCAGCATCACATAATTCATACTGGAGAGAAACCTTATGAATGTAAAGAATGCGGCAAGGTCTTTATCTATAAGTCAAACCTTACTCAACATTACAAAATTCATACTTGAGAGAACCTTACCAATATAAAGAATGTGGGAAAGGGTTTAATCACTGTTTATCCTTTACTCAATATCACATATTTCATTCCATAGCAAATGTTACAGAGTTTAAGACCATGAGAGAACTTTTAAGGACTGCTCAACCCTACTCCACATCACAATTCATATTGAAGAGTTGCAGTACACATATAAAGAATGTGGCAAAACTTTAAGCAATGCTAATCCCTGATTCCCTGTCAGAATGTGTACTGGAGATGATTTTACAAACATAAAGAATTTGGCAAGGCTTTTAATCAGTGCTCAAGCCTCATTCAATACCACAGAATTCATTTTAGAGAGAAACATTATAAAGGTAAAGAATGTGGTAAAACTTTTCAGATGGCTCAAGCCTTACTCGGCATCACACTGTTCATACCTAGGAGAAACATTACAAATGTAATGAAATTGGCAAACCTCTAGCAGGAACCCACAACTTCTTCAACATTATAGTTACCATATAGGTGCCAAACTCTAAAACGTAAATAGACTGGCCAAGCCTTAAATGGAATTCAATCCTTATTCAATGTCCCAAAGTGCACATTTGGTTCATACCACAGAAACACAATTAACGAAGAAAGTCCTTCTTAATAAATATATACCTTGGAAAACATCAGAATACCAAAAGGAAAGTCACCTGAAAGATTTGTGACTAGCAACTCTTAATGTATTTCTTCTCAAATCATTTCAGGAAGCTATTTCTAGTGAGTGTATGAAAGTATGTGGCTGAGTGTTGCTGCATCAAAGGTATGACATGCCCTTCCTTAGGTGGGACTCAGGCATACCTAATTTTCCATGGAAGATAAAGGATAATATGATGTGCAATATATGCAGAAAATCTAAATGGAGATGCTATTTGTGGTTATAACATTGATGGAGTTTATTGTGAAATAAGTGTTCAGAACACCATCCTTCTCCATTTACTAAAACTAAATAAGTTCCTCAATAATAGAGATAAAATGTTTTACTAATTGGTCTTTAAGGAAAAGGAGGTGGCAGTCTGGTAAAGTACTGATAAAATTTCAAAACAACAACAGAAGTAGAGAATGTGAGTTGATGTGGTTGAAATGAAATCTTCACAGATACCAGAAAGAGTATCTATCTCTTCCCTAAAATGGCACAGGATTGTATATTCACATTTTTTTTAAGAATTATCTCATGCCTGAGAGAGTTTTACTATGAAAATTAAGCTCTTCATAACTTAAAATAGAATGTTTTCTCTTCTTGAATCCTCATGGTAACCAGAAGGTGAAAACCTGTAATAGGTACACAGAAGAGAAAGAGAAGAATCCAACTTTTTATTTTTTACTTATTTTTTATTTTTTTAATGTTTTATTTATTTTTGATACAGAGAGAGACAGAGCATGAGAGAGGGAGGGGCAGCGAGAGAGAGACAGAATCGGAAGCAGGCTCCAGGCTCTGAGCTGTCAGCACAAAGCCCGACGCGGGGCTTGAACCCACGAACATGAGATCATGATCTGAGCCGAAGTCGGACGCTTGCTTAACCAACTGAGCCACCCAGGTGCCCCGAGAAGAATCCAACTTTACCATACTAGAAAATCATCAGATCACAAAGATAAAGAGGAAATGAAGAAATAATTCTAAAACAGCTGGGGAAAAAATGAAAATAAAGCAACAATAATTCCACACCTGTACCAATACTTACTTTCAATATAAAGGGACTTGGGGTGGCTGGATGGCTCATTTGGTTAAGTGTCCAACTCTTGATTTCATCTCAGGTCATGATCTCACAGGTCTTGAGTTTGAGCCCTGCATCAGGCTCTGTGCAGATAATGCAGAGCCTGCTTGGGATTCTCTCTCTTTCCCCCTGGTTCTCCCCCTGTCTCTGCCCCTCCCCTGCTTGTGCTCTCTCTCAAAATAAAAATTTAAAAATAAACAAATTAAAAATTTTTTAAAAGGGACTAAATTATCCAATCAAAAAATAGAGATTCACTATATGGAAGTAAATACAAGAACCAACGATATGCTGCCTTCAAGAGACTCACTTCTGCTTTAGAGAACACAACCTCAAAGTGCAGGCATGGAAAATGATGTTCCATGCAAACAGAAACCAAACACAATGGGGTAGCTATGCTACTTCAGACAAAATAGCCTTGAAGCTAAGGACTTTAATAAGACAGCAAAGGTCAGTATAAAATAAAGGGATCACTTTGTGCAGCAATTTTAGTTATGTGGTGTTTGGCAGAATGGCAATAAAGTCTTCCCCCATTTTGGGTTTGAAAGACAGGAATATGTAACTCCTATAGTACTTATCACCTTGAAAACAAACACCTTTTCCCATAAATGTTGTCCAGGTACTAAATCGGAGCTTGTGTAATGTTTATGAACTTCTGTGTCTTATGATTCCCCTAAATGGTTACTAGATATTCAAAAACCTATTTCCTGGGAGTGAGGGGTGGGCCAAATAGGTGATGGACATTAAGGAGGGCACTTGTTGGGATGAGCACTGGGTGTCATATGGAAGTGATGAATCACTGGATTCTACTCCTGAAATCAAGACTACACTGTATTTTAACTAACTTGAAAATAAAAAAAACAAAAACAAAAAAAACAAACAAAAAAATACAATTATTTCCATGTTTAGAGGGAAGGGACAAAAAAGAATACTACATGACAATTCAAGAAAGACCTATTATTCCCAATTTTGATGTGTATGGAAAAATACAACTGTCATGAAAATCTTGGTAATTTACTGGAACAAGCAGCCAATAGATTATCAAAACCATTTTGTAGAAGCTAATAAGTCTTCACAGTATTCAGTTTTCTAACATCTTGCTATTATACACTGCATATTATTTTCACTCACACATTATTTAATTAACATTGTTATCTGCTCTTTTAAGCTCTCAAATAAATTATTTGTCCTTTCAGGCAGGTTACCATAATACCTCTCAGTAAGATTTCTGACATTTCTGTGCAGTTATTCTTTGTATACAATAGGAAATGATAGTCTTTTTTTGGGTCACCTTTGCAATACTTGTGATATTGGGTTTATTTCAAGTTGAGTTCTTTCTGAAATGTGCAACTTCCCATAAGAGAACCTTACATTCTACTTGGTTCACACTTTTAAAGTTGGAGAGAGGTAGCTATCACATGTACATAGGATTTGTTTGTGTCACATTAAAGCTGTAGGTTTGTATATTTGTGTTGTATTTGTATTGACAAGACATTTACCTCTATTTGTTGGTTTTTGTTCCCTGAGCTATATAGTAATGTTTTTGTGCACTGGATTGTTGTGTTGATTTGGTCAACATTTGGGTACATACATGTCACTTACTTTTAAAATCTAATTTTCTTTGGTAGCTATATAGTAATCTTTTATAGTTTTTGAAATAAATATAACCCGCTTTTGCAAAAAATTTTCAAAAAAAATAAAGGAGTCAATTCACCATAGGATATAACTTTTACAACTATTTATGCACCCCACATAAAAGCACCTAAATATATACATCAACTATCAAGAGACAAGAAAAAGAGACAGCAATACAATACCAGGGGACTTTTATACTGCATCTTCAATAATGGATAGATTATTCAGACAGAATATCAATAAGAAACCATCATACTTCAATGACATTAAGCAGATGGACTTACAACATTGCATCCAACAGCAGCAGAAAACACATTCTTCTCATATACATGTAGAACGTTCTCCAGTATAGATTACAAAACAAATACAAAACAAATCTTAATAAATTTAAGATTGAAATTCTATCAAGTATCTTTTCCAACTACAATGGCATGAAATCAGAAGTCAGTTACAAGTAGAAAACTAGAAAATTCACATATATGTGAAAAACCACATGCCATATTATTCATAAAAGCCAAGACATGGAAATAACTTGTGTTCATCATCAGTTGAGTAGATAATATGGTGCCTATATACAATATATGCTGGCTAAAATGAACAATACTGGATTGCCTATTTGAAAGATGCTCAAGAGAGCAGCTCTTAAAATTACTTATCACACACAAAACCTTGGTAACTGTGAGGTGGTGGGTGTAACTAAACTTACTGTGGTAAATGTTTTGCAATGTATATATTTATCAAATCATTAAGATGCGCACCTTCAACTACTATAATATTACATGCCAATATCTCAGTAAAACTGGAAAAAATGTTAAATAAGCAGATTAGTAGATGCTTAGGCCTGAGGATAAGAGGATGAGGGTGAAGATAGCTAAAGAGTGTGGAGGTTTCTATACGAGGTGATTAAATGTTCTATAATGGATAATGGTTTGCTTCTACCTACATGTAAATTGGTTAAAAACCTATCTATTTTATGCACTGAGTGGGTGAAATAAATATACAGCATGTAAATTATATCCAAATAAAGCTATTTAAAAAGAACCCAAAATAAGAAATAACTACATAAGAAGGCCTAGTATTAAGAACAAATATCAAAGACTGCATAAATTCAAGTTTTAATTAAATTCACACACACACGTAAGATTCCAAGTGTAAGTTAGGATTTAAATTTCTCCTCTGTTTTACTTTGTGTGATAATACAAAAAACAATTTTGAAAAAAAGCACATAAGTTTTGTCAAATTAGACATAATTATCAGTGTGAAATAAGTTCAACAGTTTGATGATAGATGAAGAAAATGTACAGATAGTAAAATCTGTATGAGGTTTCTCCAAAGAAACAGAATCAATGGAATGGATATCCATACATCTATTTTTGTGTTTTTTTATATCTATAGATCTATAAATAGATACAGGTTTATTATATTTAGAAATAGATCTCTGTCTGTCTCTCCATAGAGAGATGGGAAGATTTCTTGAATTGGCTGACACAGTTTAAGTCCTGGCAAGTCTTAAGTCTATAAAGAAGGCCACTAGACTGGAGACCCAGGGAAGAGCTGATATTAAAGCTTGAGAATCAGAAGGCAGTGTGGAGAATGACACAGGTGAGTGGGAAAAAGCACTTCTGGAAAATACAGGTAATTACTATATTCTCTAGAATGGACTGTCTAGTGAGTCATATGGGTTTATTTGGGTAAAACTTTTTTATAAATGGATTTAAATTGAAACTGCAAATAACTTTTAGAAAATAGTTAAACATAATTTTATAAATTATAATATTGTGACTAACTGTATAAGAATATACACCATCCCTTCCACAAAAGATAGGAAGTCAGAATTATGGTAGGATGTGTACATTTAATAGTATAATCAAGGATGACACAATGTGTGCAACTGAAAGAGTAAGGGACATTGCCACTTTAGGGCAAAATGTGTGGCATGAAGATGAGGAGTGATACAGTGGGGTAAGAAAGAGGGCACAGGGACAAATGGAGCTGCAGAGAGCCTGGCCAAGAAACCACAATGTAAATCACAGTCACTACACTGGAACAGAAGAAAATGAACTGAAAAACAATTATAGTCAACTAGGACTTCAAAAATAAGGCAACTGCTTAAGGTATATCCAATCAAACAATGTCCTTGCTTTGCTTCCACATCCTCTCTGTAAAAACCTTACCACTACCTCCTATAGGTGGAGCATGCCCAACCATCTGGATAGACAACTGGTCAAATGAACACTTGAAAATCTGAACATACATCGGTTCATCATTTAACACCACACAGTATCACCTTCCATTTTGACCACTTTTTTCACATGACCTGAATACCTTGCCCACTTGTGGCCTAAGAGTTACTGTGACATCTTTTCCTGCCCCTTTTGCCCCACTTTTGCACATGCATGCTTAAGACACCAATGAAACCCCACCCTCACGTGCCTAGACTTCACTCTTGGTAATAGCTCCATATAGCACCTGTGCAGATTCAGTTTCCGGAGAAGTGCTGCACACGCATGCAGAGGACTTCCGGCAAACCCCATGCCTCTTAGGGCCAAAACCTGCAGTAGTGTGCTCCTCCCTTCCCCAGCCCAAGGCATCAGCCTTAAATCCCACCTCAACCAAGCCCACACACCTGAGTTCATAGTTCCGGCAAGCTGGGGGCAGAGACAGACCAGTCCTCCCTCTGACCCATGTTGTTACTGCACCCAGAGGTTTTGATGCCCTCTCACGTTTCTCCCTTTCTTTTTGCCAAAGCATCACAACATGCGCACAAACAGAACACATGTGAGCCATCCCTCCATCCCACCACCACGCAAGGAAGTGAATCCAGCACTTCCCACAACGCAGGGGACCATGGAGCAGACAGGGAGCAGGGACTGGCCATCCAGGATCACCCTGTGTAATATGCACACATAGGGGGCCCATCAATCCCACCTCCAGCGGACCTTGTGATGCTCCTGCCCCCAGCCCCAGTTCCTATTTCATACTTCGGAGCTAACAGTCTGGTCACAGAGCTCAGCTGTCCCAGAATTTGCATCAGGAATAGTCCCTCTGCCTAAATGGGGCTTGCAGAGCCTAACAGAATTGTCCCTTCAGAATCTGTCAAAAATGACCCATTCCACCACGAAATTGCCCTCCATGGCTCCACTGCTAGTCCTGGATTCTCCCTTCTCAGAAGAGCTCAGAGAACACAGTTTCTGGCAGCTCCACCTCCTGGGTTGTCCAAATTGGCATTCACACTTTCCTGACACTCAGACTCCGATAAAGGAGAGCAAAAGACTTATAATTTGGGGAGTCAGTTTCATCTTTCTGGTTCAAATAGTGCTTCCAAGGTAACACATAGCATCCCATCTTCCATTCCTGGGGTGCCCACTGATTTTTCACACATTAAAATAACCAAATATGGAAAATGCAAATACATCAGATTTCCCTCAGAGTCCCAATCCACCCTTCCATTCTGTCTCCCAGTTTGCTCTCTATATTTGTGCCCTCACATCCAACATTGTTTTTGAGATTACTGATAATGAGAAAAGAGAGAACGACTCTCTACTTCCAGGAAAGCATACACAGAAATCAATCCTCCTGGAAAAAATGAACATAGACCACTCTGGCTTATAAAGATTAACTCACATCTTGTATGTAAGATTCCCAGCACAGTGTTCTGGACACAGTGTGTCCTCATACACCTGGAGCATGTAGTAGATACTCAATAAACATCCCTCTGATGAATGAGTACATATTAATTACCCCAAACAGCCTTGCTCAGACACCACTGCCTTATTTAGTCCCTTCTCAACTTGCAGGGGATGAGCAGAGAATGTCATCTTTCCAGAAGTTGTTAGTAGTTTCCACTAGCAACAGCAGTATTTGTGTTGAGATAGGATGGTTGGGTAGAAGGGACTCAGGGGTGCTCTTCTGCTTTCTCTAGCTTAGTGCTCCTGGAAATGAAGTCTGGGGACAGCAACCTCAAGGCTTGTTAAAAACACAAATTAATGGGCTTCGTCCAGATCTAAAGAGTCATGATATCTGAGTGCGGGGACCCTGAATCTGTTTTTAAAGGGAAACTCAAGTGATTTGTACATACATGAAAGTTTGACAAGGCCTATTTAGAAAAGTCCTTCACAGCGTTGGTTTCACATTGGGATCCATCGATGTAGTTTTAGAACTACCATCTCCTATGTCCCAACCCCACAGTCCTTAGTCGTTGATGGGGCCTAGCATCAATCAGGTCTTAATGAAGTGGCCCAATTATTCTACTGTAAGGCCAATGTAAATACTGCATCTCTCAGTACATTTCTGAGGACAGAGTACTGGGTCTGGTCAGTGGGGAAGCCTCCATGGAGAGGGCTGCTCTGTGTAAGATTTGATAAGGGAGCATCAGTCTGGCCCACATTCCTGATGTTGTACTAGACTGTGTCTCCAGGAGACAAGTACATCCCCAAAATGGGAGAGGAATGCATCACATCGGGGCCTCCACTTAAAAGCTCCCTATGTATACAAAATTTCACATCCCCCAGAACCAATGGAACAGCAGTAAGATCACACACACCCTCACTGCACATGGGGAGGCTTTGGGGATTCACTGTGAGTGTCATGGAAGACACTGTCACAGCCCAACTGACTACAAAGAACTGCTCATGGCCATGTAACATCTGGGGGCTGTGAGAGAGGGAGGTGCCCTCCAAGTCTCTCGAAAGCTGGCCTGATATCAAAGAAGGCAAAGAAGTGTGTGTCTGTGTGTGTCTCTGAGTGTGTATCTATGTGTCTGCTGTGCGTGTCTGTGTGTCTGTGTGCATGTGTAAGTGTACACGTATCTGTGTGTGTGTATCTGTGTCTGTGCATGCTGTATGTATATGTGTCTCTCTGTAGATGTATCTGTGTGCATGTCTGAGTGTGTGTGTCTATGACTGTGTGCGTCTGTGTATGTCTGTGAGTGGGTGTGTCCCTGTGCCTGTGTGTCCCTGTGCCTCTGTGTCTATGAGTGTGTGTATTGGGGTGTGTGTGTGTGTGTGTGTGCGCGCGCACGTGTATAAAATCCATTCAGAGGCTCACCTTTCAGTGGGAATTACACTCCAGAATTCCGGCAGCTTCCAGGATAGTGGTAGGAACTAAGATGGGAAGTCGTGCTCTTTCTCTTCCGAAGCCCATCTGGAACTTCACCGCCTGGCAGAAACGAAGTAAGGGTCTTCACTATTTGGTTCTACATTGTGGACGAGCCAGCATCCCTTTCAGGAAAGAAAAAGATACAAAAGCAGAGCATATCAGAAGGCAGCAGTTCACATTCAAAAAACCACAAGCAGAGTAAGTAGAAACCAAAAAAGAAAAAAAAATTTTCCTCAGGCAGAGTCCATCTCTAAATCCCACTGTGAGAAGAGCTCCCTGGGAAAGCAGCTGCCCACACCCCAAATCAAAGTGGCCAGCGCTTCCAGCAACATGTCCTGTCACCGTGCAGCCCCCCACGGCTGCAAGCCCCAGGTCTGAGAGCAGAAATGCCATTTGCTGTCAACAATGATGTACTCACTAGAGTCAGGCCCCACAGGCAGCTGGCCCTCCATTGGTCCTCAATCCCTCTCACACACCCCAAGCCCCACTGCAGGGAGGTGGTCCTAAGGCCCGAGGGAAACAGCACTGAGACATTCTCTCCTGAGTTTCCAGAAAAGGGGGCAAAGGAATGGAGGGGGCAGGAGGAGAGGGGGGATGGGGGCAACTTTGTTTCTGGAAACCAGCATTCAAACCTTGCTTCTCCTAAACCCTGAGTTACCGCCTTCTCTTCCAATAGATCCGTGTGGTGGGTCCATCTATGGAGAAGCAGGCTGTTCCCTCCTCTGGTACTTGAAGAACATGCCCCCACATGTTGGGAGCCATTCTGAACTCACTAGTTGAGAATACTCCTTGTGAGGTTAAGGCAGGTTTGCAAGGCCTCCTGCTGTCATATGATGACTGATATCTACCCCCACTCAATTGTTTTTGCTTGAGCACCGACCACCCCCCCCAGGCACCTTGTTGATTGGTATTGGGAGTGACTTGTCCCAATACCTATTGGTATTTTCAAAATAAGGCACTCGAAAGAAAACAATTATTGGAAATATGTATCAGTAGCTATAAAGAAAACAAAGATAAATATTTTATAGTGATATAGGTACAATTCACAAAGAAGATAAAACCATCATAAATATTTAGACTTCCAAGAAATATATCAGAAAAAATTATCAAGTAAAATCGATTAGAAACACAAGGAAATACTTAGAAAACCTCAATCATGGTGAAGATTTTCACTTGCTTTTCAAAAAATCAATAGATGAAATAGATATAAAATAAATAAGGATATAACAGATATGAAAAAACCATTGCCAGCCTGATTTAATAAATGTATTTTGAACTCTGTAATATAGGGTAATTGTAATTAGGCAATTGTAATATAGGGCAATTCTGGCCCTAAAATGCTGATTGCACCTTGTGAAGTAACTTACTGTAGGAACATTTTTCTTTTGTGATTATGGGAGCAAACATTGCATTTCCTGAGAATGCTGTTTTTCTTATACTTCCCCTTAAGCAAACAGGCTATTGACCCCTGCTCACAAAGAACTAACTTTTGTCTTTGCTATGCTAAAAACATTGCCTTGCATTTGAATGCTAAAGATACCTTCCTTCCCCATATGATAAGCATCTAAATCACCTACATCAATCACTATTGATAAAGGTTATGTATGAGTCTTCTACAAATCTATGTTCTGGGAAATTTTTACATATCAAAGAAATTTATCATCAGAAATCATTGTCTAAGGCAAATGCCACTTCTGTGCTGTTCCCCATACAGTTAACCATAAATAAAGCTGAGTCTCAGTCAGTGCGGAGATGCCCGCCTGGTGATCAGAAAGAAAACTGTGGCTCTCTCATCCCTTTCGCCGACACTGTCCATCCTTCAGGGACCCCTGGACCCGCTGGAGCTGTACCACACAGGACAGAATTCCTTAATCAGAGTAGTCAATTAACCCCAAAAGAAGTAGAGTCTTAACTGCCCCACAGAATGTCCTGTTATAGGAATACGGCATCTCCAGCCCAAACAAGGAAGTGACTGGTTTGAAAGGCTTTACATTGATCTGAGGAATGGGCCTTCTTGAATGCAATGACATGTATGATATCAATCTGTTAATTCAGAAGAGGGAGGAGGTGTTATCTGGGGAAGATGTACCTGAAGAGGTCACCGAGAATCTAGACCACAGTTCTTCTGACAGTAGATGAGCCATAAAACTATCCCCACCCTTGGTTCCAATTCCCTGACTCCCTTGGGCCAAGAATCCCCCAGGGAATAGAGTGTTGCACCAGTTGCTCATAGAACCGACACTACGGATAGGAAAACCCAGAATAAAACCAGACTTTCAGGAGAACATCGTAGAGGGGGAAAAAGGGTTGAATGCCCAATTTAATTTGTAAGCTTACTTCTGATCAGAAGGTCCTGAGAAGTGTTTGATCAGGAAAGTGAACCAGTAAAGTCAGTCAGGAGCAGATCTTGTCTAAAATGACTCTGGACGGAATTAGCAGAAGAGGAAGGAGAGATGGGGTGCTGGGAAAATTGTGGTGCAGGTGGGGAGGAGTTGGCTCGGAGAAGGGAATCTGCACCTCTGCTTCCCGGTGGTTCTATTTGTTTTTTGTTTTGTTTTGTTGTTTTTTTTTTTTGAGAGAGAGAGAGAGAGAGAGAGAGGCAAATGAGCAGGGAAGGGGCAGAAAGAGAGACTCTTAAGCAGGCTCTGTGCTGACTTAGGGCTCGAATTCACCACCGTGAGATCATGACCTGAACTGAAATCAAGAGTCGCACACTCAACCCCTGTTCCTGATGACTCTGGACAATCCTTCAGCCCCTCTGGTTATACAACTGACCCTCCTTCACAAGCTCAGCCCTCCTGTTCTGCTTTCACACCCTCAATTCTAGCCACATGTCCTTGTGTCTGAAATCACCTACTATGTGAGCACACCGTTCATGCACAGAACTTTGAACCCCATATCTGTGACTAGGGTGCATGCCTGAGTACCCCTTCCGGGCCCAGATGATACAGACTGGATCCATGGCTCAGAGTAGCTTTTCCCAAATCACACTGGAACACTAAGCCTATGAAATGTCTTAGGTGGGTTTAAAAAAACAAAACAAAACAAAACGAGGAGGGTGGTCATGCAGGGAACTCTCTGATCAAATAACTTTGAGAAACAAACCTCTTCGGAGGTCACAATGTACATTAGGTTACTTAAGGCTCAGAGAGTCCTGTGACAAAAATACCCATTTAATCTTGTTGAACTTGGACATTACCACATTCACTTGGCTACAGGACCTTTTCCTCATGGGGCAGTCGTTAACACTTTGGGGACCAGGACCCTAAAAAATTACAGCATTCTAAAGGACATCAGCATCTTGTCCAATATATATTCTACTGCACATCTCATACCAGACTGTGTGTCTTCTTTAAAAGCAAGGAACTTGGGGGGCCGCCTGGGTGGCTCAGCCAGCTAAGTGTCCTACTTCCGCTCAGGTCGTGATCTCACGGTTCAAGAATTCAAGGGCAGCCTCGGGCTCTGTGCTGACAGCTCAGAGCCTGAAACCTGTTTTGGATTCTGTGTCTCCCTCTCTCTCTGCCCCACCCCTGCTTGTGCTCTGTCTCTCGACAATGAATAAACATTAAAAAATATTTTTTAAAAAAAGGCAAGGACCTAGGAACGCCTGGGTGGCTCTGTCGATTGAGTGTCAGAGTCTTGATTTTGACTCAGGTTGTGATCTCAGGCTGAATCCCTGGTATCAAATACTTGCTTGGGATTCTCTCTCCCCCTCTCTCTACCCCTCCCCCACACCCTCTAAACAAACAAACAAATAAATAAATAGCAAGGGCCTTTTCCAAATCTTCATGGTACCCCTGAGACACAACAAAGTGCTTTATAAACTGTAGGCCACTATATATGTGGTAAATGAATGCACTAAACCCAATCATCTCATTTCCATGATGAGAAAATAAGGCCAAATATATGTCAACACAACTTTCTCTAGATCTTCCTAAGTGTTTAAAAAAACATCTTACACAAAGAAGGTGTGCAGTGGGGCGCCTGGGTGTGTCAGTCAGTTGAGCACCTGACTTTGACTCAAGTCATGATCTCAGTATGTGAACTGAAGCCCAGTTATCAGGCTCTAGGATGTCAGCACAGAGACTGCCTCAGATTCCTGTCCCCCAGTCTCTCTCTGCCCCTCCCCTGCTCATGCTCTCTCTCTCTCTCTCTCTCAAAACAAATAAATAAACTTAAAAACAAAAAAGCGGTCAGGAACTCTTGCAGAATGGAACAGAACGGAATAGCACAGAAGCTCCTCAGCTATGCCTAAGCCAGATATTCTCATAACACCATGAACTCCCTATGTCCTCCCCCTCTCCTTTGCCCAAGTCAGGTGTCAACCAGAAGAAAATGAAGATGACAAATCAGAAAATGAAAGCCATGGGAAAACCAACGGCCTTTAGGGATGGGAGGTGGGGAAATGGCGTTTGCAGACTGAAGGGACTAAACAGGACCTGTCTGTATCTAATTCAGACTTAACTTCAATGTCTAACCTAAGACCCGGCCCTTCCAACAAACTCCCACATGAGTTCCAGTGCACACACACGCCGGGGTTGTACTGTACCACCCTTGCGGCAGAACCTTCTTCCCTTCTTCTTTTTAAGTTTATTTATTTTTGAGAGAGAGAGAGAGAGAGAGAGAACTCATGAGTGGGGAGGGGAAGACAGAAAGGAGAGAGAGAATCCCAAGCAAGCTCCACACTGTCAGTGCAGATCCCGACGAACCGTGAGAACATTGCCTGAGCGGAAACCAAGAGTCAGACTCTTAACCGACTAAGTCACCCGGGCTCTGGGCGTGAGGCTTGCTTGGGACTCACTCTCTCTCTCTCTCCCTCTACCCCTCCCCTGCTCATGGTGTCTCTCAAAAAAAAAAAAAAAAAAAAAAAAAAAAAAAAAAGACTTAAAGACTTAAAAAAAAAAAAAAAGTCAGTTCATTGAATCAACATTTCTTGAGCACGTAGCATCTCCTCTAACAAAAGCAGTGGGTATTAGGACCTAACAGTGTTAGGTCATTAACATGGGCCTAGACTGACACTCATTTCTTGCACTACCTACCATGAGACTCACCTACAAATGAGGCAACCATATACTCTTATCTTCCAAATCATCCAAATCAGAACACCTTTGGGAGTGAAAAGGGTCACTATGAATCCTACACTAGGGCACAGACATAGAGCAGGACTGTGCTGGGCAGACCAGAGAGCACAGTTCCTCCACCTGTTACCCAAATACTGTTGCTACAGCCACTTTTACCGACAAGGAAATGGAGAGTACCGTTATAAGGACAGGAATCCCTTAATATCCACAAAGCAGTCTCCTAAAGATGCCAGGACACCTACATCACATATGTCCACCACCATCTTCTCCTGAGGCGGCCAGTACATTTGCCTCCCAAAGCACTTCAATGTGGCACCTGATCTGCTAGTTAATGGCCTGAGTGACCAGGAAAGGCTGAGAATGGCAATGGAAGGAAAAGTGCCCCTACTGTGGAACAAGGACAAAACGCACTTCTTGAAGGTCAGTGAACTAACCCCACCCCGTCTTGATCCTCTGCTGACCTGCCCCGTGAAAGGTTCCCATGCAGTTCCCATGCTGTTTTTCGTGGGAGGATGGGCACCACCCCCCACCACAGGGGGCTTTGATGTGAGGCCATGACACAGGCCATAACTTCAGTAGAAGCAGGCTCTGCGGGGCTGAAAAGCACCAGCACCACACAAATGCCACGAAGGAGGGGGATGGTCACAGTGGAAGAGGGGACATTGCAGAGAGAGGACGTTCACAGGTAACAAGCCGTTCTGCACAGCCCGGAAGGGCCATCAGGTCTATGGCACTCGGCCCACTTTGCAAGGTGCACTGTTCTCAATGGTGATGCCCTCATCGATAAGAAGTCTAAAAATGAGCACTTCAGTTCACCGAATCACCCCTGTGACCACCCCAGGGGCTGCTCTCCATTAAGTGGTACAGCTACAGTTTGAATTGGGAGCTGTCCGGGTCTCAATCTCGAAATCTCCACCGGTAGGGTAAGGTACCATCGCCAGACACCACGCCGGGCACTGGAAATTGCCACATATGCACGCACACGGCCACACTGCCCACGGCACTACAGCTTATAAAGCACTGTTCTGGAAATTTCTCTGGTTCTTACAAACGCACTGTGATAGAAGAGCTCTACTTGAAGGTAAGGGTCTTTGCTTTTCATACACCAAACACCTTGGTGATGGTACTGCCAAGCCGAGACCCTCAGAGCTTGGATCTGAAGTCACAGACACAGAGAGCCAACGCTAATTAGCACACAGTGGAATACTACTAACAGTTTCTTGCCTGTGTTCAGGGCCTGCTAAGGACCTTCCGTGAATTTCTCAGGCGTAACCCGCACGCATTAAGGAGCAGGAGAGGGGCTTTGGAGATGGGAATCTGATTCTCATTCTGTCAGAGCGGAGCACCCCACGGGAAGGTTCTTCACCCCTGAACTCTTGGCCACACTCTGCAAAATAAGACTAATCCTTCTGACCCATCTCTCCGACTCCAACTAGGAGCTAAGTAACAAAACCAATTGTAAAATTCACCTGCCACATAAAACCAGTGCTCTGAAGGCAATGCAATACTAATGAATTCTGTGAGACGGGGGCGGGGGGAGGTTAAGAGAGAAGGACAGGGGGCACCTGGGCGGCTCAGTCAGTTGAGTGTGGGAGTCCGGCTCAGGTGAGTTCGAGCCCCACTTTGGGCTTGCTACTTAGCACAGAGCCCTCTTGGGATCCTGTCTCTGCCCCTCCCCGACTTGCCCGCTCTCTCAAAAAAACCAAAGCAAACCAAAACACCTTTATCCATGCTTTTCTTCCAGCACTCTGCAATTTATCTTGGATCGGGACGAGCACCTCAGTGGACTGAGAGCTCTTTAAGGGCTGGGACTGGGCTCCACCGGCCGCTCTGACCCCGCACACCCAGCACAGCGCTTGGCACGCAGTGGGTGCTAGAGAAATGCTTGGAGAAAAGGCAACAGCACTTGGGAACCATCTATGTCAACTATGGCTCGGCCTCTGGTGAGTGACGGACTCCGGGGACGACTGCAGGACTGCGCGGACTATACAACGGTGGGACTTGAACGACTAGCTTCCTAGGCCCTTTCCATCCGGAGAGCCCCACGCGGCTGTGCGTGGTCCGCCCCCGGACACCCGCGGCAGGGCGTGCGGGGACACTCCGGGGAGGGCCAACCCCGCCCAGCCCCAGGTCCACGCTTCCGGGAAACTCGGGGTCCCCTCCGCCGTGCGTGCACCCCGTGATTGCGCCGCAGCCGGCACTTCCGCACCGCGGGCCGGGGCTCTGCGCGCGCTCCACGCCCCTCGCTCCGGCCTCCCCGGAAGCGCTCTCGCCTGAGGAGGGCCGGGGGTTCCTGGGGGCCCCCGAGCGGAAGATGGTGGGGAAGGAAGGAGGATTTGCAACAATACCTCGGTGAGGAGGCGGCCGAGGCGGAGGCGGCGGCGGCTGGAGGCGGAGGAGGGCCCCGGCCCCGGCCCGCGCCCCGGGCCGTGCAGTCCCCCGCTCGTCCCTGCTCGCTAACGCTACTTATCCCGGGAAAGCTCGCGCGGGGCCGGGGAGCGACCCACAGACTAAAAGTGAAACTTGAGCAAGGCTGGGGCGGCTGCTGGCTGGTGCCTTTCCCCTTCCTGCCGTCGCCACCCCCTGCCCTGAGAGCTGCAGGCCGACGTCGGGGGTCGGGATTCCTGACTTCGCTGGCACGCATCTATCCAGGTGAGTAAAGTGTGGGAAGGGGTGGGCCCGTAGGGGGGAGGGGCGCGCGCTGGGGCTCCCGCTGGGCCGGAAGGTGGCCGCACGCAGGGCACGTTACTTCCGGGGAATAAGAGGAGGAGCCGAGAGCCTTGTGGGAGCTTGCAAAGGAGGATGGGAAAGAGGGAGGTGTGGAGCCTTACCTTGCAAGGGAGGCTGTGACGTGAAATAGGGCGATGTCAAAAAGTCCACCAAAGGGCGAAACCGAAGCGAGGCAAGCTTTTATTTACGTATTTACGGCCGGGCCAAACCTGGTCTCCTGATCTTAAGGAGAAAAGTGCAGAGAATGGCCCCAACCAAAGGCGGCAGTGAGATTATATAGTCACAGCATCTCATGGTAGCCAATTACATTGTAAAACAGACGCTAGTTTTGGCAGGAACCTATCAATTTAAAGTTCTTGGTTCTTTAAAGTGACCAATCATGGTTAGGCAATGACTAAGCGAATTTTCTGTGGGCTTGGCCTTGGTCGGATCTTAGCAACCATAGGAAAGGGGTGGGGAAGCGGTTTGCAACAAGTTATCTATCAAATTCCATAAGTGAGTTAACCTGTTACATCCCATAAGCTAACCTCTATTACATGAAGGCCCCCCAGAAGGAGGAAGTTGCTGATTGGCGGGGCCGCTGAAGAAATGTGTCTGCTGTGGAGGCGCTAATTTATGGCTTTTGAGCCTGAGTAGGAGAGATCCTGCCATGGAACCCTCTTCTGAGATCTTGCTCCTGAGACTCGCCCTGGATTCCCAGCAACTCTCTGAACCTGTGGATGGCAGAACTGGCAGAGACCGACTTCCCAACTCGCCCCCTTCACGCGGGAGAAAACCGAACCGGGAAAGAGAAAGGACTTGCCGAGGGTGATGTGCAACACAGACCCAGTTGTGGGAACCAGATGCTTAACTTCCCAGCCCAGTTCCTTGCAGCCAGGCTGGGCACTGACTCTGTCCCACTGAGCTATGAAGCAGGGTAGCTGTCCGTGGGGGAACACAGACCACCCTGTGAAGAATGTTCCACCTTCTCCTGGCCCCAAGAATCAGTTCCTGGAAGGTTCTGATTTTTTTTTTTTTAATTGATTTTAAGAGAGAGAGGGCATACATGCTTGTGAGCCGGGAGGTAGAGAGCCAGAGACTCCCACCACAAACCATGAGATCATGACCTGAGCAGAAATCAAGAGTGAGATGCTTAACCTACTGAGCCACCCAGGCACCCTCCCCCCCCCTTTCTTTTTTTGAACATAACCTCAAGATCTTAGTATCTTCATAATGTAACAAATTATGAAGTTTAGAACTGGGTCACTCAGCCCTGTATCTTATCTCCTTCCAGTTCAGAATGCTTGCATCTCTTAATAGCCAGGATTTTTTTATTTGCAGTTGGTCTCAACACGTTCAAGCCTCAGCACAATCTTCTTTGTAGTTTTAGCCTTTTTCCAGAAAGTCAAGTTTAGTTTGCCCACCATAGCCACTCTGTTTCATGTCATAACACCACTTTCCCTGGGCATAAAGAGAATCCTTTCTTGTGCTGTGTCACTTTGCGGGATTAGGGCTTGCTGGCCACACTTCTTGCACAAAGTCTGGTGGATTTTAGGAATGTTCGCTATGGTTGTGAGAGCGCTGTCGATCGGCAGGGAAAGAAGGAGTTGGAAGGTTCTGACTGACAGTGAGCCCTGACTAGCAATGACAGTTGCTTCAGGGAAGCTTCCTGTGTCTGGTGCTTACTTCCCACCCTTGTCCAGAAACCCAGAAAGCTTGTTGTGTGCTTATAGCTTAAAAAAAAAAAAAAAAAAATCTGTGAGCTGGTGAACTGGTTTGAATAGAGGCAAGCCTGTTTTGGGGAAGTTTAAGTCAAGATTTTTTTTTTCCATTTGTAAATGTGAGCAACCATGAAAATCACCACTTCTGTCGTAAAGAGTTTGTAATGTTCGGCAGCTAGTGCTTGGAAGGCACTCCAAGGCTATAGACTTTGTTTCCTTGTATTTCTGGCCTCCAGGTACCTAAAATAATAATCCCCACCTCAGTGATGTAGAAGTGTTGGGATTTGGAGCCCGTGGCCAAGAAAGAATTATTGAGATGTCTTTGGTGCAAAAAGATGGTTTTTTTAAAGCACAGGGACCATGAGCAGAGAGGGCTGCCCTGAGCTTATGACAGGTGACTAATTCTGTACCTTCAAGTTGGGAGGGGGTCAGGGGTAGTGTAAGTCTAAGGAATTTTGGAAACAAGATTTCCAGGATCCTGAGGGGACTAGCTATTGTTAGGAAAAGGTCATTTATTACTGTTTAGTAAAAACTCAGTCATGAGACTTTCCAGATGTATTATCAGTGGGCCAGATGCTTGGAAAATGATTGCCAACATATATCTTGGGGTGGTTGGGTGGGTGGGGTAGAGATAAAAACGTTTCCAAAGAAATTTTTATATGTTAAAGTAGACTTACAGGATCCTGGAGGGTCGGGCTAAGATTTCCGTTTGCCCTTAGCAAAGAGTCATCATCAAGGCAGCTAAGTTCCTAGAGGAAATGTCACTCTGTGTGTTTCAAGGACTTGTGAATGGGCCATAGTCAGTAAGGAAATTTATTTTCTTTTTCTTTTGCCTTTGTTTCCCACATCATTCCCCCCGAACAGTTTTGACCCTTAAATCTTTAAGGCTGCCGAGGGTGGAAGGTCTCACCTTCTGTAACTTCTTCCTACCGAATGCGGGGTGTAGAGATGTCCCTACCTATGGGTCAACATTGATCAGTTGGAGACTTATGTATATAGGAGTTACAAAAGGCAGAGGCAGTTGAGTCCAAGGGAGACCGCAGGTATGGATCTTCCTGAGTGCAGAGGATCATCTGTCGGCTTGAAGTTACTGTGGTGAAAGAGTCTAAGCACCAAGTAGAGAGACATGGGAGAAAACAACAAAACATGATTAGAATAACAAAATGAAAATGAAGCCTAAGTAAGAGTCCTTTGGTAGTTAACAAAAGTCCTCTTCCAGTCCGGGAGTTTAACCAATCATTAAAGGAAAGAGAGGGATCTTTTAAAGCAGCAGTGTGAGTATTTATATCAGTTGGAAACCCAGAAACATTTTTATGGTACCCTAGAATGTATACACACCATTCTGTACTTATGATAGCACATGTTCCACCTTGTACAGCTGTTAAAACGTCTAATGCTATTTTATTTTGTAAAACTGCTTTATGCATTTGTGTTCCTTCAGTATTTAATAGGGAAATGCTATTTTGAGTGTCATTTGGGGCTTTGACTGTGTATTTATAGAGCTTCCATGTGCCAAACAACATCCTCCAGTCCCAAGGAGGAAACAAAGATTGATGCTAGGTGGTCATACCGATAAGACATAGAATATGTCCATCGTTGTTTTAAGTTTGGAAGTTTTGCTGGATTGGTAATGGTTTTAATAATGCATCCATGCATTCAAGCAAAACTCAAAGTACAGTGGCCTATTCATCCTGGGTGAAGATATGGACAGAAGTTAGAGCCACATAGCCATCTGGTCCTCTTGGGAGCCAGTCATCTAATTCTGGGCCTCCTTGAACTGCAGTCAGGATATCAAGGGCCATTTGTTTTGGAGGGCCACCTTCCTAGAGCACTGTGGATACCAGGTTGAATGTAAATAGTAAGTAATTTCTTTAAGGCCCAAGCTATTTCCTGAATTATTTGTGCGATAAATGACAGTCTTTTGTCACTTTGTGGGGATGAAGGCAGTACAAATCTAGGGATAATTTCTCTTAGCAAGACTTTTGTCACCTCAGTAGCCTTTTTACTCAAGTAGCCTCATGTAAACCCCATATTACCTTCCATTGGCTATTTGGGGTGGGGAAGATAATAAATATTTTCCTCTCATCATTAACAAGCCAGTCCTGTGCATATTTTGAAGCTCCTTGTTACTAGGCGATGTGAATTTCTTGGCCTGAATAGGCTGGAGTTATGGACTTTATTGGAGTTAGACTGGTGTAAGATTTAGTATTTGTGTATTATGTGCTGCCTGCTTGGCTGCATGGCCTGCCAAACTGTTTTCCTTAGATCCTAAGGTCATATCTTTTTGCTGTCCTTTGAAGTGAATTGCAGCTACTTCCTTCGGTAGGTGTGCAGCCTCAAGAAGAGTAATCATCGTTTAGGGCCCGTATTTGATTGGGGAGTTGTTATGGGCTATAATCCCCTTTTCTTCCAAATTGCTCCATGGGCATGTAGGATTAGAAATGCATATTTAGAGTCAGTATATGTATTAATTTTGAGACCCTTTGCCAGTTGTAAAGCATGAGTGACTCTGCTTCTTGGGCAGATATATTTGCTGGGAGGGCTTTGGCCTCAGCAGTCTGAGGCAGACTAACTATAGCCTCCCCAGCTCTTCTTATCCCCCTAACCATGAAACTACTGCTATCACTAAACCAACTGTCATCTGCATTTTCAGTAGGGGAGTCTTTTAAATCTGATTGGCTAGAATAAACGAGATCGGTAATCTCTGAGCAGTCATGTTGTAACACGGATGTATGATGGTCAGGCCCAGACATAAGGGTGGCTGGGTTTAAAGTTGGACAGGTGTTAAGTATTTCAGGTGTATCTAAGAGCATCACCTGGTATTTAATAAGTCGGCCTCCCATCACCCACTGGGCCTTTGTTCTCTAAGACACTCTGGACCTAATGTAGAGTCATTACTGTCAGAGACTACCCCGTAGTAAGTTTTGAG
The DNA here is from genome assembly GCA_028646485.1 of Cryptoprocta ferox. NCBI lineage: Eukaryota > Metazoa > Chordata > Mammalia > Carnivora > Eupleridae > Cryptoprocta > Cryptoprocta ferox. The sequence goes on along the minus strand of CM053563.1, from coordinate 4,187,852 downwards.
GTTTCTGTACCAGAAACCTCAGCTGTTGTGTGCTTGGATAAAGCCTCTATTTGGAATTGGACATCAACAGAGGTAGTACCTGGGACAAATAGGACTAAGGAATAAAACCATCAAGAAGCCCTTTTGGTTTGAGGCCTAGCCTTACCAACATCCTAATTATGAGGAATCACTGGCAAGCGGGAGAAGACTTGTCTCAGGAGATAAGGGCATCCCCAAGTGCACCATCCAATCCAATCACAAGGAAAGTGGGGTTGTCCATTATGTCCACAAGTCCATAGTTAACCTTGGAGTAGGGTACGCTCTGGCTTTTAAAGAGCAATTTTGTCGTTCTAGCCACAAAGAATTGGTCAAGGTGATAGTTGAGTTATGAAGTTGTTGGGGAATCCATCCCATTTTCCAGATGTTCAGATAATCCTATGTCATGGGGTCCTGTTATCTCCATAAAATAACAAGCAATTATCATCCAGTATGTCAGGAGGACTTTGAGGCCTTGGACCCTTAAGGTTCTCATAATTAAGATTTTTTTTCCCTTTTATGATGCAGTCTTATGTCAGTTTAACTATTAGAACAACCAAAGAATTAAGAATGAAAGAAGAAAAAAGTTTTCCTCTCCTACACATTCATTCTGTTATTGAAAACTGACGTCAGTGCTTCAGAGCCAATAGAACCAGAAGACAGAGATTGGGAAAAAGAGGAACAATAGCTATATTGCTTTGCCAGGCAAAGGAGGCTGCAGCAGGTTAGGGCTTCAGAACTTCAAGCCCACCCAGAGGAAGGGGCTGGAGGGTTTTGTGGGGAAATACGGGACCTAGCTGGTTTAGGCAGGAATTGTCTTTGCTGCCAGCCTTGTTCATCATATTTTCAGTGCAGTACTGTTTCTGTAAAAGTAAAAAAATAAAGTAAAAAAAGAGGCTAAGAAGGAAAGATCGGAGATTTCCCAAAGGAGAAAAAAAAAAAGGTTACTTAATGTCAACCCTCACTGATGTTTTGATGCAGCCATTTTGATTTTTGTTCAACTTTATGTTTTTAAGTGGTTTAAATTTGAGTCACCAGGACTACTGTGGTAAGACCACTTCATATTTTACAGTGAGAAACCACTCAATATTTTCTAGAATGGCTAAAATAAAGAAAAAGGATAACACCAAATTTCCATTTAAATGTTGAGGAATTACAATTCCCATATATTGCTGATGGGAGTGCAAAAAATACATTCACTTCAGAAAACTGTGTGGCAGTTACTTATGAAAATAAATATTTCCCTACCAAAGAGGAGCATTTTCTCACCCCAAAATGTATCTTTGGCCTAAAGATTATTGTAGGTTGTTATTTTAGTTTTTTTAATTTTTTAATGTTTTATTTATTTTTGAGAGAGAGAGAGAGAGAGAGAGAGTGAGCACGGGAGGGTCAGAGAGAGAGGGAGACACAGAATCTGAAGACAGGCTCCAGTCTCTGAGCTAGCTGTCAGCACAGAGCCTGACGTGGGGCTCTAACCCACAAACCACGAGATCATGACCTGAGCCAAAGCCTGAGCCAAAGTCGGATGCTCAGCTGACTGAGCCACCCAGTTGCCCCTGTAGGTTATTTTAAAGAAACAACAAAGGAAAAGCTCAAAACCCAATACAAGTTTCCTTTGTAAGAGACATTTGCATGTATTAGGGAAAGTTCCATTTGGAAGGGTGTCCCCCTCCGTGAAGCCAAAGGAGGGAGTATAATTCTCCAGAAACTCTGATCAGTGAAGAAGGAGTGGATTTAAATCTGGATAACAACCAAGGCCTTGGTTAATGTTTTTTGTTGGTCACCTCCCCAAACGCTTCACAATAGATCACACTTGGAGTTTCAAAAAATAATCATATCTGGTGCCTTCCCCCCTCAGATTCCATCAGTCAGTGTGAGTGGGAACAACAGTGTTGTTCTAAGTGCTCCAGGTGATTCTAAGTGAGGCCAGGGTAAAGCAAGAGGGCTTACCATTAATTTAAGAGAGTTGAGTGCAGTCTTTGGCTCAAGGAGAGGTAACAGGGTCTCCCTTACAGGAGTCTGTGTGGGTCAGGCCCATCCAGCACATTGTTTCTATGCTGTGGGAGAATTTGAAGGCATGTGTAGGAGGAGAAGCCCCTGAAAGCAGAGAAGGAAAACTCAGACACTGATTAGTCTGCAAGTAGGAGCTCATAGTTTCTGAACGTCAGGATGCAAAGGACTAGGAAGTTTGGCCTTTTTTGCATTACATTGTCTTGCCTACAGGTGAGCAGTTGACTTATGAAGAGGCCCTTCCAGTGGGTATAAAGCCATTTTCTCCTGATGCAGTGATGATTTCTCCACAAATGCCTTTTGAGAAACAAATCTAGAGGACGAGGTGAAAGAAGTAATGGCGAGTTCTCAGGTAAACCTGGTATCCCAGGTCAGAGTTCGTGTCGTCTTTTTCTCCCGAAATTCCATACATTTGGAAATTGGAAATGTTGATTCCTCTACTTCTGATGTTTCTGCCGCATTTTTTCACCTAATTTTAAAACCTTTTCAGAAATGATATTCAAGGTTAGATCTTTAGAACACTGTCACTGACTTTGAGTTTGGAGTTCTATCTTGTCCAGCAAGAGAGAGGACACAGAATTGAATACAAGGGAGGCTAATGTCTGGAAGAAGATGAGCCCTAAACAGGGGTTTTGTCTCGTGTTAATTGAGCTCTCAAGGGTTTACATACATGGTGAACATGCAGAAGAAAACAGTAAGATAGTGACCATTAATTTGTAGATGTAAGAAGCAAAGGGTTTGGGGGGCGAGTGGAGTTAGAAGTTGAGATTAAAGTACAATGATATATTGGTGCCAGACAGCAGATGGACAGTGTTTCTCTGTGGGTGATACAGTCAAGTAGCTGTTATCTCCAAAGTTTAAGATTGCCGGGGCATGCTACCTCAAGGCCAACAAGGCACCCTTTTCATTAGCTAATCTTAGGTGCTTTCGCTCAGTGGCAGCTTTCTGCCTCTGTGCTTTGTCTTACTTAATGACTGGCCTTGGATGCACTTTCACCCTGTGTTAGCTTTCCGCCCTAAGCCTGTTAACCCATTGGTGCAAGCATATAGAATTCTTAAACTTATTTCCCACAGAACACTCCTCACCTATTTCCCAGAGACTATTCCTCATTCTCCAGTGTGGCTTCCTATAGGGCATCAACAGTTGTCACTTTGACGTAAATCCTGCATATTTCCCTTGTGACAGATCCACGGGGGAAGGTGTTGAGTCCGAGATTCCTATTGCTATAATCAACTCTGTTCCTGGGATTTCAGACAAGTTCTTATGTAGGTTCCATCTGGATGCTTTAATCAGTTCTGTGTAGACCACGATTAAGAAAATGCACAAATGCACAGGATGGATATGAGGCCCGAATAACTCGAAAAGTTCTTGAAAAAAATGGGAGGCTTCCTCTTTAGAATGTGAAAAAGATACTGGATATTACAGAACATGGAAATTATATATGATTGAACTTTGTATAAATGCACTGTATTCTAATAATTGGATTTTAATTCTGATTTACTCTTTTGTGGCCATGAGAACATACCAGTAATAATAGGTCCTTTGGTGTGCCTGAGGCGCTCATATCATTATTCTCATTAAAGCTGATGTTATCTTCTATTATTTGGCTTGGTGTCTTTGCCAGATTTTTCCCTTACGAAGTTCATATTTGCCCCCTTACCATTCATAAGGATCTTAGGTGGATTTACGGAATGAAGTTCAGAAACCATCATAATTAAACTGGAAACTTTCTTCTGAGTTTCTCTTGGCTACAGTTTTTGATGAGGAAAACAAAGACAAAGGAAATGTAGATAAAATTAAATTTCCTTGAACTTGCAGTGCATTTGTAAATACTTGGGATAGGTAGAGTATGACATTGCTCAAGGAATGCCCAACAGTCTTAATTTAATGCTTTGTTAGATGCGAAAAGGGACTTTAGCTTGACCAGAGCCAGACTTGCAGTATTCCATTAGTCTTTCTTAATATATGAAAAATCCCTTTAGAAACTTTCTTGTCTCTACCTGCCAGCTTAAAAGTATAAAATCAATGCCTTCTCCAAATCACAGTGTAGGTCCTTCTGCCCATGGGTCATTGCCCATACTTTATTAAAAACAGCTTCTTACACCAAAGCCATCTCAAGGATACTTCATGACCCTGAGCTCCAGTCCCACATCACATCAGTTTCCACTGGACAATGAAGGGCTCACCTTTCTGTTGTAAGGATACCGACTTGTGGGAGTGGAGATTCTAAATCAGACCTCCATCCTCTATGTTTTTTTTAATGTTTATTTTTGAGAGAGAGAGAGAGGCAGAGCATGAGGGGGAAGAGGCAGATAGAGAGGAAGACACAGAATCTGAAGCAGGCTCCAGGCTCTGAGCTGTCAGCACAGAGTCCCACATGGGGCTTGAACTCATGAACCATGAAATAATGATCTGAGCTGAAGTCAGATGCTCAATCTACTGAGCTACCCAGGTGCCCCCCAACCTCTATGTTTTTAATTCATTCCACATAAGGTCACAGAAATACCATTCTATTTACTTCTTTATATTTTCAGAAAATGAAAACAAGAATCATGAATTGACATGTTTGAGGATCTTAAAATATTGAAATATAGGTCATAGATAGAAACTACACCAGGTGGGGTCATCACAGAAAGGAAACTTGATTTTTCACCAGTAAGGAGATCACAGAGAATAACTTCCAAAGCAGAGACACACAGAGAGAAAGGGAATGGTTTCCTTTTATTTAGGGTTAGGGTGGATATTTAGAAAGAGAGGCCTTGTCACATTATACAGAAATGGGCATAAGGTTGCACATGTTCCTTAAGATAACAGTTCTTTACATGCTTTGTATCTTGTACAAATGAGGTTTGTGTTCCTCCTTGGGTGGAGGTTTTAATATTATAATGAGTAATGGTAATGAGTCATGAGGAATCTGGGTTACTCCTTGGTCTATCTGCATAGGTGTGAGTCAGGGGTTAAGCTCAAACTAGGCCAATCCAAGCTCTTCCTCAGGGCAGTCATTACCTTTTGTTGGCTACTTTCTGTTTCCATCATAGGAGACTGTGCCCATGGGGTGTTTTGCCTGAAATAAAAGATAAGGTGGAAAGAAGAGGTTAAGTAAACTGAGGGTCTAAGGTCAGTGGGCACAAGCAGGTAAGCAGTAAAGGTCAGGTCTTGGGATCCAGCTGGTGACATTAACTCCCTATTTCATCTTAGATACCATTATGAACTCTGCCTTTGGCCACTTGGTAACTGTGGTATTTATTGCAGGAACTGCTGACCTTCAGGGATGTGGCCATAGAATTCTCTCAGGAGGAGTGGGGTTTCCTGAACCACAGTCAGCAGGAACTGTACAGGGATGTGATGTTAGAGACCTATGGACACCTCCTCCTCTTGGGTGAGAATAACTCCTTCTAGACTTCCCAAACCACACTCGGGGTTTTGTTCCTTCCTTTGAAGACTGTCTCTTGGAAGCTTCCTCTTGCATGACTGGGATTCAGATCCCTGCAGTAAGGGAAGGATGTAGGGCTTTAAAGATAGAGAAATATCTTCATGATGTTTCTTTTTCAGCTTCAGCTTCCCCTTCCTTAAGTTACCATCATTATTTCTGCTGATTAGTGGCCATTCTAAACACTGAATGGCATAACAAGGTGCCAGAGTCCAGCTCCAGCAGGTCCAGGGGTCCCTAAAAGATAGACAGTGTCAGCAAAAGGGAGTGAGAAAGCCTCAAGTTTCTTTCTGATCACCAGGCAGCCATCTCTGCTCTGTCTGATTCTCTAGCTTTATTTATAACGAAAGGTACAAGAAGCAGAAAGAGCAGCGTGTGTTTAGTAAATGATATCTCATAGATAATTTTTTCAGCACAATTTTCCCGAACATGGATTCTGCAGAAGTTACAATTCTAATCTTAGTAGTAATAATTGTCATAAAAAAACTTAGCTACAGGCACTCATGCTATCATATGGGAAGGGCAGGTATTTTTTAAGCGTACATTTTTTCCATAGGACGCGTAAGACCAAGATATAAAAACCTCAGGTATAGCCTTAAGAAAGTGACCTTTAACCATGAAGCAAACAGCATTGTCAGTTTTTTATGAGTAAGGGTCACTAGGCTGTTTATAGCTGTAAGAGAAAGTTGCCAGAAAAACAGGATCCCCAGGAGACATAATGTCTGCTCTCACAGTCCCAAAGACGACATTTATTGCAGTAGTGACTTTTGCAACGATGTCCAGGCCTAGAAAGTAGTGAGTTATCAGTTAATTGCTCCACTAGGAGGAAAATTATATGTTGGGTGCCTTAGTCGCATTAGGGTGTATCTAGTTTAATCATCTTTTGCCTGACCAGGTGCAATCACGCCTCAGTGACAGGGCAGGGGGATAGGCCGCTTCTGACACTAATCAGCAAAGCACCTGAGGTTTGGTGCCCAAGCAGAAATGATAGTTACAAGAGGGTAAATATTGGTTGCTGCCTGGCGGCAAGAGACTTTGCAAACTTGCCGTACCCTCACCAGGAATTTTCACTCAACCGGTGAGTTCAGGATGGCTCCCAACAACAAGGTACTGCCCACATCTTAAACTCCAGTTTTCACTCCTTATTTTTGTTTCTAGTACATGGAAGTGGAGGTCAAGATGTGAAGATTGAAAATCCCTTCTGTGTGTTCTTAAAGGGGCTGTTGAGCAACAGCATTTGGGAAATCATTTTCTAGAATTCTACAAAGTACTCTGTTGTCTATTGAGCACAGTATTGGATTGAAAGGCAGAATCTCCAGTAATACTCCTATTCTTTTTTTGTCATATACAGGTCTTGTGTCGAAACCAGACCTGGTCAACTTTTTGGAGCAAAAGAAGGAGGCTTGGGATGTGAATAGAAAGGGGACAGTAGCCACACACCCAGGTAGGTGGACCTGAATGAAGCAAATGTCACAGGTGAGGTCCAAATGTGAAGGAGGAAGATAGGCCTTAAAATGTGGATCGAGTAGCTCTCCTTGAATGGAAATTAGTCGAGAAGCCTCGTTTCATTTCTCTCCCTCTCACAGAGGGATATCTGCTATCCAGCATTATCATGCTCTTACACTACCTAAGGATTATCCTTCAGCTCCAGTGATTGTCCATCATGTCCACTGTGAGGGTCAGGGGACTCCCCTTGGAGTGTGAGAGCCTCCATAATCTGGGATCTTCTCCATTGCTTTGAGGGCTCCAGAGGAAATTTCTGTATTTCTGAGGAACTCTATGCTAAGTCATTTCTAAAATTCTGTTTAGCTTCCTGTCACAAGTGTGTCAGGGTAGTGGTGGCTATATTGGGTTTTGTTGCAGAAATCCACTGGAGACCAGGATCACATGTTTTTCTACTTCATGCTTTCCAATATTATGGAGGATTTAGTCTTAACCCTACAAAATTGAGAGTCGGTAATTTTATTTGGTAACAAAGCACCTCCCTAAAATGAGAAAATCTAATCCTTTAGTTCACTTCAAAAGTTCATTTTTCTTTGTATTAACTGAAGCTGGAATTTCTGTTCTATGTGTTCATTCCTCAGTGATGAAATAATTTAATGTACCTATTTGTATCCTAGAATTCCTGGGTAAATTAATGTCACAGGGGACCTAGAACATTTAGAATGTAGAAATTGCAGCCTATAATAAGGTTTCAATTGTAACCTTATTCATTAATAATTGTATCATTTTATAATTTTGACTTATATGAAGTTGTTACCTTTTTATATGTGTTTTCACTTTCCGATTAGCTATACATGAGATTCATCTCTGATTTTTTAGCTCAAATGTTATGACATGGGCATGTGCTTTATAAGAAGTGAGGTGTAGGGGCACCTGGGTGGCTCAGTAGTTAAGTATATGACTTTGGCTCAGGTCATGATCTCACAGTTTGTGGGTTCAACCCCGCGTTGGGGTCTGTGCGACAGCTCAGACCCTGGAACCTGCTTCAGATTCTGTGTCTTTCTCTCTCTGTCCCTCCCCTGTTCACACACACACACTCTCTCTCTCTCTCTTAAAAAATAGTTTAAAAAAGAATTTTTCTTTAAATAAAATTTAGGAAGAATTAATCATTAGGTTTTTCTGAACTTAATCCCAAATATTTATTTTTTCTGAAGTGATTTCCCTTATATTTTACAACTTTGATGGTGTTTATTTAGAAATGAAAGGTTTTGTTTGCTTGATACAAAGGAATGAATTATAGCCTCACACTCATAGTAAGAGAAAGACTATATTAATAACATAAAACATTTTTAAATGTATTTTAAATGCTTATTCATAAAATTTTTCATGAGAGCTCTTTCTGGTTGATTTTTTAAGTTTATTTATTTATTATGAGTGAGACACAGAGAGAGAGGGAGAGAGAGAATCCCAAGCAGGCTCTGTGCTCTGAGTGGAGCCCAACGCTGGGCTCAAAGTCATAAACTGAGAGATCATGACCTGAGCCAAAACTAAGAATCGGATACTTAACCTGCTGAGCCACCCAGGCGCCCATGTTTATGGTTGATATTAATGAATATTCTTTACTATTTTACTGTCATTGAGACATGACAATAAGTCAAAATGATTGCTTTTCATGAGTACACAGTCGCAGTTTAAAATTATAGTTATATAGCAAGTTTCCTTTTAAAAACTCATCTGTTTTTTGTGTAGTACTTTTTGGTTTAAATTTTGTTATTCTGGTTTTGCAATCCCATAATAATATGCTTCCTTTTGTTGGGACCTTCCACATTAGGTAGTTGTGGTTTCATTTCAGCCTCTTTATTTTGTTATGAGATGACAATTTCAAATTCAGTACATTTTAAGACAGTGTGAGTTTAATTCAGATATTAATCAACTTTATGCCCTTTTACCCGTAAAATAGTGTATATTTGCCTGTATAAATATCACCATACATACTTTGGTTGTGACTTGTGCTGTTCATTTCTTTCCTTGGTTAGTGTTCAGTGAATGTTGTAACTGGTCTAGGTGAGTTGTCCTAATAATAGAATTAATTTCATCATCTGTTGGTGAATTTATATTCCCTTTGCATGAGAAAAACACTTTTTGTGAGTTGAAAGTAATTTCTAAACATTTTAACCTCTGCATCGTTATTATATTTTACCCTTAATTGTGGTGTTATACCCATGACATGATTTGATAATATTCTCATTAACTGTTGTGTCCTCCTTATGTATTTTCATTGTGGTTACCTTACAGGTTACTGAAAACATCTTAAAGGTATAACAGGCCATTGTAAACTGACATTGTCCATTACATGCAAAACTCTTCTACTTATTATCTCCACCCCTGTACCTGCTTTGTTACCATATCACAAAATCTATTCTTTATGTTGTATACTTTATTACCTAGATTTGTGAATTTTATGCCCTTATTAAAAAGAAAAAATTGCTACCGGAAATGAAAGCTATATATGCTACCTAAGTACAATACTAAAGATCTCTATGATTGTGTAAGCATTTATATTTAGCAGATACCTCTGTGTTGTCATGTGGTTTCACTTACTCTTTACAATCCTTTTATTTCAACTAAAAGGACTTCCCTGAACATTAATTGTAGGACAGGTCTACTGGTAAACTTAGAGTTGGTTGATATATATTTTTAAGTTTATTTATTTAAAAGAGACAGAGAGAGGGGCAGAGAGAGAATCCCAAGTAGGCCCCATACTGTCAGCACAGGGCCCAATATGGGGCTCAAACTCATGAACTGTGCTGTCATGTCCTGAGCTGAAACCAAGTCAGACGCTCAATCACTCAGCCATTCAGGAACCCCGCAGTGTTTTGTTGTTGTTGTTGTTATTGTTTAAATCTTTCAGTACTTGAAATACATTGTCCCATGCACTTCCTCCAATAAGGTCTACTGACCTTATTGGAGTACCTTTCAGTACTCAATACATTGTCCCATGCACTTCCTCCAATAAGGTCTACTGAGAATCCCACTACTAATCTGATAGGAGCTCTCTTGTACAAGATGAGTTCCTTTTGTCATGGTGTTTTAAAATTCTCCTTTCCCCTGCAGTTTTCGATAGGTTAATTTTATAATGTGTCATCATGCTCATGTTTTTTTTTTTTTTAAGTAATGTTTCATTGTGTTCATATGTTGACATTTATCCTGCTTTGAATTTACTGAGCTTGTTGAAAGTGTCTCTTCTTTCCACATATGTAAGAAGTACAAAGCTTTAGTTTTTCATGTAAACTCTGCCCCCTTGCACTCTCCTCTCCTTATGGGGTCCCCTTAATTTACATTTGGACCTCTTTTTTGTGTCCCTTGAGTCACTTAGGCTCCATCCTTTTCCATATTTTTCTTGTCTCCTCCTAGTATAGAATTTAAAACAAGGTGTCTTTAAGTTGTCTGACTCTTTCTCTGCTTGATCAAGTCCATCCCCCACCCAACACCCCACCAGCAACCCTCAGTTTGTTCTCTGTATTTAAGAATTTCATATGGTTTTCTCCCTTTTTGTTTTTATCATATATTTGCTTCCCCTCCCCTATGATCATCTGTTTTGTTTCTTAAAGTCTCCATATAAGTGAAATCATATATTTTTTTTCTCTGACTTATTTCGCTTAGGATAATATACTCTAGTTCCATCCATGTTGTTCCAAATGGCAAGATTTCATTCTTTTTGATCACCAAGAAATATTCCATGGTATGTTTGTACGTGTGTGTGTGTGTATCTTTATCCATTCATCAGTTGTTGGACATTTGGGCTCCTTCCATACTTTATTGTCAGTAGTGCTGCTATAAACATTAGGGTGCATGTTCCCCTTTGAATTAGCATTTCTGTATCCTTTGTATAAGTGCAATTGATGGGTTGTAGGGTAGTTCTATTTTTAATTTTTTGAGGAACCTCCATACTGTTTTCCAGAGGGGCTGCACCAGTTTCCATTCCCACCAGCAGTGCAAAAGTGTTCCTCTTTCTCTGCCTCCTTGCCAGCATCTGTTGTTGCCCGAGTTGTTAATTTTAGCTATTCTGACTGGTGTGAGGTGGTATCTCATGTGGTTTTGATTTGTATTTTCCTGATGATGAGTGATGTTGAGCATTTTTTCATGTATCTGTTAGCCATCTGGATGTCTTCTTTGGAAAAGTGTCTATTCATGTCTTTTGCCCATTTCTTCACTGGATTATTTGGGGGTTTTGGGGTATTGAGTTTGAACATTCTTTATAGATTTTGGATACTAACCCTTTATCTGATATGTCATTTGCAAATATCTTCTCCCATTCCATCTGGTGCCTTTTAGTTTTGCTGTTTGTTTCTTCCCTGTGCAGAAGCTTTTTATCTAGATGAGGTCCATTTTTACTTTTTACTTTCTCTTGCCTCCAGAGACATGACAGGTAAGAAGTTTGTGCAGCCAAGGTCGAAGAGGTTGTTGCCTGTTTTCTCCTCTAGGATTTTGGTGGCTTCCTGTCTGACGTTTAGATCTTTCATCTATTTTGAGTTTATTTTTGTGTATGGTGTAAGAGTGGTTCAGGTTAATTCTGCATGTCGCAGTCTAGTTTTCCCAACACAATTTGCTGAAGAGACTGTCTTTATTCCATTGGATATTCTTTCCTGGTCTCTCAAAGATTAGTTGGCTATACATTGGTGGGTCCATTTCTGGGTTCTCTATTCTGTTCAAGTGATCTATGTGTTTTTGTGCCAGTACCATACTGTCTCTATGATTACAGCTTTGTAATACAGCTTGAAGTCTAGAAGTGTGATGTCTCCAGCTTTGGCTTTATTTTTCAACATTAGTTTGGCTATTCTGGGTCTTTTGTGGTTTCATATAAATTTTAGAATTGTTTGTTTTAGCTCTGTGAACCAATGCTAGTGTTATTTTGATAGGAATTATATTGAATATGTAGATTGCTTTGGGTAGTATCAACATTTAAACAATACTTGTTCTTCCAATCCATGAGCATGGAATGTTTTTCCATTTCTTTGTGTCTTCTTCAATTCCTCTCATAAGCTTTCTATAATTTTCAGTGTATAGATTATTCACCTCTTTGGTTAGGTTTATCTCTAGATTTTTTTTTTTTTGGTGTAATTGTAAATGGGATCGATTCCTTGATTTATTTTTCTGCTGCTTCATTATTGATGTATAGAAATGCAACTGATTTCTGTACACTGATTTTATGTCTTGCGACTTTGCTGAATTCATGGATCAGTTCTAGCAGGCTCTTTTGGTGGAGTCTTTTGGGTTTCCACATAGAGTATCATGTTGTCTGTGAAGAGTGAGAGTTTGACTTCCTCCTTGCCAATTTGGATACCTTTTATTTCGTTTTGTTGTCTGATTGATATGATGCTAAGACTTCCAACACTATGTTGAATAACAGTGGTGAGAGTGGACATCCTTATCATGTTCCTGACTTTAGGGGAAAACCTCTCAGTTTTTCCCCATTGAGAATAATATTAGCTGTGGGTTTTTCATATATGGCTTTTATGATGTTGAGGTATGTTCCTTCTGTCCCTGCTTTCTTGAGGGTTTTTATCAAGAAGGGATGCTATACTTTGTCAAATGTTTTTTCTGCATCTATTGAGAGGGTCATGTAGTTCGTATCCTTTCTTTTATTAGTGTGATGTACCACAGTGATTGATTAGGGATATTGAACCAGCCCTGTATCCCAGGAAACCCCACTTGATTGTGGTGAATAATTCGTGTAATATATTGTTGGATCTGGTTGGCTAGTATCTTGTTGAGAATTTTTGTATCCATTCATCAGGGAAATTGGTCTGTAGTTCTCCATTTTAGTGGGGTCTTTGATTTGGGGATCAAGGTAATGCTGACCTTGTAGAATGAGTTTGGAAGTTTTCCTGCCATTACAGTTTTTTGGAACAGCTTCAAAAGAATAGGTGTTAACTCTTCTTTAAATTTTTGGTAGAATTCCTCCTAGGAAGCCATCTGGCCCTGGACTCTTGTTTGTTGGGAAATTTTTGATTACTGATTCAGTGTCTTTACTGGTCTGTTCAAATATTCTATTTCTTCCTGTTTCAGTTTTGGTAGTTTATGTTTCTAGGAATTTGTCAATTTCTTCCAGATTATCCAATTTGTTGGCATATAATTGCTCATAATATTCTCTTATTATTGTGTGTGTTTCTGCAGTGTTAGTTGTGATCTCTCCTCTTTGATTTGTGATTTCATTTATTTGAGTCCTCTGCTTTTTCTTTGTGATCAATCTGGCTAGGTGTTTATCAATTTTGTTAATACTTTCAAAGAAGCAGATTCTGGTTTCGTTGATCTGTTCTACTGTGTTTTTTTTTTTCCCCAGTATCACTGATTTCTGCTCTAATCTTTATTTTGGTTTTGGGCTTTATTTGCTGTTCTTTTTCACACTCCTTTGAATGTAAGGTTATGTTCTGTATTTGAAACCTTTCTTCCTTATTTAGGAAGGCCTGGAATGCTATATACTTCCCTCTTATGACTGCCTTTACTGCATCCCAGAGGTTTGGGGATGGACTGTTTTCATTTTCATTGGATTCCATGTACTTTTTAATTTCCTCTCTAATTTCTTGGTTAACACATTAATTCTATAGTAGGATAATCTTTAATCTCTAAATATCCATGGTCTTTCCAAATTTTTTCTTGTGGTTGATTTTGAATTTTATAGCATTGTGGTCTGAAAATATCATGCATAGTTTTCTGATACCATTTAGTTAAGTAGTTGTTTTCGTTTGTTCCTCCATGAGCACCTTTATGATATGATTTTATATTTAAGTGATTTCTACACCCATGTGAGGCAAGAACTCACAACCCCAAGATCAAGAGTCACACACTGCACTGACTGAGGCAGCCAGGTGCCCCATTTATGATCGTTTTTTGAAATCTTTGTTAGGCAATTACTAGTTCTTTATTAATTAAGTTAGGGCCAGTTTTGTAGGTTTATTTTGCTCTTCTGATCTGTATGCATTTTTCCATTTCTTTTTTAATCTTCCATATTTTGTGATCTTTTTGTGAGATTTGGGAATTAAAAAGAAAAGAACTCTGGGCACAGCCTTATGTAGAAGAGAACACAAAGCATTGTATTTCTGGTGCCTCTCACACATGATCTGGCGATTTGCAATGTCTGAGTTTTTGTTATTTCCCAGTTTAAGAAATTGTAATTACAATTCTTGCTCTCTTTGTCTTCAGCTCTGTAGTCGCTGTTGTTTTGAAAAAATGCTGACCTTTTATCTGAGTGGCCACCACACCGCGTCCAGAGGGTGCTCTCATTCCCTCTATTTTCCATGTCATCCATGACAGAAACAAGTCTCTCACACAGCTGCAAAGAAGTCATGAACGTACAGGTCGTTAAGGGAAATGGATTGTAGTGCTGTGGAGGGCAGGGAGCTGTGGTTGTGGTGAAGGGTGAGAGAAAGGGGAATACACAGGGGAACGCAGAAGGAGAATGCTTCCCAAAAGCCAGGAGCTGTACTTCATAAATCTTTAAAACCATCATGGCTTAAAGCCTAGAGTTTTAACAGTCAGGTGGAGACAAGTAGGTACTGCACTGCTCCTGGAGAGAAGGTAGGCACACGACTCGGGGCTGAAAGCTTGGAAACAATTATCTGAAGAATGCTAGGGGCACACAGGGGTGAGATTATTCACTCTTCTAGGAGCACTTCCCTCAAAGGCAACATTCACTGAGATGCCTGTCTGAGAACAAGGGAGATGGATGACACTATTTCCATCCCCATTCCTCAACGTAAACACAGAGCCACCTGAGTGAAGCAGCTCAATGGGGATACTGGTTGTCTAAGTTGGTTACGCTGGTTTCCACCCAGTGCTGTGGTGGAAGTGCCATTCTGAGTCAAGCTCGCCTCAGGCTTGGCAAGGTTAGCCCCTCTTGAGGATGCCTGCACAAGTTGCCACCCACACCACATTTCATGACCAGACAGTTCTGCAGGGCCTCAGTTCTGGTGGAGTTGGTGTCAGGTCTCGATTCACAGAGAGACCAGAGCACACATAGTGAACATTCGCTACGTTCATCCCGGGACCAAACCCTGTCCACAGCAGGCAAGGAAAGCATCTGCAGATCACTGGCCTGGAGGATATAGCACAAGATATAACTGGCTTTTCTAACTCATAGAGGAAGGCAGAGACTTAGACAAAATGCCAAGATGGAAGAATGTTTCCCAAATGAAAGAACAAGATGTGGCTTCTGCCAGAGATTTAAGCAACACGTTTATCAGTAGCATACCAAATGGAGAATATAAGACATTAATCTTTAGGACATTAACTGGGTTGAGAAAAGAATAGTGAGAACCTTACTTTATTTTTGAGAGAGAGACAGAGACAGAGAGACAGAGCATGAGCAGGGGAGGGGCAGAGAGACAGAATCCAAAGCAGGCCCAGGCTTTGAGCTGTCAGTGCAGAGCCTGACACGGGGCTTGAACCCACAGACTGCAAGATCATGACCTGAGATGAAGTCAGGCGCTTAATCGACTGAGCCACTCAGGTACCCTGTGAGAACCTTACCACAGAGGAAAAAAGAGTTAAAGAAGAATCAAACAATGATGAAGAATGCAAATAAATGAGATTGGAAATTGACTTGTTGCGATGAGCACCAGGCTGGAGGAAACAGAGGAATGAATTAGTGACCTAGAAGACAAAATATGGAAAGTAATCAAGTTGAACAAATGAGATAGGAGAATTGTCCAATATCAGAAGAGATTTAGGGCATTCAGTGCCTCCATCAAAAGGAATAACATTTTGGGGGGCAAGATGGCGGAGAAGTAGAGAGCTCTGTAATTTTCACCCACACGCATCTATCAAACTAAGAAGGACTGAAGTCACAATACCCTGATCTATGAGAGTGGGAGGAAAAGACACAGAGTCCGCAAAGAAGACACCCTGGTGCGTGAGTGAGTGCAAACTAGTGAAGATAAAAACCGTCTGGGACCCTGAGGCTTAGAGGGGAGGGAGCCCCACTCTGTGAAGAGCATCAGGGAGCATGCAGAGCATCGGGGAGCACGCAGAGACACGGAGAGATGAGGGGAAGAGAAAGAGAGGCTGAAAACGCTCATAGAGCTGTCTCTAGAGAAAAAAACCTCGGCCCGAGACGGAGAGGGATCCTGTCATCCTATATATAACCGCAGGGCGGAGGGAGAGAGATCTGTCCCCTTTAGCTGGCGTGTTTTCCTTGGGCTCAGCGCCCAGATCCGTGGCAGTGCCGCCCAGCCTGCAGGAGTACATCTCATCTTGGGCGGTATCACTAGAGTACATGGACTAGGATTTGGAAACAAGGCGGGGCTTGGAAAATACAACTTGGCCCGCCTACAGCACAGGGAGATCAGACCCAAAAGAGTGGGTTGCAACACTTGGTTCAGAAGGGATTGGGGCGACGCCATTTTTCTCCCCACAACCACCAAGGCGGGGTCTCAGCAGCCCACGAGACCTACCTACACCAAATCATGCCCATCCATGCTGGACAGCTGCTTTTTTTCCTTTTTCTCCTCCCCCCGCCCCCCCGCCCCTCCGGAGCCCGGGAAAGACCAACATTGACGGATTGCCATGATTAGATAAATTCTTGCCATTCAGATGTGTTTTCCCTTATCTCATTCGTATCTCTCCCCTCTGCTTGTTTTATGCTTTTAGACTGTCCTTTGTCTTTCGTTGTTTTTGTCCCCCCCCCCTTTTTCTTTTTCTTTTTTTCTTTTCTTTTTTT
>CM053563.1:4135978-4170736 GCA_028646485.1 Cryptoprocta ferox | reverse complement strand
ATGGGAAAACATTCCATGCTCATGGATCAGAAGAATAAACATCGTTAAATGTCATTATTACCCAAAGCAATCTACACATTCAATGCAGTCCCAATCAAAATTGCACTAGCATTCTTTGCTATCCTAAAATTCGTATGGAACCACAAATGACCCTGAATAGCCCAAGTAATATTGAAGAAGAAAACCAAAATGGGAGGCATCATAATCCCAGACTTTAGACTCTACTACAAAGCTGTCATCATCAAGACAGTATGGTATTGGCACAAAAACAGGCACATAGACCAATGGAATAGAATAGAGAACCCAGAACTGGACCCACAAATGTATGGCCAATTAATCTTTGACAAAGCAGGAAAGAGTAACCAATGGAAAAAAGACAGGCTCTTTAACAGGTGGTGCTGGGAGCACTGGACAGCAACATGCAAAAGAATGAAACTAGACCACTTTCTTACACCATACACAAAAATGAACTCAAAATGGATGAAGGACCCAAATATGAGATAGGAAACCATCAAAACCCCAGAGGAGAAATCAGGAAACAGCCTCCTTGACCTCAATCGCAGCAATTTCCTACTCGACACATCCCCAAAGGCAAGGGATTCAAGACCGAAAATGAACTATTGGGACCTCATCAAGATAAAACGCTTCTCCACTGCAAAGGAAACAATCACAAAAACAAATAGGCAACCGATGGAATGGGAAAAGATAGTTGCAAATGACATAACGGATAAAGGGCTAGTATCCAAAATCTACAAGGAACTCACCAAATGCCACACCCGAAAAACGAATAATCCAGTGAAGAAATTGGCAGAAGACATGAATAGACATTTCTCCAAAGAGGACATCCTGATGGCCAACAAACACATGAAACGATGCTCAGCATCACTCATCATCAGGGAAATACAAATCAAAACCACACTGAGATACCACCTCACGCCAGTCAGAGTGGCTAAAAAGAACAAATCAGGAAACTATAGATGCTGGCAAGGATGTGGAGAAATGGGCACCCTCCTATATTGTTGGTGAGAATGTAAACTGGTACAGCCGCTCTGGAAAACAGTGTGGAGGCTCCTCAAAAAATTAGCAATAGATCTCCCCTCTGACCCAGCAATAGCACTGCTAGGGATTTAACCAAGGGATACAGGAGTGCTGATGCATAGGGGCACATGTACCTCAATGTTCATAGCAGAACTTTCAACAATAGCCAAATCATGGAAACCGCCTAAATGTCCATCAACTGATGAATGGATCAAGAAGATGTGGTTTATATGTATAATGGGATACTACATGGCAATGAGAAAGAATGAAATCTGGCCATTTGTAGCAACGTGGATGGACCTCGAGGGTGTCATGCTATGCGAAACAAGTCAGGCAGAGAAGGACAGATACCATATGTTTTCACACATAAGTCTAACAGAGAAACTTAACAGAGGACCATGGGGAGGGGAAGGGGGGTGGAAAGAGTTAGGGAGTGGGATGGAGGCAAATCATGAGAGACTCTTGAATACTGAAAACAAACTGAGGGCTGAAGGGAGAGGGGGAAAGGGGAAGGGGAGTGATGGACATGGAGGAGCGCACTTGTGGGGAAGAGCACGGGGTGTTATATGGAAACCTTCATGACAATAAACTATAATAAAAGAATTTTAAAAAGTGATGACATTTTTATTATAGGAGCTCTGGAATAAGGAGAGAGAGAAAAAGGGTAGAAAAATTTCTTCTAGAAATAGCAGAAAACTTCCCTAATCTGGGGAAGGAAACAGACCTCCACATTCAGGAGGCACAGAGTACTTGCATCAAAATAACCAAAAGCAGGCCCATACCAAGACATTGGATTTAAAACTTCAAATATGGTGATAAAGAATAAAAATGTTAAAATCAGCAAACAAAAGCAGTTCTTCACTTGCAGGGGAAAACCCATAAGGCTAGCTGAAGATTTCTCAACGGAAACAGAAATTGAAAAGTGAGTGGCATGATATATTTAATGTTCTGAATGGGAAGTGTCTGTAGCCAAGAATACTCCATCCACCAAGGCTATCATTCAGAATAGAAGGAAAGATAGAGTTTCCCAGATAAACAAAAAGTAACGGAATTTGAGACCACTGAAACAGCCCTGCAAGAAATGTTAAAGAGGGATCTTTGCGGTCACAGAAGACACCAAATGTGACAAAGACAAGAATGGATCAGAGAAAATGTCCAGAAACAATGACAAAACAAGTAATAAAACAACAATAAATACATGTCTATCAATAATTACTTTGAATGAAAAGTTACTTATACACTCCCATCAGAACAGTTAGGGTGTCTGAATGGATTAAAAACGAAAACAAAAATGGCCCAGAACCATCTATATGCTGCATATAAGAGACTCAGTCGAGTACCTAAGACACCTTCAGGTTAAAAGTTAAGGGGTGGAGAAACATTTATCATGTAAATGGATGTCAAAAGAAAGAATAGCAATACTTATGATGGAAAAACTAAACATTTTTGTTGTAATATTGCATTTATCCTGCTTTGGTACTAGTGTAATTCTGGCCTCATAGAATGACTTTGAACATGTTCCCTCCATTCCATCATTTGTACGATTTGTAAGAAGATTGTCATTAATCTTTTTTTTTTTAATGTTTGTTAGAACTGACCAATGAAGGTATGCAGTCTTGGGCTTTTCTGTCCTGGGAGGGTTTTTTTTTTTTTTTTTTCAAATTAAATTTCAATTGTTATTCATCTCAGAAGATTTCATATTTCTTGGGGTCAAGATTCATATTTCAATTTGCTAACTTGTGTGCATTTTTAAGAATTATCTGTGTTTTCCCCCCTAAGTTACCTGATTTGTTAATATATAATTATTTATAGTAATCTTTTATCATACTATATGCTAATTGGATTCTGTGTTGTGTTATTTTGTCTTCCATTTCTCACTTGGTTTTTGAGTCTTCTCTCCTTTTTTCCTTAATCTAGTTAGAAAATTGACAATTATGTTTCTTTTTTCACAATACTGGGCATCACTTTCAATCTTATGTGATTTATTCTGGTCTCTTATTTCTGATTTTTCCTTGTTATTTTCTTCCTCTGCTAAATTTCACCTATATATTTTCTTTTTTTCTAGTTCCTTATGGTGTAAGGTTAAGAAAATAAAGTTGGGGGCACCTGGGTGGCTCAGTTGGGTAATCTTACTACTGTTAAGTTTGGCTCAGGTCGCCATATCAGAGTTCATGAGTTCAAACCACATGTCAGGTTCCATGCTGACAGTATGTAGCCTGCTTTGGATTCTGTCTCTCAAAAATAAATAAACATTTAGGAAAAAAAGAAAATAAAGTTGAAACAAACAGTTAAAGCATTTATAGCATAAAAAATTGAAATTGGTATGTCTAGTAGATAAAATTATTAGAAATAAACACCGCAACTGATGACCAAAAGAATAAGAGAACTAAAATATAAAAATAAGGATTTTCTAGGATTTCTGTGGATTTATGTCATATGTGAACAGAAATAATTTTGTTTTTTCTCATACAATTTGGATTCATTTAATTTTTTTTCTTTCTTAATTATTCTGACTACAACATCCAGTACTATTTTGAATGGAAGTGGTGAAATCACTTCATTACCTTGTCTGATCATATAGGAGAAGCTTCCAGTCTTTTACTATTGAATATGTGAAATTTAAGCTTTTTATGCATATGTCGCTTTTATTAGGTTGTGGTTGTTGCCTTGCATTCCTGCTTTATCGAGTGTTTTTTGCCAGTTCTGTAATATGATCATACCATTTTTGATCTTCATTCTGTTAATGTGAAGTCTTAAGCTGATAGTTTTCCATATGCTGAAACACCCTTGAATTCCAGGAAGAATTCACAGTTGACTGTGCTATAAAAGGGTAAAATGAACTTTTGATCCAGTTTGCTGTATTTATTTTGTGTGTGTGTGTGTGTGTGTGTGTGTGTGTGTGTATGTGTGTGGACTTTGCATGAGTATTCCCCACAGGCAGTAATTTGTACTCTTCTTTACTTGTAGCATCTTCCTTTAGCGTTGATAACCTCTTAATGCTAGTATCACAGAGAGTTTTTCCATAATCTCCCTTGTCTTTACTCCCTGGAAATGTTTGAGGAGAATGAAGTACTCTCTCATTAACTGTTTATATGAATTATCTAGAGAATTCATTTGACAAAGGACTTTTATTTATTGGGAGTTTTTTGTTTTGTTTTGTTTTAATAACTTTTTCAACTTAATGGTTGTAGATCAGTCGAGATTTTTAAAAATATTTCTTCATGATGGAGTCCAGGTAGGTTATATCTTTTTTGAAATTTATACCTATTTTTTGGTATCTGTCTTGGCATATAATTATCCATTGTCACCTCTTAAAATTATTTTTATTTCCATGGTATTAGTTATACTGTGTCTGCCTTCACTTCTTCGCTTCTGATTTTAGTTGGTCTTCTCTTTCATTCCTTCTTGATTTAATTAAAAGTCTGTCAATTTTGTTGATTTGTTCTGAAAAACAAATATTCCTACTATTGATATTTTC
Source organism: Cryptoprocta ferox (assembly GCA_028646485.1). Taxonomy (NCBI): domain Eukaryota; kingdom Metazoa; phylum Chordata; class Mammalia; order Carnivora; family Eupleridae; genus Cryptoprocta; species Cryptoprocta ferox. The sequence continues at coordinate 4,166,220 of CM053563.1, read as the reverse complement.
CTATGTTTGCTATATCTGTTTGTTCATTTGTGTTTTATGTGTAAATTTCCTTCCTTCTGGTAATTTTGGGCTTAAATGAGGCATAGGAAAGTGATTTGTGCTACACCATGAAAATACTACAGAATTCTGTATGAGGCCATGTGCTCAGTACGTTGTGTGCAAATTTATGTGTCCACAGAGGAATGAAGTCCTTATGATTACTTCTCAGCCATCTTGCTGACCTTCTCTGACTGGTATTAAGGTTGTATAATAGAAGTCATTGGCCCAATCATCTGAAAGTAGGAAATGGAATGACTTTACTTTTCTGTTATTTGATATCTTTCAGCTGTATCTTCACATGGCACCCTGAGCTTCCTGCTAAAGTCATGCATAGAAGCATCTTTTCAAAACAAGTCAATGGGGAGATGTAAACACAGTACCCTTGAGAATTTACACTTAATGACAGATGAGGACAATAATGGTGAAAGTGAAGGGCATCAAGGATATCATGAAGGACATATGCAAATTGAGACAAGTGCCCATAATAAGAATCTCACTGCCCCAAATGGTGAAGAATACAAAGCATTTTGGAAAAACTTCCTTTTTAAGTCCAGTACTTCAGCAGCGCAGTGTGTTTCTGTAAGCAAAAGCTCAAATCAAGTATTCAAACATACATATTTATGGAATGAAAATTTGGAAAATGTGGAAACTTACCTAGTCCATACTGAAAATAATTATTTGAACTATTTTGAAAATAAGATTGAATTGACCTTTCGGTCCAATATTTCTGAAAGTCAGAGATTTAAAAATGAAGAAAAAAGTACTAAGTGGCATAAATTTGGGAGGTCCTTTACAGAGCAGTTGACCCCACAAACTTACCAGAGCATTTATAATAAAGACACAATTGCTCAATGCAGTCAATCTGCGAAAAGATTTAACCACACCTCAAATGTTAACAAACGTCTGAGGAGTCATTTTCCAGAGAAGCATTTTGAATATAATAAATGTTGGGAAGACTTTTATCAAAGCTCAAAACTTATTATATATAATAAAAGTAAGCATATGGAAGAGAATCCTTATAAATATAATGAATATGGGAAAGCTCATAACCAGTTCTCCAGTGTTGGTGATCATCAGAGGACTGATGTGGGAAAAAACACATACAGATGTCATAAACCTGGGAACGTGTTTAGTCACTCATCAAGACTAACTATACATAAGACAATTGAAACTAGAGAGAATAGGTACATTTGTAAGGAATGTGGCAAAACGTTTGACTCACACGCAAAACCAACTCAACATCAGCGAATACATACTGGAGAGAAACCTTACAAATGTGAAGAATGTGGTAAAGCCTTTAAGGACGGTTCATCACTAACTGGACACAGGCGAATTCATACTGGAGAGAAACATTACAAATGTAAAGAATGTGGCAAGGCCTTTACCCATCGCTCAAGCCTTACTCAGCATCACAGAATTCATACTGGAGAGAAACCATACAGGTGTAAAGAATGTGGTAAGGCCTTTAACCAGTACTCAAAAGTTATTCAACATCACAGAATTCATACTGGAGAAAAACCTTACAAATGTAAAAAATGTGGCAAGGCCTTTAACTTGCACTCAAACCTTACTCAACATCACAGAATCCATACTGGAGAGAAACCTTACCAATGTAAAGAATGTGGCAAGGCCTTTAACCAGCACTCACACCTTACTCAACATCACAGAATTCATACTGGAGAGAAACCTTACAAATGTAAAGAATGTGGCAAGACCTTTAAGAGGCACTCAAACCTTATTCAACATCACAGAATCCATACTGGAGAGAAACCTTACAAGTGTAAAGAATGTGGCAAGGTCTTTAATGGTTATTCACAACTGACTATACATCACAGAATCCATACTGGAGAGAAACCTTATGATTGTAAAAAATGTGGTAAGGCCTTTAAACACCAATCAAACCTTACTCAACATCACAGAATCCATACTGGAGAGAAACCTTATGACTGTAAAGAATGTGGCAAGGCTTTTAATCAGCACTCAAACCTTATTCGACATCAAAGAATTCATACTGTAGAGAAACCTTAAAAAGGAAAGAATGTGGCAAGACCTTTACCCAGGACTCAAGCCTTACTCAACCATCACAGAGTTCATACTGGGGAAAATACTTATTAATGTAAAAAATGTGGAAATGCTTTTAATCACTGTTCCACCTTCAATCATTATCAGAATTCATACTGGAGCAAACCTTACAAATTTTAAGACTGATAATTTGTAAGGACTGTTCAACTCTTACTCCACATCAGAGAATTAGTATTGGAGAGTAATGATACACATGTAAAGACTGTGGTAAGACGTTTAAGCTGTGTAAATCCTGATTCCTGGTCAGAGAATGTATCCTCGAGATGATTTTACAATATAAAAAATTTGGCAAGCCCCTTAATCCATGTTCAAGTCTCAATTGACACCAGAGAATTCATCCTAGATGGGTACTCTATAAATAGGGAAAATGTGGTAACATTTTCAGACTGCTTCAGCCTTATTTAGCATCACAGAGTTCAGACCGAGGTGAAACATTACAAAAGTAAAGAAAGTGACAAACCTCTAGCTGAAACTCACAATGCACTTAACATCATAGTTATGATACAAGAAAAAAAACTGTAAACTGTAGAGAGTGACCTAGCCTTTAATTGCCATTCAATCGTTATTCATGATATACTCCAAAATGACACTTGGTTGAATCCCTACAAATGTAATCAATGAACAAAGACCTTCATTTTAAATATAAACTTTAGAAAACAGAGAAAAAATAATGTAACTTGCAAGATATAAATATTTAGAAATGTATTTAATTGAACATCAAATGTCACAAATTCACAGTAGAAAGCAGCACATCAGTCACTCTATTCAGACATTACATCAAAAGACTTATAAGGAATAATGGGAAGTTCAACACTTAGAAAATGTATATGCTATTTTGCTTCAAAAGATAGAAGAGATAGATTTTTGCATAGGTATAATTTCAATATGTTTTTGTTTTACATTGACCCTCTTTAAGATTTGTGACTAGCAAATATTAATGTATTTCTAGTTTCATATTACTTTAGAAAATTCATTTATTCCTAGGGGGTGTGAAAAAGTTTGTGTCTGATTGTTGCTGCATCAAAGATAGAAGATGCCTTTCCTTAGGTGGGACTCAGGCATATCTAATTTTCCATGGAAGATGAAGGACAATACAATGTGCAATATATGTAGAAAATCTAAATGGAGATGCTATTTCTGGTTATAACATTGAAGGAATTTATCATGAAAGAGCTGTTCAGAGCATTATCCTTCTCCATTTATTAAAACTAAACAAGTTTCGGGGTGCTTGGGTGGCTCAGTCAGTTAAGCATCCGGCTTCGGCTCAGGTCATGATCTCACGGTTCGTGGGTTCGAGCCCTGCGTTGGGCTCTGTGCTGACAACTAGCTCAGAGCCTGGAGCCTGCTTCAGATTCTGTGTCTCCCTCTCTCTCCGACTGACCCTCCCCTGCTCGCTCTGTTTATCTCTGTCTCTCAAAAATAAAAAACATTAAAAATTTTTTAATGAAAAAACTAAAGTTTCTCAATATTCAAAATAAAATTTTTACTAATTGGTCTTTAAGGAAAAAGAGGTGGCAGTCTAATAATGTACTGATGAAATTTCATAATAACAACAGAAGTAGAGAATATGAATCGATATTGAAATGAAATCTTCACAGATATCTGAAAGAGAATAGGAAACTTTTCCCTAAAATGGCATAGGATTATACATGCACATTTTTTAGTAATGACTTCAGGTTTGGAAGAGGTTTAGTATGCAAAATTAAGCTGTTAACAACTGAAAGTAGACTATTATGTTTTCTTTAAGCTTCATGGTAACCATAAAGTGAAAACGTGTAATAGCTACACGAAAGATAAAAGAATGGAAGTACACCACTGTAGAAATCATCGAATCACAAAAGTAAAGAGCAAATCCATAAGAAAGGGCAGATAATTCTAAAACAGCCAAAAAACAATGAAAAGAATGTTTCTAGAATTTGATGTGTGTAGGAAAATACTGTTGACTAAAAATTGTAATTTACTATAACAAATAGTCAATAGTTTATCAAAACCACTTGTACAGTCTAATAAATCTTTTCTACAGTAATCTGTTTTCTAACTTCTTGCTATTATACGCTGTACTTTTTTTTCCCACTCATGTTCTCTGATTTACATTTTGGGTGGTATTTTAATCTCCGTAAGTTATTTGTCCTTTCAAGCAGGTTGCCATAATACCCCTAAGTCCTAAGATTTATTATATTAATTTGGGGACAGTTTTTCTTTGTGTAAAATTGCAATCTAAAAATAATGTAACTACAGAAGGTTTATCCAATGAAACACTGTCCTTCCTTTGCTTCTACATCATCCTTAGACAAACCTTACCACTGTCTCCTACAGAAGGAACATGCCTAACCATTTGAATGGACAAATTTACTGGTCCAATGAATTCTTGAAAATTTGAATATACATCAGTTCATCATTTACCACCACACAGTATCACCTTTTATTTTGATCACTTTTCTCACATGGTATGAATATCTTGCCCACTTGGATTGTGGGCATAAGAGTCAGGGTGGCATCTTTACCTGCCCCTCTTGGCTCACTTTTGCACATGGGCTTTATAAGACTTCATACTTAGTAATGGCTCCCCAGAGCTCCTGCAGAGATAGAGTTTCCCCCTCAAGTGCTGCACATGTGCACAGAGGACTTCGGCAGACACCACGCCTTTCAGGGCCAAAGTCTGCAGTGGTGCTCCTACCTTCACCTGCCCACGTTTCCAGAGCAACAGCCCTGAATCTTAGCTTAACCACCCACACATCTGAGTTCACAGTTAAGGCAAGTTGGGACCAGGCCTCTCTCAAGCCAATGTTATCACACCCAGAGTTTTTAATGCTCTCTCCCGTTTCTGCCTTTCCTAGTACCAAAACTTCACACATGCACACAGGCAGAATGCAGGTGAACCTGCCCCCCTACACCCCAGCCATACAACCCACAATGCAGGGGACCCTGAGCAGACAGGGATCAGGGACTAGCCACTCAGGATCACCCTGTGTAGTATGAATGCATAAGGTGCCCATCAGTCCCAACTCCAGCGGAACTTCTGATGAGCCTGCCCTCACCCCTGATTCCTATTTCATGCTTCGGGGCTAATATTGCGGGCAGAGTTCAGCTGTCTCAGAATTTGCATCTGGAATAGTCCTTGTGTCTACACAGTGCTTGCAGAGCCTTATAGAGAATTATTCCTTCAGATTCTGTCAAAAATGACCTCTTGGACCACAAAATTGCCCTCCACAGCTCCACTGCGAGCCTGATCCTCCCTTCTCAGAACAGTTCAGAGAACAGAGTTCCTAGCAGCTCAACCTCCTAGGTGACCCAAGTTGGCATTCATACTTGCCTGATACTCAGACTCAGGTAAAGGAGAGCAAAGAACTTACGATTTAGGGAGTCAGTTTCACCTTTCTAGTTCAAACTGTGCTTCCAAGGTAAAATAACATCCCACCTTCCATCCCTGGGATGTCCACTGATTTTCCACACATTAAAATTAACCAAACATAAGTGCTAATGATTGACCCATTAAATTTCCCTCAGAGCCTCTAATCCACCTTCCTTCCTGTCTCCCAGTCTGCTCTCTATATTTATGCCTCCACATCCAACATTATTTTTAAGATTACTGATAATGAAAAACAAGAGAAGAAATCTTGGCTCCCAGGAAGGCTCACGCAGCATCCAAACCCTAGGAAAAAATGAACATATGGTATCTAATTCCCAGGATTTTAGAAAGATTAATTTGCATAATGTAACATTCCCAGCCCAGCATCCTGGACACATTGAATCCTTATACACTTGAAGTGTGTAGTAGATACTCAGTAAACATCCCGTTCATAAATGAGTACATATTATTTATTTCATACAGCCTTGCTCAGACACCACTGCCTTATCTAGTCCCTTCTTAACTTTCAGGGGATGATGAGCAGAGAATGTCATCTTTCCAGAAGCTGTTAGTAATTTCCACTGGCAACAGCAGTATTTGTGTTGAGATAGGATGGTTGGGTAACAGGGACTCAGGTGTGCTCTTCTGCTTTCTCTAGCTTAGTGCTCCTGGAAATGAAGTCTGGGGACAGCAACCTCAATGGTTGTTAAAAGTATAAATTAATGAGCTTCATCCAGACTAGGGAGTCATGATATCTGAGAGGAGGGCCCTAGAATCTGTTTTTAATGGGAAACTCCAGTGATTTGTATGTACATGAAGATTTTACAAACATGGTTTAGAAAAGCTGTTTTTAGCCTTGGCTTCATATTGGGATCTCCTGTATAGCTTTTAGAACTACCATCTCCAGTGTCTCAACCCCAGGGATTATGTCACTTAGTCCTTGATAGTGTCTTGCATCAATTAGGTCTTAACGAAGTGGCCCAACTTATTCCACTGTGAGGCCAATGTAAACACTGAGGTCGCAGGTTCATGTCTGAAGATGAAGTACCAGGTCTGGTAAATGGGAAAGCCTCCATGGGGAGGCCTGCTCTGTGTTACATTTGATAGGGGAGGGTAAGTCTACCCCACATCCCTGATACTGTACTAGAATTTTTGTGTGTATCCAGAAGACAAGTGCACCCCAAAATGGGAGACGACTAAATCATACTGGGACCTCCACTTAGAAACTCCCTATGTGTAAAGATTTTCACATGCCCCCAAAAGCAATGAAATAGCAGACAGATCACATATTCTCACTGGCCATGGGGTGGCATTCACTGTGAATGCCGTGGAAGCCACTGGAACAGAAGGTAAGTCCTTAGAGGATGTAGGAGCATGGGAAGAGTAAGACAGGGAGATGTCCCTCTGTGACCACCGGAGAAATAAACCTAGGCTTCAAATATCAGTCCATTCAAACAGAGTTTCCCATAATACATTTTAAGGTTGAGTTTTCTTCTTTAACTTTTCGCCCTCACCTGTGTCATCTGCTTCGTTCATTCCCACCTACCTGGGTGTGTGGTTACTGTCTTCTTTCTCTTCAAGTGCCAGGGCTCTTAACTTCCCCAAAGAAGGTGACCAGGTCCAGTCCAGAGACAGCAATACCTGTTGATAAGCAAAAGAGACTCTCTCTGGAGAATCTTCTATTTCAAATCCAGCACTATGGTAATTAGAGAAGAGATGACATTACTGAAGGATATAGAAAATTATTTCTCCAAACGCTGTTTGGAGTCCCCTCTACATGACCTCTTCCTCTCATTCTCTCCACAATCCTGAATTCAACCATTTACGCATTTGCTGTAGTCTAAAAATTCCTGCGTAGTAGGGATCATGACTCTTCATCTGTTTTTCTAATTACCAGAATCCATGGAAACAATCAGTTTCTATCTGTTTGCATCTCTATAATTGCTCAGTGTCCTTTAACATAGTAGAAGGAACTTGGAATGAGTCCCACCTGGGTGCCATGAAGGAGATTCCTCCTATGGAGGAAAGGACCCTGGATGACTCCTTTTTCTCTGAGATGGAAACAGATTCAGATTCTAATGTCAACCTAACCCCAGTCTATGTAGGACATCCCCAAATATTCCAAAGAGTCCCTGGTGCTGGAGACAGTGTTCCTTGTGAGACTAACCTGATGACTCCTTAAGGATCCAGGTACCAGAACCTTAGGCTGAGTCTGGGCCATCAGTAGAGCAGAGACCTGTCTTGATGGAGCAGTATCCCTGATGCAGATGCAATGTTTCCTGTCCTGAAAAAGGACTCTCTGGAGTAAGAAGCCTCTACTTCAGTTAACACAGGTTACAGGCAGCTGTAGTTGTGGTCATGATTCTAGATCTTAACCTTGCGGTGTTAAAGATCTTATCTCTTTCTCAGGTTGCATTAAGGTAGGTCCTATTGTGACAGGTTTTGATGCCTATGCTTGATGCCACTTAGAGATTCTGCACTGACCATTAGGGGTGTCAGTTACTTGAATGACCATCAAACATGTTAACTATTTTTGTGGAACTGTCTTCAAAATCTCACATCCAGGTAAATTTTAGGCAAATATCTCATCGTGAAAGATACACATTCAAAGATAATTTGAGTATCTCTGCAACAGTTTTTTAGGAGAAACTGTTTCACTCCTGATTAAACTCTGACCATATCTACTAGGAAATTAATACAACATAATTTTATGAATAGTTATATAATAATCATAATTCATTGTATGGCTATAACTCATTATTTATTACTAGAATAGATTCTCTATGTTATTCACAGTTTTACCTACAATGTGAATGCCTTATTATTCTATGTAACACTCTGAGACATGAATATATAAATGACTGACATGGAAAAAAACAGACTACGGGTTTTTCATAAGATGAGGAAGTTTTGTAATTCCTCCAGGATACAGAGAAGAACCTAGATTCACACAGTGGTCATCCCTCAGGAGACATTGGTCTGTAGTTCTCCTTTTTAGTGGGATTTTAGTTTGGTTTTGGAATCAAGGTCATGCTGACCTTGTACAATGAGTTTGGAAGTTTTTGCTTTTATTTATTTATTTATTTAATTAATTTATTTATTTATTTATTTTACAGCTTCAAAAGAATAGGTGTTAACTCTTCTTTAACTCTTTGATGTATCCCCTGGAAAGCTATCCAGTCCTTGACTCTAGTTTATTGGAAAAGTTTTGATTACTGATTCAATTTCTTTACTGGTTATGGTTCGTTCAAATTTTCTATTTCTTCCTGTTTCAGTTTTGGTAGTTTATATGTTTCTAGGAATTTGTCTATTTCTTCCAGATTGCCCAATTTGTTGGCATATAATTGCTTATAATATTCTCTTATTATTGTTTGTATTTCTGTGGTCTTGGTTGTGATCTCTCCTCTTTCACTCATTATTTTATTTATTTGCGTCCTTTCCTTTTTCTTACTGATCAATCTGGCTAGGGGTTATCGATTTTATTAATTCGTTTAAAGAACCAGCTCCTGGTTTCGTTGATCTGTTTGACTATTTTTTTAAATTTTGATATTATTGATTTCTTCTCTAATCTTTATTATTTCACTTCTGCTGGTTTTGGACTTTATTTGCTGGGTTTTTTTTTCCAGCTCCTTGAGGTGTAAAGTTATGTCGTGTATTTTTAACCTTCCTTCCTTCTTGAGTAAGTCCTGGATTGCTATATACTTCCCTCATATGATCACCTGTGCTGTATCCCAGAGGTTTGGGGATGAACTGTTGTGTCTTCATTTTCATTGGCTTCCATGTACTTTTAAATTTCCTCTTTAATTTCTTGGTTAACCCATTCTTTAGAAGGATGATCTTTAATCTCCAAGTATTCAAGGTCTTTCCACATTTTTTCTTGTGTTGATTTTGAGTTTCATAGGGTTGTTGTCTGAAAATATGCACGGTATGATCTTGATCTTTTTGTACTTGTTGAGGGCTGATTTGGGACCCAGTATGTGATCTGTTCTGGAGAGTTTTCCATGTGTGCTCAAAAAGAATGTGTATTCTGCTGGTTTAGGATGAAATGTTCTAAATATATCTGTTAAGCACATCCAGTCCAGTGTGTCATTCAAAGCCATTGTTACCTTGTCGATTTTCTGCTTAGATGATCTGTCCATTGATGTAAGTGGGGTGTTGAAGTCCCCTACTATTATGGTATTACTTGTGATTAATTGATTTTTATATTTGAGTGTTTCACTTTGGGGGTATAAATATTTACAATTGTTAGATCTTCTTGGTGAATAGACCCCTTAATTATGATATAATGCCCTTCTTCATCTCTTGTTACAGTCTTTATTTTAACATCTAATTGGTCTGATATAAGTTTGGCTACTCCAGCTTTCTTATGATGACCATTAGCATGATAGATGATTCTTACTTTCAATCTGCAAGTGTGTTAAGGTCTAAAATGAGTCTTTTGTAAGCTGCATACATGAGTCTTGTTTTCTTATCCATTCTGATACCCTATGTCTTTTGATTGGAGCATTTAGTCCATTGACATTTAGAGTGAGTACTGAAAGCTATGAATTTAGTGCCGCTGTGTTGCCTGAAGAGTTGGTGTTTCTGGTGATGTTCTCTGGTTCTTTCTAGTCTTTTTTGCCTTTGGTCCTTTTTGCTTTGTTTTGTCTTTTCTCTACTCAAAGAGTCCCCTCTAAAATTTTTTGCAGGGCTGGTTTAGTGGTCACAAACTCCTTTGATTTTTGTTTGTCTGGGAGGTCATCACTCAAGAGAATAAAGGAACTGGAAGTTGAGAAACATACATTGATAAAGGCTTGGTTGTTCACTTCCCTCCATATAGTCTAATGAAAAAGAAGAAAAACTTACAATGATGGAAGAGAGGGTATGAAAAGTTACAAAAGTGCTCAAGAATGCTTGGTATAGCTGTTATCTCATGAGAGGATCTAGGTGTGCTTGTTGCTGTGAATATATTTGCTCCTCTGCTTGTGCATGCACAGAATGAAAATCACAATGAGTCCTAAACACACAATGTCTGGGGTACATCTGAACCCTGCATGGAGTAAGTCTATGTGATTGCCACAAAGTATAGCAGAACAGGTTCCAATACTTAACAGTGTTTGTGATATATTTGTTGTTCTTCTTGGCACACACATCCATAGCAATTGTGATATTTACCAGCTCAGATAGGATCCAGTAAATGATGTTGGAGGAGCCAGTGGAGTTTGAGACTGTTACTTAATGCTTTCCCACCTGAAGTTCCTGGGATTGATGGTGATGGCCTGGAAAACGCTTCAAGGACCAGAGTTGTCAATGGACTCACCTCTGGATACTCTTTGAAACTAGAATATAAGTCTGCATCCAAAATCACGGAGAAAATGTTTCAAACCAAAAGCTGCCAAGATATCTCGGATGCCCTAGAAGGAATCAACAACACTTAGTTACATTCAGATGACTGTGAAAAATCTGTCAGGCTTGTGCTGGTCCACTGCAGTAAAGGAAAATAATGACATAAAAGGTAGAAATCCTGCCGGTTTCCAGGGAAAATCTGGACTAGGAAGTCCATTCCCAGTTTCAGATTCTCAGCTGCCATTTTTCAGGGTTCAACATTTATGTTTACAAACAGAGAAACCAGCATGGAAACATAATTTGTGGGCCACTTTTTACATGAAAAATGAAATCTACAATATTCATTAACATCTAAAGTAATTATATAATGTTTACAATGTATGGCCCACTGTTACTAAAGCTATTTTCTAATGACTTTAACGTTCATGATTTTATGCTTCTGGACTAATATGTTTTTTTCCTACAGATGTCAGATAATAGAATACATACATATTTGTCCCTCTCCCTGGTTTTGGCACACGTCTGCTAAAACTCTCATAATTTCAAAGTGATAATAGCACTCGGACCATCTCATGTTTTAATGAAGTGACTCTGGGTGGGCTTCTGGATGGGAGCTGGCCATCAGAAAGACCAAGCCATGATCAGAAGGTTGGGACATTTAGCTTCATCTTCCCAATCCCCTTACTCTAGACAAGAAAGAAGGACTGGAAATGGAGTTAATGACTGGTCATGCCTGCATGAAAAGGGGTCTATAAAAGCCAATAGTATGGAGTTGGGAGAACTTCCAGGCTGGTGAACACATCCACACAGGGAGGGTGACACATCCTAACTCCACGGGGACAAAACTCCTGTGTGCGGGACTCTCCCAGACTCACACTATGTATGTCTTCATCTGGCTGTTCATCTGTATCCTTTATCATATCTTTTGATAAGCCCTGAGGTTTACAAGCCACACTAGCAAATTAATTGAACCCAAATAGGAGATTACTGGAACCTAAAATCTATACCCAGTCATTCACAAGTATAGGTAATAGCCTGACCTTGTGAACAGTGTCTGAAAGTATGTGTATTGTTGGCGGGAGTGGGTGTGTGTGTGTGGGGAGGGGGCATTCTTATGGGACTGAACCCTTATGTATGAGACCTGACAATATGTCTGGGTAAATAGTGTTCAAATTGAGTTTAATTGAAAGACATACAGGTGGTGTTGGAAACTTGTTAGTTGTATGGAAAGCACATTCCCCATATTTGTGACCAGAAGTGTCAGAAGTGTTTTGTGTGTGTAGTAATAGTTACAAACAGGATAGAAACACAGTAGGAAGAACTGGGCTTTTTCCTTTAGGGTTTTTTTTCTTTACAACTGACCAAGATAGTTTAGTTTAAAAAAGGTTTAGTGATTATCTCATTACATTTGAACTTGGGTACGGACAGCAACAGCAGGAATTCAAATGCCCTTCCAGAAAAAAACACCTGTTCTTGAATTCTCTCCTGTTTGACCATCAATGCTTCATCCAGAAGCCTTCACATGGAATAGCCTTCATGGTCTGAGACTTGAGAGTGTAAATTCCAGCCCTGGACACACACATATAGCCTGAGTGGATATTTAATTGACTATTGAGAACAAGGTACACAGGTTAAAACACAGAAGAAGTCCAGCCTACACATGAGCCCTCTTTTACATCTGGAAAACAAGAACAGAGTCCACCTAAAACAATTCATTGTCTTCTTTGTATCTGACTGCATTCTTCATGGGCTAATATCTTTTTAAGATGTTTTGTTATTTATAGATTTAATAAAATTGTATGTGTGAAGAGATAGAAATAGAGGTAGAGAGAGGAGACAAAGTCCTCATTCTTAGCAAATATACAGAACTACAAAGCCTGAAGAAAAGGATATCACAACTAAACAAATAGGCACAAAAATAACTAGAGACTTTGAAAAAAAAAGATTACCTAAAGGTTAATGCTCAAACTCCATAGTAACAGGAAGTAATAACAAAAACAACAAAGATGCTCAATATTGGAGAAATCCATATCAAAACTATGTTGAGATATCATGTGACACCTGTCAAAAAAAAAAACATAAGAAACAGCATGAGTTGGTGAAGATCTGGAGAAAAAGGAACACTTGCACTGCTGTTGGGAATCCAAACTGGTGCAGCCACTCTGGAAAACAGTATGGAGGTTCTTCAAAAAGTTAAATATAGAACTACCCAACTATCCAGCAATTGCACTACTAGGTATTTACCCAAAGGATACAAAATTACAGATTCAAGGGGTACATGCCCCATGATGTTTATAGCAGCATTATCACCAATAGCTAAACTAGGAAAGAGCCCAAATGTCCATCGACTGATGAATGGATAAGGAAGATGTGGTAGGTATATATGTGTGTGTGTGTGTGTGTGTGTGTGTGTGTGTGTGTATACAATGAAATAGTACTCAGCTACCAAAAGAACTAAATCTTACCATTTTCAACTATGTGAATGGAGCTAGAATGTACAATGCTAAGTGAAAAAAAGTCAGAGAAAGATACCATATGATTTCACTTAAATGTGGAATTTAAGAAACATAACAAATGTGAGGGAGGGGAAACATAACAGTTATGGGGGAGGGGAAAGGGAGATGGGAAACAAACCATAAGAGACTCTTAATGATAGAGAATAAACTTATGCGTGATGGAGGGATGTGGGAGGGGCATAGGCTAGATGACTAATGGCTATTAAGAAGGGCAATTATTGTGATGAGCACTGGGTGTTGTATGTAAGTGATCAATCACTGAATTCTATTCCTGAAACCAACATTTCACTGTATGTTAATGAACTACAATTGAATTAAAAATTAAAGAAATAATAATAATAAAGCAAAAAAATTAATACTTCATTATAGACTGCTTGAGATTCTCTCTCTGACTCTTCCCTCACCCTACATACACACCAAAATAAATAAATTTTAAAAAATTCTAATTCCTCAACATTTTCATGAATATTTGGTGTTTTCTTTTTTTTAATTTCAGCTATTCTAGAAAATACTGAATGTTTTCTTACTTTAAATATGAAGTGGTCTTACTACTTAGACCACTTAATTCTTAATACAGTTTTCCTGTATTAAGCAAATGAAAATTCGTTAAAAGCATAAAGTGGAAAAAACATCATAAGAGCGGCATTAAAATATCAGTGAGGCTTGATATTAAACTAAGTAAACTTTTTTCTCTTTTGGGAAACCTCCCTTCCTCCCTTCTTCGGTTTTTTGTTGTTGCTGTTGTTGTTGTTGTTTTGTTTTGTTTTGTTTTTTAAGGAACGGGTAGCACACTGAAAACATGATGAACAAGCTGGAAGCAAAAACAATTTCTATGTAAATAGGTTAGATCCCGTATTTTCCTACAAACCCTCCAGCCCCTTCCTCTGGGTGGGCTTGCTGTTCTGAAGGCCCTAACCTGCCTCAGCCTCCTTTGCCTAGCAAAGCAATAAAGCTACTGTTCAATATCCCCAAACTCTGTCTTCTCCTTGTATTGGCTCTGAAGCACTGAAGTTCGTTTTCAACAACAGAATGGATGTGTAGGAGAGGGAAAACTTTTTTTTTCTCCCATTCTCAATTTTTAGCTGGTTATTTCATTTTTTTTATACTTTGTTATTTTATTTTATTTTATTTTTTCTCAAGTTAGTTACCATACAGTGTAGCCTTGACTTCAGGAGTAAAATCCAGTGATTTATCACTTACATATAACACCCAGTGCTCATCCCAACAAGTGCCCTTTTTAATTTCCATCACCCATTTTCCTCACCCCTCCAACCTCCACCCGCATCAACCCTGTTTGTTCTCTTTGTTTAAGAGTCTCTGTTTTTATCTTATTTTTCCTACCGTTCCCCTATGATCATCTGTTAAGTTTCTCAAATTCCACATATGAGTGAAATCATGGAATATCTGTCTTTCTCTGACTGACTTATTTCACTTATCATAATACCCTCCAGTTTCAACCACGTTGTTGCAAATGGCAAGATTTCATTCTTTTTCATCTACTAGTAGTTAGTATTCCATAGTATATGTACACCAAATCTATACATAATCCGTTCATCAGTTGATGGACATTTGAGCTCTCTCCATAACTTGGCTATTGTCGATAGTGCTGCTATAAACATTGGGGTGCATGTACCCCTTTGAATCAGCATTTTTGTATTCTTTGGATGAACTTTTAGTAGTGCAATTGCTGGATTGTAGGGTAATTCCATTTTTAACTTTTTGAGGAACCCCTACATTGTTTTCCAGAGTGGCTACATCAGTTTGCATTCCCACCAACAGTGAAAGAGGTTTCCCCTTTCTCCGCATCCTTGCCAACATCTGTTGTTGCCTGAGTTGTTCATTTTAGCCACTCTGACAGGTGTGAGGTGGTATCTCATCGTGGTTTTGATTGGTATTTCCCTGATGATGAGTGATGTTGAGTATCTTTTCATGTGTCTGTTCGCCATCTGGATGTCTTCTTTAGAAAAGTGTCTATTCATGGCTTCTGCCCATTTCTCTGTTGGATTATTTGTTTTTTGGGTGTTGAGTTTGGTAATTTATAGATTTTGGATACTAACCCTTTATCTGATATGTCATTTGCACATATCTTCTCCCTGTTCTGTCTGTTGCCTTTTAGTTTTGTTTATTGTTCCCTGTGCTGTGCAGAAGGTTTTTATCTGGTTGAGGTCCCAATGGTTCATTTTTGCTTTTATTTCCCTTGCCTTTTTTTAAAAAAAATTTTTCGGTTTATTTATTTTTGAGATAGAGACAGAGCACGAGCGGGGGAGGGGCAGGGAGAGGGAGAGAGAGAGAGAGAGAGAGAGAGAGAGAGAGAGAGAGAGAGAATCTGAAACAGGCTCCAGGCTCTGAGCTGCCAGCACAGAACCCAATGCGGGGCTTGAACCCACGGACCGCGAGATCATGAGCTGAGCCGAAGTCAGACACCTAGCCGACTGAGCCACCCAGGCGCCCCCCTTGCCTTTGGAGACATGTCAAGTAAGAAGTTGCTGAGCCAGTCAAAGAGGTTGCTGCCTGTTTTTTCTGGTAAGATTTTTTTTTAATGTTTACCTATTTTTGAGAGAGAAAGACACAGTGTGAGTGGGGGAGGGCAGAGAAAGAAGGAGACACAGAATCTGAAGGAGCCTCCAGGCTCTGAGCTGTCTGCACAGAGCCCAATGCGGGGCTCGAACTCACAAACTATGAGATAATGACCTGAGCTGAAGTCGGATGCCTAACCGTCTGAGCCAACCAGTTGCCCCATTTGTGGTAGGATTGTAATGGTTTCCTGTCTCACATTTAGGTCTTTCACCCATTTTGAATTTATTTTTGTGTATGGTGTAAGAAAGTGGTCCAGTGTCATTCTTCTGCATGCTGCTGTCCAATTCTCCCAGCACCATTTGCTAAAGAGACTGTCTTTTTTTCCATTGGATACTCTTTCCTGCTTTGTCGAAGATTAGTTGGCCATATGTTTGTGTGTCCATTTCTGGCTTATCTATTCTGTTCCATTGATCTATGTGTATGTTTCTGTGCCAATACCATACAATCTTGATGATTATAGCCTAGCAATACAGACTAAAGTCCAGGATTGTGATGCCTCAGCTTTGGTTTTCTTTTCCAACATTACTTTGGCTATTTGGGGTCTTTTGTGATTCCATACAAATTTTAGGATTGTTTGTTCTAGCTCTGTGAAGAATACTGGTGTTAGTTTGATTGGGATTGCAATGAATGTTTAGATTGCTTTGGGTAGTATCAACACTTTAACAATATTCTTTCAGTCCATGAGCATGGAATGTTTTTTCCATCTTTAGCTGGTTTATTTTTTAAACTTACTTAAGACCGATTCACAAGAGACAAAAAAATATTTTTAATTATGGGAACCTCAGAAGGTATGAGGCTCAAAGAAATGCAACTAATGCTTATATGCCATCATGACTTAAGAAGAAGTGGGTAGAAATTTAGAATTTCAAAAAGGGGGAAGTGTATTCACAGGAAAAAGGAAAGAGCGAGTATTTGTCAATCAATAGTTGCCACACCAGGTAGGTAACTCTTTATGATATAAAAAGTTAATCTCTGGCATTAGTTCTCTTCCTGGTAGAGTTCCCCCACCTAATTTTTTCTTGGTATATATATTAGCCTCACAAAAGAAGGAAATCCTTCCATTTGTAGCAACAGAATAACCTAGAGGACCTTTTTTCTTTTAAGTACATTGAAGCCATATCAGTACCCCTCCAGCCAACTGAGTAGTGTTTAAATTTTAGCTCACATCTTTAGAATGTATGATTGATTAACCAAATCTTTCTTTGTATATCTATATATCATACATTGTTTCCTAGAAAGACTTGGAACCAAACCCTCTTGCACAGTCTCCAACACCGATACAGAAATTTCCAACACTTCAATAATGTCCGTATCTGGCTCCATTGAATCTACACATGATCAAGAGCTGTTATAGACTACTGTGCTCCCCTTTTACTAATTAACAGCCCCGTAGTTCCTTTAAAAATTTTTGGGCCAGGCAGAAACCTTGCAGTTGGTTTTTGGATAAGAGTCTGCCTTCTTTGCAAGTAGCCAACCTCCTGAAAAAAGCTCATATTTCTTTCCAATCAAAACTCATGTCTTGAGTATTGGCTTTCCAAGTGACTGGCAGTGAACTTGGTTTTAGGTAACAAAATTGTTGTGGGCTCATTGAGCACAATGGTCAGGAAAGGATTCTTGAGATGTTTTATGATGCAACTTAGTAAGTTTATTCTAGTAGCACAGGGACAGAACCCATGGGTGAAGAGCTGCATTTTGGCTGTATGAAGCTGGTGGTTATATGTTTAGTGCTCAAGGGAGAGGGTTGTACAGGGAGTATGAGATCATAAATGATTCTTCAAAATTCTATTTGTAAAGCTGCTTTTGCAAAATTTCTCTGGTGCTTATCATTCAGTTTGATATTAACTATTGTTGAGATGTACAGGCAGTCATCACACCCTTTAAGAGTGTAGCAACCAGAACCTATTTGATCGTTATCAAAACTATGTAGGCTATATGTCAAGCTTCTGGGCTAAAGGTGAACACTTTCTGTTTCTATCCTTCATCATTTCACCCCTGACCAATTTTTGGCCCTTAAATCTTTAAGGTTATTGAAGGCTAAAAGGCTCATCTTCAGTAACTTCTTCAAGATGACAGGGATTGTAGAGATGTCCCTACCTATTGGCCGAATTTGGTCACTATCTGATCCTTAATATAACTATTACAGAAGGCCATTGTTGTAGAGTCCAGAGGGGACATTGGGGTGAATTTGTTTTGAGCAGTAAGCATCATCTGTTGGCTGGGTGAAGGAGTCAGGAACTGCTTGAACATATCAGAACAATAAGAGAGAACAAAGCAAAAGAGAAAACACATTAGAATTGTTATTATAATGAAAAATTAGAACAGCAATGAGAAAGACCCTTTAGGGTGACCATAGTTCACCTCTCCACCAGGAATTTAATCAATCATTATGTGACAATGTAGAGAGAGAGATAAATCAAGAAACAGACTCTTTATTATAAAGAACAAACTGATTGTTACCAAGGGGAAGGTGGACGGTGTGTTGAGGAAATAGGTGACGGGAAATAAGGAGTATATTTGTCATGATGAGCACTGGGTGAATTGGAATCATTGGATGGAGTTGTTGAATGACTATATTGTACACCTGAAACTAATAAAACACTGTGTGTTAGCTAATTGGAAGTAAAATAAAATTTTAAAAATTCAGAAAATAAAAGTCGTGGCAATCCATTAAAATACTGATGTATCTTTATAATGGCAATAGGCAGAAATAGAGAGTATTAGTTCACTAGTTCAAATGAAGAAACCTTCCCAGATATCAGTACAGGA
Organism: Cryptoprocta ferox; assembly: GCA_028646485.1. Lineage (NCBI taxonomy): Eukaryota > Metazoa > Chordata > Mammalia > Carnivora > Eupleridae > Cryptoprocta > Cryptoprocta ferox. The sequence goes on along the minus strand of CM053563.1, from coordinate 4,147,566 downwards.
TAGCTAACTCTTTCCCTGAAAGTCATATGATTGTACCTTGACATTTCTTAATAATTACTTCAGGCCTGAAAATATTGAAATTATTATTCACAGGTCATTATATCAGAGCAAGGATGCTTCTTGAATGCTTTTAATATGTATTTTGAACAAGGATCATACAGTGGGTTTGAAATGCATAACTTAGTCTATGTGTGATCATAATATATTTTAATGAATAGAACATATTTTTAATGAATTTTAATTGCTTTTTTATCTTAAAGAGAGAGAGTATGCAAACTGGGGAGTGGGAGCGTGAGAGAGAGAGAGTGGGAGAGAGAGAGAGAGAGAGAGAGAGGGAGAGAGAGAGAGAGGGAGAGAGAGAGAGAGAGGGAGAGAGAGAGAGAGAGAGAGAGAGAGAGAGAGAGAGAATCTTAAGCAGGCTTCATGCTCAGCAAAGAGCCCAACACGGGGTTATATCCCACAACCATGGGATCATAACCTGATCCAAAATCAAGAGTCAGATGCTCAAATAACTGAGACACCCAGGTGCCCCGTTTTTTAATGTGTTAATGCTGATATATAATGAATGATGTATCATCCTGCCACCAATATTAACCTACCTCACCTATGCTCACAGATGATATCTACCACTTATTTGGTAACAGAGTGACATAATATAACTATTAATCCATTTTCTCAGTAGCCTCCAACTTAAAGTAATGTATGTTTATATGTCCCACTTTCTCCTCCTTGTAACTCCTGAGACATCGAGATGGATATATTACAGATTATATAGGGGTATTATTGATAGTTTAGCTGAAGTGCTCCATGATGGTACTACCTGGCATCCCTTTTGTGTAGTAATTTGGTTTGGTGGGGACTTGAACTGACACAAGACCTTTTCATTAGTGCATTCCCTAAACAACACTCTCCAGAGTCACAAGTTAATATAACTTTTGATATGACACCTCAACCACTACCCTTTTGGGGGAGCCTCTCCCCTGCCACCCTAGGCTTCCTCTTGTGCATCTTTTAGAGAAGATCCCCACAGAGTTTACCTAACTCTGTTTTAGTTTCAGTGGCTCAATCTGGACTTACCCAGGAACTTCAAACCTTTCTACCATGGATCCTAATAAAGGACTGAACCCCATGTCATAATGGAGGGGTTCTTTTGATGTTGAAATATATTGAATATACACACATGAGTGTGCTTAGTGTGTAATAAATACCCCATATGTAGCAGAAAAATATTCCAATATGAGGCAAAGCAAGAGAGAAAAATTACAGGAAGATGAACTACATGAATTCTGCATGTGGAGAGAGGACACCTGTTTCCAGGTTGCACAATTGACTCTCTAAATACAGAAAAATAAATTATATTTGTTTTATTTTTTAATTATCTCCAGTTCTTCTGTATCTCATCAATGTCTTTCCCAGCTACATATGCATCTCTGACCATCGTTGCCTGTGTTATGGCTAGAGTGTCCTTCTTGACCTCTTAACTGAGATTAGAGGGATTTGATACCAATGGAGCACAGTATTAATTCAGACATTTGACACTGAGAGAGAGGTGAACATAGGTAAGACGTGACAATGGCACACTCCCTAGAGAGAAAGGTAAGACCTATTAAAAAGCACACCTGGACGACTCTATTGAAATGTGGGGATGGAACTGGAGGGAGCCTGTACTTACTCCAAAGTCCGAGCCAGCTCCTGATGGTGTTATCTGATGAATAAATATAATGGTGATGTGGACATGGCCAAAATGAGTGTTTCTGAGGATCAGGGAATTTCTATTTTTCTTCATAATTTACTTGAATTCCTGGTGTTATTGACAGGCTGATACTGTTGGATTACTGAGAATTTTAACTACTGATCTTTCTCAGCCCTAGATTAGTGCCAGTGCATTGTAAGGGAGAATTGGATGATGGAAACAATGATACCAAGGGCTGTTTCTTTGAAAGAATTAACAAAATTGATAAACCCTTAGCCAGACTTATGAAAAACAAAAGAGAGAGAACCTAAATAGTAAAATCATAAATGAAAGAGGAAAGATTGCAACCAATACCACGAAATATAAACAATTATAAGAGAATACTATAAAATTTATATGCCAACAAGCTGAGAAATCTGGAGGTCATGGACAAACTCCTAGAAACTCACAAACTACCAAAACTGAAACAGGATGAAATAGAAAATTTGAACAGACTCATAACCAGCAAAGCAATTGAATCAGTTGTCAAAAATCTCCCAACATACTAGAGTCCTGGGCCAGATGACTTCCCAGGGGAATTTTACCAGACATTTATTTAAAGAAGAATTAATACCTTTTCTTCTCAAACTGTTCCAAAAAATAGAAATGGAAGGAAAACTTCTAGATTCATTATATGCAGCCAGCATTGCCTTGAGTCCAAGACCTCACTAAAAAGGAGAATTGTATAGGCCAATATCCCTGATGGACCCGGATGCAAAACTTCTCAAAAAGATACTAGCAAATCAATTTCAACAGTAAATCAAAACAATTATTCACCATAGTAGGATTTATTACTGGGCTGCAGGGCTGGTTCAGTATTCACAAATCAATAAATGTGATACACATTAATAAAAGAAGGGATAAGAACTTTTTGATCCTGTCAAAAGCTGCAGAAAAATCATTGACAAAATACAGCATCCTTTCTTCATAAAAACCCTCAACAAAGTAGGGTATTGGAACCTACCTCAACATCATAAAGGCCATATATGAAAGACCCACAGCTAATATCATCCTTGTAGGAGAAAAACTGAGAGTCTTTTCCCTATGGTCAAGAACAAGACAAGGATACCCATTCTCACCATTACTGTTTAATATAATACCAGATGTCCTAGCATCAGCACTTAGAGAACAAAGAAATAGAGGGCATACAAATTGTCAAGGAAGAAGTCAAACCTTCACTATTTGCAGAAGACATGGTACTCTATGTAGGAAACCCTAAAGACTCCACCAAAAGATTGCTAGAACTGGTACATGAATACAGCGAAGTTGCAGGATAAAAAATCAATGTGTATAAATCTGTTACATTTCTATACACCAATAACAAAGCAGAAGAAAAAGATATCAAGGAATTGATCCTATTTACAATTGCACGCAAAGCAAGAAGATACCTAGGAATAAACCTAACTAAAGAGGTAAAAGGTCTGTACTCTGAAAACTATAGAAAACTTATGAAAGATATTGAAGAGGACACAAAGAAATGGAAAAAATTTTCCATTCTCCTGGATTGGAAGAACAAACATTGTTAAAATGTCTATACTGTCCAGGGGTGCCGGGGTGACTCAGTCAGCTGAGTATTAGATTCTGCTCAGGTTGTGATCTCGCAGTTCGTGAGTTTGAGGCCCACATCAGGCTTGCTACTGTCAGCAGAGTCCACTTCAGATCCTCTGTTTCCCTTTCTCTCTGCCCTTCCCCCACTTACAGTCGCTCTCTCAAAAATAAATAAAACATTAAAAAAATAAATGTCTATACTGTCCAAAGCAATTTACATATTGAATGCAATCCCTATCAAAATACCACCAGTATCTTCACAGAGCTAGATAACCTATACGAAAATTTGTATGAGGCCACAAAAGACCCTGAATGGCCAATGCAATACCGAAAAAGAAAAACAAAACTGGAGGCATCACGAATCTGATTTCAAGCTATATTACAAAGGTCTAGTCATAAAGGCAGTATGGTACTGGCACAAAAACAGTCGCATAGATCAATGGAACAGAAAAGAAAACACAGAAATGGACCCACAACTATATGGTCAACTCATCTTTAACAAAGCAGGAAAGAATATCCAATGGAAAAAAGACATTCTCATTAACAAATGGTGTTGAGGGGCGCCTGGGTGCCTCACTTGGTTCAGTGGCTGACTTCAGCTTAGGTCATGATCTCACAGTTCATGAATTTGAGCCCTGCATTGGGCTTATTGCTGTCAGCACAGAGCTTGCTTTGAATCCTCTGTCCCCCTCTCTCTAAAATCCTTTGAATCCTCTGCCCCTGCTCACGCTCTCTCTCTCTAAAAATGAATAAACATTTTTAAAAAATGGTCTTGGGAAAACTGGATGACAACAGGCGGAAGAATGAGACTGGACCATTTTCCTACATCATACACAAGAATAAATTAAAAATGGATGAAAGACCTGTATGTGAGACAGGAAACCATCAAAATCCTAGAGAAGAACACAGACAGAAACCTCTTTGACCATGGCAACAGCAACTTCTTATTCGATTAGTTGCCCAAGTCTAGGGAAATGAAAGCAAACATGAACTATTAGGACTTCATCAAGAAAAAAGCATCTGTACAGTGAAGGAAACAATCAGCAAAACTAAAAGAGAAGGTATTTGCAAATGACACATCAGATAAAGGGTTAGTATCTGAAATCTATAAAGAATTATTATCAAACTGAATAGCCCAAAAACAAATAATCCAGTGAAGAAATGGGCAAAAGACATGAATAGATACTTTTCTAAAGAAGACATCCAGATGGCCAACAGACACATGGAAAGATGCTCAACATCACTCATAATTAGGGAAATACCAATCAAAACCACAATAAGATACCACCTCACACCTTTCAGAATGTCTAAAATTAACAACACAGGAAACAACAGGTGTTGGTGAGGATGCAGAGAAAGGAGAACCCTCTTGCACTGTTAGTGGGAATGCAACCTGGTGCAGCTACTCTGAAGAACAGTCTGGAGGTTTCTCAAAAAACTAAAAATGGAACTACCATATGATCCAGCAATTGCATTATTAAGTATTTACCCAAAGGATGCAAAAATACAAATTTGAAGGATACATGCACCCAATGCTCATAGAGGCATTATCAATAATAGCCAAACTATGGAAAGAGCTCAAACGTCCATCGACTGATGAATGGATAGAGAAGATGTGGTATTACACACACACACACACACACACACACACACACACAGTGGAATATTACTCAGCCATCAAAAAATAAATCTTTCTGTTTGCAGTGACGTGGATGAAGCTAGAATGTATTATAATAACCAAAATAAGTCAATCAGACAAAGACAAATATCATATGGTTTCATCGTATGTGGAATTTAAGAAAGAGAACAGATGACTATACTGAAAGAGGCGGAGGGAGAGAAGAAAGGTAAACAAAACCACAAGAGACTCGTAATGATAGAGAACAAACTGAGGGTTAATGGAGGGAGGTGGGTGAGAGATGGGCTAGATTGGTGATGGGTATTAAGGAGGGCACTTGTTGTGATGAGCAGTTGGTACTATATGTAAATGATGAATCACTGAATTCTACTACTGAAACCAGTATTGCACTCTACATGAGCTAAAATATTAATTTCCAGGTCTGGCCCCACTCTAGACTCTCCCCTCAGTGAACAGATTGAAGGATATAAAATTTTTTTTTGGCTGCTTATTCCTAATCTCAATGCTAGGTGCTCATTTTTGCTGAAACAAAAGCAGGTATATGGGAACAGAAAACTGTGGGTTTTGGTGCCTAAATTTCAATCTTTCTCATTAAAGTCAGTGCTTCTTATGCATACTCACTCAGCACGTTGTTTTCCATTTATAAACATCCAGTTAAATATCCATATACTTTGTGAAATTATTATTTGAAACTGGTTTCACCTCATCGTGGTTGTTGAGCCAATAGACACCACCATGCATGGAAAGGAAAATAGGAAAAGGACAGGTTTTACTTGCAACAAGTAAAGAGGACACAAGGGACATTTCCCAAAACTAGCTCCCCACAAAACAAAATTGGGTGGGTTTTAAGCTAAGGGCCCTTGCATATTTATGAAGGGCCCTGGCAAAGGACATGTCAGTATAAAATCTGTCAAAAGTCATCCTAAATTGACAGAGTCCAGGTCCTAGTAGATTGAAGTCACAGGAACAGAAAAGGTGGGCATCATTTGTTCTCTGGCTCCTTTACTGTGTTATTTAGGTGCTGATAGGAATTTAAGTTCCACAAAATCCATTGAAGAATCTGTGTTAAGCCAATCTTTACTTTGAAAACAGCAGTGGGAGTTTTACTGTGGATTTATTGTCTCTGATATACATAGATGATCTCCTGACCTGGTAATGGCTGTTTGCTTTTACGGTCTTTTGATGCCTTAAAATCATTAACTACTGATGTCTACTTTTCTGAAATTTTGATATCCCAGGACATTCACCAAAGAGGTGCTTAGGTAACTAGTGTTGGCATAGATCATAAAATGGCTGGGAGCCTAATGTGAATTCTCTTGTTTTAAGAAATAAATGTCTTGTCCACCTTTTCCCATGGACCCTTAACCTTATCTGCCTATACAAGGATTACCACAATCAAGCTGTGAACATATCCCTCACCTCATATAGTTAAGATTTTTGTGTGGTGAGAATGCTTTAAATGCTTTCTTCTAGCAAATTTCAAGTGTACAATACATTATAATCAGTGTGCTGTACAACAGAACTCCAGTACCTACTCATCCTGCATAATTGATCCTTCTTACATTTAACCTTAAAAATAAAGAGTGTTAGTTATTTTTTTTCCACCCAAAGATGGGTTTATTCAGGAATAACAGGGAATTGTAATTTGGGACATATAAGCTATGGCAAAACCATAGGCAAGTCTCAAGAACAAGGAAGACGCATGCTTTTGTGAAGAGACAAAGAGCAAGTTGAGAATTCTGTTATAAAATAAAAGTTCTTCGTAGTAAAATGATAGTTTGAAGAATGGTGGGTTTTCATTGGTTGAGCTCTTGCCTAGGAGAGATAAGAAATGCATTTCTTCCTCTGGCTGGAATAGTAGAGTATAATCTACCTCCAACGTCAAGTTTGTTGAAGGTGAAGACTTACCCTTCCTGTTGATCTGCCATTGACTGTCAGTGATAGGGTTTGAGAGCTTCCCCTGCTGAAACCTCCCGACTCCATTTTAGTGAAGATTCCCACTTTCACATTTTCATTGGACCACTATCTCAACATTTCCTTCACCTTCAGTTGCTGGCAGCAAAGATTCTAATCTTCACTTTGATGATTTTAACTTTTTTATATTCCACGTCATTTCATACAGTATTTTTTTTTCTGTGTAGCATATTTAAATTAACAAAATATCCTCCAGTTTGTATGGGCCAAGCCCAGGCTGACCCGTGATAGGCCACTTTGGCAGAAATACTATTTTGAATTAAAAAGCAATCAAAATCCAGCAGATTCAGGACAAGTCTTTACCACTACCTCACTGTCTAAAAAGAATTTAGATACAGAAGCTGCCCAGAATGAGAACTATCACCATATATAACTATGCTTTGCCATAAATTAGCTGTGATAAACAGGGAGGAAGCTAATAAGGCCGGTTTGAGCAAAGTTTTCTATGTTCTATTGTTTTTGAGTGGCCCAGAAAATATTTGCTGACCAAAATATTTCCTCTTTTTCTTCTTTCTGTGAATTGCATTTTTCCCCTTGTTGTTCCCACGTTTTTACCTTCTTTTTCTTCTTCTCTTCTCCTCAAGACATATATACCTTACTTTGCAGGTCTTTACAATTTTCTTGTCTGTGTGGAGTCTCCGTACATATGGTTTAAATTCTATTTTCTCCTGATTATCTCATACCAATTTGATTCTTAGTCAACAATGAGAATTTCCTCTGAAGTTCCAGTTTATCCTTTTGTATATCCCTCCAATCTTATTTAGGTCTGATTTTATATAATGTGAAGGAAGAAAAGGAACAGAAAGGCAAGGCCCAACAATTACATTATGGGGGAAATATGGGACACATATTAACCAAATTCTAAAGTATTATGAGGATTAACACATATACGTGTTCCTTAAGTTACCAAGCACAGCACCATGTAACCTGTGTGTGTCCACAGAGTAAAAGCTCAATAAACACTGCTTTAATGATGTTATCTATGTTATTTTCCAAATACAGATTTTCTCAGACTATAACTGTTTCAAGTACTATAATGGGTATATATGTTTACTCACTGACCTATGCTCTCTAGCTTATGGCTTGACTAATTGTAGCTTCCTTGAGATTTCAACAGGCCACTGATGTTGGGGAACTAAGGAACCTGATAGGTCTAGAATATCAAGCTTCACCATGTTAGAAAGTGGCCTTTTCTGATGCCAGCAAGTGACTCGGAGATCATATCGAGAATGATTAAGCACTATAGCACTGCTTCCCCTGCATGTCAATCCTCACTAGTTTTGTGTGCCTCAGCCTTAAAAAACTCCCTGCTTGGTATGTGACTTTGTAGATCATCTTTGGATGTCAGTCTGCCATGTTCACCATTTGCCAGCCTCCTGAACAAAGCAAATTTTCCTTTCCAGCTGTTAAAATTAGGAACGAGATACCTCACTAAAATGGACTCAGGGGTTTTTGCAGGAGAGTCTCTCTCATCCTAAATCTGGTTATCAACTACAGACCCAACAGGAACAGATGGACTTGATTTTACATGGACTTGATCTTGCTCATGGATGCTACTACTCTATTCCAGCCAAAGGAAGAGACACCTTCCTCATGTTTAGAAAATACTTTCCTTCCACCTGGGCATTTATACATAAATGAACTGACTTAACCAGAAGTAATTTAGAACTTCAATGACATCACTTTGATCTTTCCTAAGTTATTTTTGTTAGAGATGATTTGCACAACCATGGTTCTAAAATTGACAAAACTGTATAGGATTCCTACTTTAAGTCATATTTTTAAGGTTTCAAATACTATTAAGAATGTAATTCTGTCTCATTCCAACATATTTTTTTCCAAATAAATAAGGTAAGCAAACTATGAAGGCAAAAAAGGGCTTGTGAGGCCTCTTCTTCCCCTCCCCCACCTCCTTTGTCAACAGACACTAGGAAGGCAACTTGTGCTCAGGCCCTGCCTCCAGTGCCATCTTCCTCTATTGCCTCCCTTCCTCATCTCCACTCTCATTCTATCCTTTTGCTGAACTTCCTTTTCCTATTAAGTTCCCTCTGCTTCTTCTTCTCCTGAACGTATTAAAACCTCCCCCCTTAATGCTGAGTCCGCTGAGGATCTAGGTGGGCCCAAATTTCCTTATATTCCCTAGAGAAGGCTGAACTTTGAGCCATACTGAAAGAGTTCTCTAAAGTGACTGAGGATCCCCATAGGTTTGCTGCATAATTTAGCATGGTTATTCAACCTTCCCAAGCTGGTTTCTCAGATTTGTATCTGAGGCATAGGCCAAACATTGGATAAAACTAGCCTAATGGGAACATCATCAACAGAATATAAAGAAACAGACCCCCGACTTTTGGCAAGGTGCTAGAAAACTCCATGGAAGTCCCCACCAATCAATTATAATGGCTTCTCCCAACTTATGGTTCAGAACAAAATTCAAGCTTGTAAGCAGAAACCCAGTGATTCCATTCATGATGATTACACTCAACTCCAATTGTCTTTAAAGAAAATTCTTGGGGCGCCTGGGTGGCTCAGTTAGTTGAGCGTCCAACTTCGGCTTAGGTCATGATCTCACGGTTCGTGGGTTCAAGCCCCGCGTCGGGCTCTGTGCTGACAGCTCAGAGCCTGGAGCCTGTCTTCGGATACTGTGCCTCCCTCTCTCTCTGACCTCCCCTGCTCACGCTGTCTCTCTCTCTCTCAAAAATAAAAAAATTAAAAAAATTAAAAAATAATAATAATTTCCTTACTTTAAAAAAAAAAGAAAATTCTTGTCTTTAGATGTTGAATCCACCCATGTGGCATTTAAGACTATGTTTATTAATGGGAGTGATCTAGGACCTTTCCTTTTAATTAAAAGGAGTAGGATGGAATGGGACATTATGTCCATTTACTTCAGATTTAATTAACCTGGCAAACCAGATTCCTAACTACATGAATAAGACATCTAGAGGAAAGACTGCTAAAAATTTTCAGTATTCAACTCCAGAAAATGAATGCTAATAAATCATACTGGAAGCCTTGTTTCTGCAATTCCTGCAAGGAACTAGGACATAGTGGGGGGGGGGGTGTTACAAATTTAATAGCCTCAGGCACCTTCAGCTCTGTAGCCAAATTTTCAGTGATTTCCTAATTCCCAGTGACAGGGCTCCAAGGAACCACAGGGGTCTTCCCAATCCTCCCTCTCACTTGGGTTGGAGAAACTCCTCTCCACATCGGGAATAAATCTGTCTCTGTCCTTATTGACACCTAAGCTAGACTTTCCGTGCCCAAGCCTAATGCTACCAAGAAGCTCCTGCCTCAGAGAGCTAAAACAGTTCAAAGAATATGGATCTCTGATAAATATCAATGTGTCCCTGTTTTGGAACCTATTGTCTTGTGTTGAGACCCTATGAGCATCCCTTTTCTCCCTATTCATCTGCCCCAACTCATTTACTGGGTTGAGATTTCTTTGGAAATTCCCCAAAGGGGGAAAATAATTCTAGAATTTGACAGTAGGAACCACAATTGGAAAGAAGGGAAAATAAATGATGGTTCAGCATGTTTTCTATGCTCTGTCTCTGAAGGCATTATAGCTCAGGTTAGGGGTACTGATCATTTATTCCTATTGAATCAGCTACCATCCTCCTTATGAAGAAATGTTCAATTGATATGGGCACAAACCACAGTGCATTTCCCATCAAAATTCAAATAGATCTCTCAAAATCTCTGTCTAGACCTAAACATTACCCTATATATAAAGAAGTCCTTCAGGGTCTCAAGCTCATAATAGAAGATTACAAGGCTAAGAGCTTCCTTATGCCCTAACTCATCCCTTAACACCCCATTTTTACCTGTGAGAAAACCCAAAGTCTGAGGATGGAGGTTTGTCCAGGATCCCTGAGCAATAAATAACATTATATTGGTGTGCATCTTGTTGTTCCTAGCTTTCATGCACTAGTGATATTGATTTCCATGAAAGCAATTTTTTCCCACTGAAATTGACCTATGCAGTACATTTTTAAGTCTTTCAGTTGATAAGTATAGCCAGTATGTTCTTTTTATAGTTTATTGTCAAGTTGGTTTTCATATAACACCCAGTGCTCATCCCAACAAGTGCCCTCCTCCATGCCCATCACCCATTTTCCCCTCTCCCCCACCCCCATCAACCTTCAGTTTGTTCTCAGTATTTAAGAGTCTCTTATGGTTTGCCTCTCTCCCTCTTCTTAATTATTTTTCCCTTCCCTTCCCCCGTGATCCTCTGTTAAGTTTCTCCTATTCCACATATGAGTGAAAACATATGGTATCCGTCCTTCTCTGCCTGACTTATTTCGCTTAGCATGACACCCCGAGTTCCATCCACGTTGCTACAAATGGCCAGATTTCATTCTTTCTCATTGCCATGTAGTATTCCATTGTATATATAAACCACATCTTCTTGATCCATTCGTCAGTTGATGGACATTTAGGTGGTTTCCATGATTTGGCTATTGTTGAAAGTGCCGCTATGAACATTGGGGTACATGTGTCCCTATGCATCAGCACTCCTGTATCCCTTGGTTAAATCCCTAGCAGTGCTATTGCTGGGTCATATGGGAGTTCTACTGTTAATTTTTTTAGGAACCTCCACACTGTTTTCCAGAGCAGTTGTACCAGTTTACATTCTCACCAACAGTGTGGGAGGGTGCCCATTTCTCCACATCCTCGCCAGCATCTATAGTCTCC
>CM053563.1:4098875-4135878 GCA_028646485.1 Cryptoprocta ferox | reverse complement strand
TCATTTTAGCCACTCTGACTGGCGTGAGGTAGTATCTCAGTGTGGTTTTGATTTGTATTTCCCTGAAGATGAGTGACGCTGAGCATTGTTTCATGGTTCTGTTGGCCACCTGGATGTCCTCTTTGGAGAAGTGTCTGTTCATGTCTTCTGCCCATTTCTTCACTGGATTATTTGTTTTTCGGGTGTGGAGTTTGGTGAGTTCCTTATAGATTTTGGATACTAGCCCTTTATCCAATATGTCATTTGCAACTATCTTTTCCCATTCCGTTGGTTGCCTATTAGTTTCCTTGATTGTTTCCTTTGCAGTGCAGAAGCTTTTTATCTTGATGAAGTCCCAATAGTTCAGTTTTGCTCTTGATTCCCTTGCCTTTGGAGATGTGTCGAGTAAGAAATTGCTAGCGTGTTTTTGCTTTCACTTGGGAGGAATGGTAGGTATACCTGCCTGCTCAGTAATGCCTTAGCTACAGTGTCCCTCCTATTTGTCAGCCTTTAAGGATGATTTGAATGACACAAAGTTTTCTGCAAGTTCTCCTTTGTTACAGTGTGTAGATGCTTTACTTCTTTTTTCCATTCTTAAGCATTTTCATATGAAGACATCATTTATTTATTAAAACTTTTCCCTTAAAGAGACATAAAGGCTCCAAAATATTTTTCAGTTTGCTGACAATCATGGTAGATGTTTAAGGTACCTACTGTAGAACAAGGACTAGATTTGGATCTAGGTAGACTTCAATGCATCCTGAGTGTCCCCAAATCTAAAACAAAGCTCCAGTTATGAGGATATCTTAGACTCTGCTGGTTATTGCCAAAATTGGATTCCAAACTTCTCTTTTAGGTCACAGATTGGATACATTTTACTAAAAAGACAAACCTAACTCAATTATTTGGAAAGAAGAGGATGACATAGCCTTTGAGACTTTAAAGCAAAGTCTCAAAATAATCCTTACCCTCAGACATCCTAATTATCAATTCTTGTGTCACCTCATTGTATATGATAGGGAAGGGAATGCCTTGCAATGCACTTCCAAAAACATGGGGACCATCATTGCCCCATAGGATATTATACCCATTAGTCAGATCCTGTGGCTTGGCATTAGCCCCCTGGTCTCAAAGCCAATTCTGCCACTGCCCTTTAGTTAAGGCCACTGAAGAAATAGTCATGAGGCCCCCTTGAACAACTTTGTGCTGTTACCAAACTCGAGGGAATAGATCCTTATGACACTGATTGGACCTACACACCATCTGATGTAAAGATAAAGATTTCCTGGAATTAAACCGACAAATCTAGGGAGACAGGTTTCCCAAAATGTCCAGGACAGACGTGTATACCTTTTGCCTCTTCCATCTATTTTGTTGAAAGAAAATGCCTTTTATCTGTACTTCCCAATCTCTTCCAAAAGGGGAAACCCCCTTTTTATTAAGTTTATTTGTTTTTGAGAGACAGAGCATGAGTGGGGGAGGGGCAGAGAGAGAGGGAGACACAGAATCTGAAGCAGGCTCCAGGCTCTGAGCTGTCAGCACAGAGCCCGACACAGGGCTCAAACTCGTGAACCACAAGATCATGTCCTGAGCTGAAGTCTGATGCTTAACGGACTAAGCCACCCAGGCGCCCCATAGAAGAAACCTCTTTTGATTATGATCTTTTCAGAAAAAGTCTCATTATGATCTTGTGTGCATTTTTGAATGTTTAGAAGGTGCAGAAGTCCCAAAGTTTTTCATTTATTGAAACTATTAACCACCTCTAATTTTTATCCAAATGCATGGATTCTGAATTTAAAATGTTTTATAATGTTCGAATAGTTACTTTGAGATAACAATACAGTTTTAAAATATCTTTGTAGCTTTTCTATTCCCACAAAAATTTCATTAGTTACTGCTTCACATTTATAAGTGTAGTGTATGTTCCCAAATATGCTAGGTTGTTTCATTCAGTGCCTCGCATAGTATCACACTATTTTGCCTCATTGCCACTTTAAGAGATGACTTCCAGGAGGCATAGTGGTTTTGCCTTCATAGAAAGAAACATTTCTTCCCCAAGTCCAGATACGTGCCAATAAATATTTTCAGATGGCTACTTTCAGTCCTAGAGTCCTAGTTTATATCCAATATACAGTTGTGAATTGTCAGTTGCTTTTGATTTGTAATTTCTGTCTATAAATCTTTTACATAGGAGGTGTGTCCAATAAATTGATGCTGGCTAAATACTTAGTCTTAGGAGACATAAACTTCAGATTGAAATACCTGAGAGTTTTTCCCTTCTAACCCTCCCTGTCACTCAAACTTGGCTTCAGTGGTTTCCAGCTGCCAAGTACTTTCCCTGTGACCTGAGACATGACAACCAGGAAAGGTCCTTCCTGGCCCTGAGAGAGAAAACCATGAAACATAAAGAACCTGACTGTTGATCGGTGATGTTTTCAAGGCAAGATCTTGGCCAGAAAGGGGGAATGTGAAGCTTAGTAATGGGAAATGTCACTAAAATAGATTTGGGTGGTTTTGGCAAGGGGAGCTCCAAACTTTTTTTTCCCCCCAATTGTACCTCTTTTTTGTTCCCCAGGCATACCTATGGTTTTGCTGCAGCTTTTTTGACCTGGACCACAATTCATTTTTGCTCCAAATAATTCCATCTCTTGTTAAATAGCTGGAAGTGTCTATTTTTAAGGTTAACATCAACATCTCTTAAATACTGTCTTTTTAGCATGGAGCAACTGAACTTGGGTTTGAGTGAAAGACGTTACTGCCTGCTCTACTGTGGTAGGATTTCCTTGGGTCTTGGGGGCACGACGAGCGGGACGCAACAACCATTCCCAAAGGCTGAGGGCCAATGGAAACAGGGACGTTCCCAACCACCACTGATGGGAACGTGAGGGACGTTTCTCAATGGAAACGTGAACGTCCCGGAAAGCAAGGGCACCATGAACGTCCCGGAAAGCCATGGAGATGGACCAAGAGCTGAGGGCTAATGGCAAACTTTATTAGGAACAGCAGCTTATTTTCTACCCTCCTTGCAAGCTTGGAGAGCACAGTAAATGTTACAGTGAATGTTTTATTCAGAACAGTAGCTACAGATAAAGGAAGGACAGATCAGGAACATCCTGCAACTGTGCGTGGGTATATCTCCGGGGCCATGGTTTCTTGACGCACTTGGCTGATGACCAGGAAGGCTCTGTCCTGCACGTCCTCCTGGGACTTTATCAAGTCCCATGTTCCCAGCGTTCTGGGAACAGAAGTCCGATAAGGACAATACATACACAAGGACAGTGCTGAGAACAGGGGTCCGATAAGGACAGTTTGTCCCATTTCCCAACACTCTACCCTCTGTAAACTTCAAAGGTCCAGCAAAGAATGTGATGTTTCAGGACTGATTGGTGGTCTTCACTGGGAACAAAGAGTACTTGTGTAGAGACATAATGGTGAGTGCATGGGGCTCAGGTGTGCTGTTTCTGTTTTCCCTCACTTAGTGCTACTGATTCTGGGTCTATGGGGTGCAACACTAGGACTGACATGGAACTTCTAGGATGCTAATTCCTGGGCCCCACACCAAACCTGAAACATTACAATTTCCTAAGGGGGTTCTCGAATACATAATTTCTATGCACACTAAAGCTCAAGGTGCCATGGTTACAAGGTTTGGAGCCCAGTCTTTCCATTAGAATAACATGTGGAGTTTCAAATATGATCATCACCCGTACCTCACCCACAGATTCTGTCAATAGGTCTTCGTGGGACCACAGTGTTCTTTTAATTAAGTGCTCCAGGTGATTCTAAGTGAGGCCATGGTGAAGCATGAGGGCTCCTCATAAACTCCTTATTAGAGTGAGTGCTGGCTTTGTTCCAAGGGGTAGGAATATAACAGTGTCTCCTCTACATGAGTCTGGAAGGGTCAGGTCCACGCAGCACAGATTTCCTATGCTGTAGAAGAATGTGTGGGTGTCTGTTGGAGGGGAGGCTGTCTGAAGGCAAGGAAGGAGAAATTGGGGTGTTGGTCTTGTAGGAGCTCATAGTTTTTTAATAGCTCCCAACACAGAAAAGAGTAGGAAGTTTATTTCAATGTCCTTTCTGTAGATGAGTAGTTAACAGGTGAAGAAGCTGTGTTTTAAAGGAAAATTCTTATGATATGATTGTTACTTCACCACAAATATCTCCTGAGAAAGAAAGCTACAGTACAAGGAGGAAGAATGGAAAGTCTGGTGGTCAGGTAAGTCTTGCATCTCTGGTTACAGGCTGTGTCACCTTTTCCTCCTGAAGTTCCATACATTCAAAAATTGCAAAGGTTTATTTCTATAGTTCTGATATTGCCATCTTATGAGTGTTTTCACCTACTGTTTAAAATCTTAAAAAAAAAAGTGATCCTGAAGGTTAACTCTTTAGAATACTTCTTTGCTTTATTCCAGAGCCTTCTTTCCACTCTCTCCAAATTGGCTTCCAATAGGGCATGAAAATTGTCACTTTGAATTACTGTCCTACAACATTTAAAAATGTTCTTTTTTTGACAAATCTGCAGGGGAGGGCATTGAATTCAGGATTCCGATAGTGGATGGGATCAGGTTCTGGGATATCAGTCAAAGAGTACAGTTCATATTTAGGTCCCATCTAGATGCTTTATCAGCTCTGTGTAAACTAGGATTAAAGAAATGCACAAATAAACAAGATGGACATATAGCCAGGAATAATTCACAAAGTTCTGGAAAAGAAACACAGCCTTGTTCTCCAGAATGCAAAAAACAAAACAAAACAAAACAAATCCAGTATGTAAAATACACAAAATGTTGGGGGGCATATGGGCTCTATTTGTATAAATCCACTGCTTTTTCTTAATTAGATACCTATTCCGATTTACTTTTTTGGCAGCAACAAGAATACAGGTGTGATTATGTGTCCTTCTGTATGCCTCAGGCACTGATATCAATTGGCTTCATTACAGCTGATATTAATGTCTTCTAGGCTTGGTGCTCCCTGCCAGATTCCTCCTCTTTAATGCTATTATATCTCTTAGTGGTTCATAATGATTGGATGGATTTACTGAGCATTGTGCAGAAGACATCACATCCAAACTAGAAACTCCTTTTTTTATGAGTTTCTCTTTGCTTGTAGTTTCCATTAGAAACGCAGGCTCTCTCTCTCTTCTGTACTGGAGATATTGACTTTTGGGAGAGGTGGTTCTGAGTCAATGAGGCCTCCACCTGGTAGTTTTCATTGTATTTCACACTCACGTCACAGACATACTATTTTCTTTACTTCTTTGTATTTTCAGAAGAAGAAAAGAATCACATAGTTGATACATTGGAGCATCTTAAAATCCTAAGGGATAGTATAGCTCAAATGAAGATTGGATAAAAATTTTCAATGAAATGCATACCTCAGAAATAATATCTATTTTCTTTCTCACATTCTATGCGTGTGTTCATTGTGACTAAATGACAGAAACATCATCTACATATAGATTTATAAGTTGTATGTAATTGAGAACATGTCTTAATTTGTCACCATGACAATTTCCTACTCTATCATTTTTAATGGGTATGTAGTACTTTTTAAAGTTTACGTGTGTGGGGGCGCCTGGGTGGCTCGTCGGTTAAGCGTCCCGCTTCGGCTCAGGTCATGATCTCGCGGTTGGTGGGTTTGAGCCCCGCGTCGGGCTCTGTGCTGACAGCTAGCTCAGAGCCTGGAGCCTGCTTCAGATTCTGTATCTCCCTCTCTCTCTGACCCTCCCCCTGCTCACGCTGTCTCTCTCTGTCTCTCAAAAAATAAATTTAAAAACAGGAAAAAAAATTTAAAGTTTACGTGTGTGAATCACACAGATAAAAGGTAGATCAGTTTTGTGTGGATACCTTGGATACCTTCTTGCTTTCATCATTGTTCTCAGTTTTGAACCCAACAACGAATATAATTATACACTGGTCTCTGTATATCGATTGGTGTCTCTTGTCAGATAAATTCTAGGTCAGAAGACCTAGGATAAAATATAGTTTCTTACATTTACTGGATGTGTGACAAATATCTTTGGTCTTGTATACTGTGTGTGTGTGTGTGTACGCACGCGCTGATCTGTGAAAACTGTTAGAATCTAGTAATTACTAATGCTCAGAACCTATTGTTGCCTTTCTTGCTTTAACCTTAGAACCTATAATTGCTATAGAACCCATTCATTTCATATACTCTGATAATTTTTTCCTGGTTCTTCTATCTCTTTGTTATTAAAATATGTATCCTTTCACCCATAGGCTAAAAACTTGTTAGAAGTGCAGACTCAGTTCTTATACTAACTCTTGAATCAGAGTCTGCATTTTAACTCCAAATCACTGTTGTGATATTCTAATTAACATTAGAATTTGGTAACTACATTTCTAACCCACTAAAACTTTCCATCTAAGAAATGTACACAACTTATATTGTATGAAATGAATGTTGTCCTCAAACATGAGTGTGCCTCTGTTGACACCTTCAGTTTACAGTTTATCTTGGAGAAAAAGATAGTATTTATACTGGTTCTGTGGATTATATACCATCTTGTTAAACATGAAGAATATATGAGTATATTACTGTGTTAAAAATTATCTTACTGGTTGGGGCACCTAGGTGGCTCAGTCAGTTAAGTATTTAATTCTTGGTTTCAGCTCAGGTCATGACCTCATGGTTTGTGACATTGAGCCCACACGTCAGACTCTGTGCTGATGACATGGGACCTCCTTGGAATTCTCTGTCTCCCTTTCTCTCTGCCCCTACTCTTGTCTCTTTCTATCTGCCCCCCCCAAATAAATTTTTTAAAAAACCATTAAAAATAATCTTACTGGAAAAAGTGAGAAACTCGCCTAAGCCAGAACCATTTGTCCCAGCTCCTTCCTTTCATCTTAGGTACCATTATGAACACTGCCAATGGCCACTTTGTAACTGTGACATTTATTGCAGGAACTCCTGACATTCAGGGATGTGGCCATAGAATTTTCTCAGAAGGAGTGGGAATTCCTGAACCACAGTCAGTGGGAACTGTACAGGGATGTGATATTAGAGAACTATGGACACCTCCTCTTCCTGGGTGAGGATAAGTCCTTCCAGACTTCCCAAACCACACTCAGGGTTTTGTTCCTTCCTTTGAAGACTGTTGTTTGGAAGATTCCTCTTTGAATGACTGGAAATTCAGATCCCTGCTGTAAGGAAGTAAGTAGGGGTTTGTAGATATAGAGAAATATCTTCATGAAGTTTTCTTTTTAGCTTTAGCTTCCCCTCCCTTAGGCTAAGATCATAATTTCTCTAGATTAGTGGTCATAGTAAACATGGAGTGGCATAAAATGGTACTGCCCATATCTTCAACTCCAACTGCTACTCATTATTGTATGAGTAGTGCTTGGAAGGGGTGGTCATGCTGTGAATACTTGAAGCTCCTCCTGCATGTTTTAAAGGGGCTGTTTCTTGGGCAGCAGTGTTTGGGAAATTGTTTTCTAGAATTGTACAGTTTCCTGTCTTCTCTACTTAGCACAATCGTGGATTCAAAATGAGAATCTCCAGCATTACTCATTTCTCTTTTTTCTAATAAACAGGTTTCATTGTGTGGAAGCCAGATCTGGTTATCTTTTTGGAGCAAGAGAAGCAGCTCTGGGATGTGAAGAGAAAGGAGAAATTAGCCTCACATCCAGGTAGGTAGACATGAATGAAGCAGATGATAGAAGTGAGGTTCACATGTGAAGGAGGAGGATAGATCTTAAAATTTGGTCAGGTCACTCTCCTTGAATGGAAATTAGTTTGAGAATCTGAGTTTATGTCTCTCCCTCTCACAAACCGACATCTGCTGTCTAATACATAAAGCTCTTACATTCTCTAAGGATTCTCCTTCAGCTCCAGTGATGGCCCATCCTGTCCACATTGAGGTCCAGGAGACTCCCCTTGGAGTGTGAGGGCCTCCATAATCTGAGATCTTCTCCATTGCTTTGAGGGCCCCAGAGGAAGTCTCCATATTTCTGAGGAACTCTTTGCTAAGTCATTTCTAAGTTCTGTTCTGCCTTCTGTGAGATGTATGTCAGGGTAGTGGTGGACATATTGGGGTTTGGTGCAGAAATACTGGGAACTGGAGACAGATATCACATGATTTCTACTTTATGCTTTCGAATGTTACTGAGGCTTTAATCTTAATTGTACAAAATTGAGGCTCAGTAATTTCATCACATAACAAAGCACCTTCCTAAAATGAGAAAATCTAATCCTTGATTTCCCCTCAAAAGTTTATTTTTCTTTGTACCAACTAAAATGAGAAAATTCTGCTTTATGTGTTCCATTCCTGAATGGTGAAATAATGTAATGTATCTATATGTATCCTAGCATTCCTACATATGAGTGCCATACGAGGGCTAGAACATTTAAAAGTTATAATTCACAGCCTATAATAAGTCTCAATAGTTACTTTATTCCTTAATAATTGCATCATTTTATAATTTTGTTTTGTATAAAATGAAGTTTCTGAGACTATTTCTATGTGTTTTCACTTTCTAATCAGTTGTAGATGAGATTGATCTCTGAATATTTTAGTTCTGATATAACGGGGTATGTGCTTTATAAGAAGTGAGGTAGATAATTAATAAAATTCCCACATATAGAAAAAAAGATTTGTTTATAAATGTAATTCTACTTCAGGAAAAATTAATCATGAGAGTTTTCTTCTACTTTCCTCCAAATATATCTGAATTTAATCCCAAATATTTATTTTTTGTAAAGTGATTGTCAGCGTATTTTACAACTCTGATAGCATTTGTTTATTTAGAAAGGAAAGGTTTTTGTTTGCCTGTTTAGTTCTAAAACACAGATGATACTCTTACACTCTGTATAAGAAGAGGAATATATTAATAACAATACATTTTTAAATGTCTTTTAAGTGCTTGTTTGTAAAATCTTTCATTAGAGCATTTTATGATTGATTTTAATGAATCTTTATTATTTTACTGTCAATAAAGACATACCAATCATTCAAATGCTTTTTATTGGCACCCAGTCACATTAAAAATTATAGTTATGTAGTAGGTTTCCTTTTATTTGTTTTTTAAAAAATTTTTAATGTTCATTTATTCTTGAGAGAGAGAGAGCAAGGGAGGGGCGGAGAGAGAGGGCGACACAGAATCCAAAACAGGCTCCAGGCTCCGAGCTGTCGGCACAGAGCTGGGCACAGGGCTTGAACTCATGAACGGTGAGATCATGACCTGAGCTAAAGTCAGATGCTTAACCGACTGCGCCACCCAGGCACCCTAGTAGGTTTCCTTTTAAATAATTCATCTTTTAAAATTGTTTTTTGGGCTAAATTTTGTCTTCTTCTGATTTTACATTCCATAATAATGTGCTTCCTTTTGTATGGGACTTTCCACAATACTAATTATTTGTGGTTTTATTTTTACCTGTCTATTTGCTATGGCATGACAATTTTCATCTCCGTGCATTTTAGACAATGTGTATTTGACTCAAATATGAATCAGCTTCATTCCCTTTGCCAGTAAAATTATGTCTGTGTTTGGTTGTAGAAATATTACCCAGTCAGACTTTGTAACTCATCTTGTGTATTTCTTTTCTTGTTAGTGGTCAGTGAATGTTTTATCATGTCTAGTTAAGTTGTCATAATATTAGGATGAATGTTATCATGTATTTATTGGTGAATTCATAATCTTTCTTCATGAAAGAATCACTTTTTTTGAATTGAAAGTAATTTTCAAGCATTCTATACCTCCAGGGCACCCGAGGAGGCTCAGTTAGTGTAGTGTCCAAAACTTAATTTCAGCTCCGGTCATGATATCAGGGTCATGAGATCAAGCCCTGTGTCAGGCTGTATGCTGAGCATGGAGCCTGTTTGAGATACTCTCTTTCCCTCTCCTTCTGCTCTACCCCTGCTCACTGTCTCTCTCTCAAGAAAACAAAATCTATACCTCGGTTTTAAATTTAGGTATTATATTGTATCCTTAATTGTGGTGTTACTCATGACATACTTTGATACCATTCTCATTAACTTCTGTGTCTTTTGTGGTATTTTTATTGTGGCTATATAGAGATTACTTAAAATATCTTAAGAGTATAAAAATCCATTTTAAACTGAAATTCTCAATTGCATACAAAATTATTCCATTTATCAGCTCCACCCCTATACCCACCTTAGGCTACTGATATCACAAATTCTATCTTCTATGTTGTATACTTTATTACCTAGATTTATCATTTTTGGCTCTTATTTTAAAAATTTGTAGCAGGGTGCCTGGGTGGCTCGGTTGGTTAAGCGGCCAACGTCAGCTCAGGTCATGATCTCACAGTTAATCGGTTCGAGCCCCATGTCAGGCTCTGCGCTGACAGCTCAGAACCTGGAGCCTGCTTCTGATTCTGTGTCTCCCTCTCTCTCTGACTGTCCCCCGCTCACACTCTGTGTGTATCTCCCTCTCAAAAATAAATAAACATTAAAAAAATTTAAAAAAAAATTTGTAGCAGAAAATAAAGTGACTTGTGCTACCTAATAACAACACTAAATGTTTCCATGATTGTGTAAATATTTATATTTAGCAGAAAGCTTATATTCTAACGTCATTTTAGTTACTGTTTAGAATGCTTTTATTTCAACTAAAAGGATTTCCTTTAACATTACTTATAGGACA
Source organism: Cryptoprocta ferox (assembly GCA_028646485.1). Classification (NCBI taxonomy): domain Eukaryota; kingdom Metazoa; phylum Chordata; class Mammalia; order Carnivora; family Eupleridae; genus Cryptoprocta; species Cryptoprocta ferox. Next base: position 4,125,268 of record CM053563.1, on the reverse strand, counting down.
GGTCTACTTGTAAATTTAGAGGGGTTCTTACCTGAGAAAGTCTTAATTTCTACATTCATGGACAACAGTTTTGCCAGGTAGAGTATTCTTGATGATTTTTTTTAATCTTTCAGTTCCTAAATACATTGTCCTATGTACTTCTTTCTATAAGGTTTCCTCAGAGTCCCACTAATAATCTGATAGGAGCTCTTTTGTACAAGATGAGTTGCTTTTGTTATGCTACTTCAAAATTCTCTGATCACCTATGATTTTTTTATAGGTTAATTATAATGTGTCACTGTGTTTACATCTTGACATTTTTCCTACTTTGAATTTACTGAGCTTATTGAATTTGTCTCTTCTTTCCACAGACGTGGGAAATACAAGACTTTAGTTCTTCATGTAAATTCTCTGGTCCCTTTCACTCTCCTCTCTTGATGGGGTTCCCTTAATGAACACATTGTATCAATTGTTGGTGTTTCATGAGTCCCTTGACTCTGTCGTTTTCTACATTTTTCCTTAGGCTTTTAATAGATAATTTAAAATGAGAGTCTTTAGGTTGTGGAGTTTTTTTCTTTACTTGTACAAGTCTGTTGCTGACCCCTTAGTGTATTTTTAAATTCAGCACGCTGTACTCTTCATCTCCCAATTTCTTGTTCATTGTTATACTTTCTGTTTCTTTGGGTTTATATTTTGGTGATGCATAGTTTTCCTGATTTCACTTAGTGACATATCTGGTTTTCTTCTTCCTCTGTGAGAATCTTTATGAAGGTTATTTGAATTCTTTGTCAGGCAATTAATAGTTCTTTATTCATTTAGGTCCAGTTTTGGAGATTTATTTTGTTCCTCTGATTGGAACACAATTTTCTATTTCTTTGTATCTGTTATGATCTTTGGTTGACATCTGGGAATAAAAAACAAAGAAAAAACAAAACATAAAAACAAACAAAAAGTGCCCTCTGGGTCCAAGATTATGGACCTGGTTTGTACAGAGGAAAACAAATTATAGTAATTCTGGGGACAGTGACACATGTTCTGAGCATTTGTCATGTCTGAATTTCTGTAATTGCCAAGTTTAAAAAGTATAGTTACTTTAAAACAATTTTTTTTGATGTTTGTTTATTTTTGAGACAGAGAGAGACAGAGCATGAGTGCGGGAGGGGCAGAGAGTGAGGGAGACACAGAATCCGAAGCAGGCTCCAGCCAGGCTCTGAGCGGTCAGCACAGAGCCTGATGCTGGGCTCGAACTCACAAACCGCAAGATCATAACCTGAGCTGAAGTCGGCCACTTAACCAACTGAGCCACCCAGGTGCCCCTAAAAAGTGTAGTTACTTTTTAGGGCTCGTGATACCTTCGTCTCTCTGTTTGTCTTGAGCTCTGTAGTCTCCGCAGTGTTTGAACAAATGCCCTCCTTTTGTCTGAGCAGCCACCACAGTGTATCCAGAGGGCGCTCTCATTCCCTCTGCTTTCCATGTCATACATGACAGAAACAGGCCCCTCAGGACAGTAAAGAAGCCAGATCATTGAACATACAGGTCACTCCATTGTGTGTCTCCTCAACAGAGGGAAGACTTTTCTCACAGTGTTGCCATGGAGTGTCAGGGAGGGCGAGCAGCTGTTGTGCACAAGTGTCCTAAATGTTCTTTGTCTTTTCAATGTGGCTCTTCCTTTGTGCTTGCCTGGGTGTGCTGTCTGCTGCTAACTTGCTTCTGGAGTCCTCAAAAAGGTCCTTTGGTCTATTTTTGTCTCCATGGAGGAGCAAAGTCCTGGTGCTTCCTATTTCTCCATTCTGCTGATGTCTGTTCATGGGTATTAATTTTGCATATTAGTATTTTTACTTATATGAATGTCAGTGTAGTAAGTGTGATGACTTAGTTTTATCTTTTAATTGTATCTTTCCATAACACCCTAGGCTTGTTTGGCAGATAGGCAGAGTCATTTGGTACCATGATATGGAAAGAAGTGGAGGCTGTGGCCCTGAGTTATACTTAAAGAATGACAGGGGCACCTGGGTGGCTCAGTCAGTTAAGCGGCTGACTTCGGATAAAGTCATGATCTCACAGTCTGTGGGTTTGAGCCCCGCATCGAGCTCTGTGCTGACAGCTCAGAGCCTGGAGCCTGCTTCAGATTCTGTGTCACCCTCTCTCTCTGCCCCTCCCGCACTCACACTCTGCCTCTCTCTCTCAAAATAAAATAAAGACATAAAAAAATAAAAAAAAAAGAATGACAGGGAAGGTGATGCATGGGGCAGTGAAACACAGAAAGGATGTTATGATCGATATAACCAAATTAGGACAATTATCCATAATGAAATCCTACTACCAGATGAGGTCAAGGATAGAAAACATTTGGGGGGAAACTCCACTTTAAGTTAGTTATATTTGCAGAACAGTGTCTTTGAACCAAAGGCCAAAAATACATTTTTTAAACATACATATTCTCTGGAAGGACATTTGGAAATTCTGGAAAATTACCTAGTCCATGCTGAAAATAATCACTGAAACCATTTCAAAATAATTGGATTAATTATTCATTGAAAGACTTCTGAAAGTTAGACTTTGAAAAAGGAAGATAAAAATTGTAAATGTGATTGATTTGAGAAGTCCTTTTTGGAGGGTTCATTATGTTTCCATCAACACGTAATCCCCTCCTGTTCCAAAGTCTCTAATTTTGATAAACACTGGAGGGTCTTTATCCAAACATCATTGTTCAGTAGTTATCACATAATACTTAATTTGGAGAAAGTAATTTTGTGCTCTGTTCTTAGACCTTTAGTGAACACTCTATCATCTGTAATCACTCGGGTTTTTTAGTGGAGACAGAACTTACCAAGGCAATGAGTGTGGGAAAAATGAATCAAGGGTCAAATCCTAATAAACATGGGAGAACTCCATCTCCAGAGAACCAGTATAAAAGTAAGAAATGTGGGAAAGTCTTCTATGAATGCTCAAATTTTATTGTACATTATTGTATCCTTACTGAAGAGGAGACTTATAAATGTAGTAACTCTGGGACAGCTTTTAACTAATCTTCAAAAGTCACTCAAGAGCAGAGATTTCATAATGGGAGGAAATCTTATAAATTTAAACAATGAAGCAAAGTCATTGGCATTCAAAACTTAGCAAGATAAGATGATACATACTGGGGAGAAGGCTGGCTGATGTAAATATATATAAATATGTATATGGCAAAGTCATTAAGCAAAACTACAAACTTTCTGAACATCAGAGAGTGCATAGTGAATGAAACACTACAAATGGAAAGGATGTGGTGAAGTGTTTAGTTTGTAATCAAAACTATTCAAAGTGAGATAATACAAATCTCTGTATTGTCTGCGAAGATAACTTACAAATGTCAAGAATATTGACAAAGTCTTTACCTGGAACTGAATCGTTACTTAACACTAGAGTAAGCATACTGGATAGAAACCCTAGAAATGTACTAAATGATGAAAAACTTTTGTTCTTTTTATGTTTTTTGTGTTTCTTTGTTTTTGTTTTTGTTTTAATTGTTTATTTATTTATTTTTAAATTTACATTCAAGTTAGTTAGCATATAGTGCACCAATGATTTCAGGAGTAGATTCCTTAACGCCCCTGACCCACTTAACTCATCCCCCTTCCCACAAGACCTCCAGCAATCCTGTTTGTTCTCGATAGTTAAGAGTCTCTTCTGTTTTGTCCCCCTCCCTGTTTTTATATTAATTTTGCTTCCCTTCCCCCTATGTTCATCTGCTTTGTATCTTAAGTTCTTCATATGAGTGAAGTCATATGATATTTGTCTTCCTATGACTGACTAATTTCGCTTAGCATAATACCCTCTAGTTCCATTCATATTGTTGCAAGTGGCAAGATTTCATTCTTTTTGATTGCTGAGTAATACTCCAGTGTGTGTGTGTGTGTGTGTGTGTGTGTGTGTGTACCACATCTTCTTTATCCATTCATCCACCGATGGACATTTGGGCTCTTTCTATACTTTGACTATTGTCAGTAGCACTGCTATAAACATTGGGGGTACATGTGCCCCTTCAAAACAGCACACCTGTATCACTTGGATAAATACCTAGTAGTATATTTGCTGGGTCATAGTGTAGTTCCATTTTTAATTATTTGAGGAACATACATACTGTTTTCCAGAGTGGCTACTCTAGTTTGCATTCCCATTAGCAGTGCAAAAGAGATTCTCTTCCTCCGCATCCTCACCAACATCTGTTGTTGCCTGAGTTGTATATGTTAGCCATTCTGACAGGTGTGAGATACTATCTCATTGGTTTTGATTTTTATTTTCCTGATGATGAATGATGTTGAGCGTTTTCTCATGTGTTCACCATCTGGATGTCTTCTTTGGAAAAGTGTCTATTCATGTGTTTTGCCCATTTCTTCACTGGATTATTAGTTTTTTGGGTGTTGAGTTTGAGAAGTTCTTTATAGATTTTGGATACTAACTCCTTTATCTGATATGTCATTTGCAAGTATCTGCTCCCATTCCATCACTTGCCTCTTAGTCTTGCTGATTGTCTCCTTTGCTGTGCATAAGCTTTTTATTTTTATGAGATCCCAATAGTTCTTTTTTTTGCTTTTGTTTCCCTTGCCTCCAGAGACGTGTTGAGTAAGAAGTTGCTGTGCCTGAGGTCAAAGAGGTTTTTGCCTGCTTTCCCCTCTAGGATTTTGATGGCTTTCTGTCTTACATTTAGGTCTTTCATCCATTTTGAGTTTATTTTGTGTGTGGTGTAAGAAAGTGGTCCAGGTTCATTTTTCTGCATGTTGCTCTCCGGCTTCTAGCACCATTTGCTAAAGAGAATGTCTTTATTCCATTGGATATTCTTTCCTGTTTTGTCAAAGATTACTTGGCCATACGTTTGTGGATCCATTTATGGGTTCTCTATTCTGTTCCATTGATCTGAGTGTCTGTTTTTGTGCCAGTACTATGCTGTCTTAATGATTACAGCTTTGTAATACATCTTGAAGTCTGGGATTGTAATGCCTCCAGCTTCGGTTTTCTTTTTCAAGATTGCTTTGGCTATTTGCGGTCTTTTCTGGTTCTGTATCCATTTTAGGATTGTTTGTTCTAGCTCTGTGAAGAATACTCGTGTTATTTTGATAGGGATTGCATTGACTATGTAGACTGCTTTGGGTAGTATCAACATTTTAACAATGTTTGTTCTTCCAATCCAGGAGCATGGAATATTTTTCCTTTTTTTTTGTATGTCTTCTTCAATTTCTTTCATAGGCTTTCTATAGTTTTCAATGTGAAGACTTTTAGTTTTAATTTACACTTCAGTAAAACCCAGAGTCTTTATAAAGGATAAAACATTAAAGATATAAACAATTGGCAAACTATGGAATGAAAAGGCAAATCTAAATAAAATAAGAGAATTCACAGCAGGAAGCAGTAAGTCAATACCACTTTTCAGACATTCTAAACCCAGCATTTATTATAGAGAAAAATACAAAGTTTAAACACCAAGATCACTTACATCAATGTAGGCATTAGGGTCACTAACCCCTCCACAGTTGAAAATGTGTGTATCTTTTGAGTCCCCAGAACTTAAAACCCTACCTACTTTTCTATGGAAATAGCCTTTTGTTGACCTGAAGACTTACCTAGAACATTAACATTCAATCATTCCATTCTTAGTATGTTGTCTGTATTATATATGATATTGTTATAATTTAGTAAGCTTGAGAAAAGAAAATATAAAGGAAATTATACTGAAAACACATTTCCAGTAGTACATTGTATTTATTTTAAATAATTGTATATAAATTGACCAATACTGTTTAGACCCATGTTATTGAATGGTCAGCTGTATTTTTTTATGTTTTTTTTTTTATTTATTTTTGAGACACAGAGAGAGAGAGAGAGACAGTGCAAGCAGGGGAGGGACATAAAGAATAGGAGACACAGAATCTGAAGGACAGACTCCCCGCTCTGAGCTAGCTATCAGCACAGAGCACAACGTGGGACTCGAACCCACGAACTGTGAGATCATGACTTGAGCTGAAGTCAGATGCTTAACTGACTGAGCCACCCAGGAGCCCTGGTCAAATTTATTTTTAATACATCTGAAAAGATCAAGGGGGAATGGATGTCTAGAGAGGTATAATTATTCTCAGTTTGTCTCTTTTTTTCTTTTGACCATATTTGAGGTTTTTTTGCATGACCTATATTACTCATTTTACTCTTAAATTAGCTAATGCTATGGCTTTATAGCTTTTGTGCATGCAAAATGATTTGATTGTTGCCTTTTCACAGAAATGAGGGGCTATTAGATGATGGGGGAATTCATGCTTCCCTACTTTTCTATGGAAGATTAAGGACACTGCCATGTACAATGTATGAAGAAAGTCTTGATAGAGATGCTGTTTGTGATTGATATATGAGAGTGATATCAGTCACCAAGTGTTCAGGGCATGATTCTTTGCATTAATGTAAGACAGAGAAACATTCTGAATTTAAATAGTTTTGGCAGTTGCTATATAGAAAATATATGGTGGCAGTTCATAAAAATCTGAGTATATCTTCATAATAGCAATTGTTACAAGTAAAGGATATTAGTCATACTGTTGAAGTAAAGATATTTTCACAGATATTTGAGGAAAGTATTGATAACTGTTCTGTAAAAGTGTGTAAAATTTTGGAAATCTACTTTTACTCAATAATTACTCTCAGTTTGAGTAGCACGGAAAGCACAACTCACAGATCATGATATCAGAGCAGTAAGAATGGTTCTTGAAAGATTGTGATGGGTATTTTGATCAAAGACCATACAGAGATTTTACAGTGGTTTGTTTAGAGTGTATTTTAAATTCAGATATTTTCATTAATAACCCTGAATGGATTTTAATGTCTTAACACTGACTTGTATCGAAAGAAGTGTTATCCTACATCAACCTTAGCCTGCCCCATTTTCATCAAGGTTGCAGGTAAACAGACAGTAACCCAAAGTACACTTCACCCTTGTGTAACATGGGTTTGAACTGTGATGTGGGTCCAACTTCTAGTCAGATTTATTTGTAGTACAGTACTGTAAATTTATTTTCTCTTCCTTTTAATTTTCTTAATAATTTCTTTTCTTGAGTGCCCTTTATGGTAGGAATACCATAGAGAACACCTATACATATCAAATATATATTAATTGACTACTTTTGATAAGGTTTCTTGTCAACAGTAGACTATTAAAATGAAGTATTGGAGAGTCAAACTTGTACATGGATTTTCAACTGCATAGGTGGTGGGTCCACTGAACTCAGAATATTCAAGGGTCACCTGTACTTGTTAAAACAATGGGATGATATCACTCATAATCTCTTTTCCCAGTGGCCTTAAACTGCAAATTATTTGAGTTTAATTTTCCCAAAGTTTATGTATTACATCTTTTCTTCTTCTTTTTTTTAATTTTTAATGTTTATTTATTTTTTGAGAGACAGAGACAGACAGAGCATGAGCGGGGAAGGGGCAGAGAGAGACACACACAGAATCTGAAGCAGGCTCCAGGCTCTGAACTGTCAGCACAGATCCCAACGCGGGTCTCAAACCCATGAACTATGAGATCATGACCTGAGCCAAAGTCTGACGCTAAACCGACTGAGCCACCCAGGTGCTCCCTTTTCTTCCTTTTTGTAACGGCTGGGACATTATGATGTTTTTAAGAAGGGTGACATAGAAGTATTTTTGAGAGTGTAGATGAATAATTTCTTGATACTGCTGCCTTGGAATCCATTTTATATAACAAGGCTCACTGCAGGGGGGTTGAACTGACTCTAGCTCCACCCAATAGCAAAAGCACTAGATAACACCCCCCACAGTCATAAGCAAATATAAGTTCCTGATATGAATTCCCTGGTAGCATTGGTGAAAGAGTATCCACTCCCAATATATTTTGCTTGTGCACCCCTTAGAAAATACCCCTTCAGAGTCTCCTATTCTCCATTCATTTTGTTTGGAATTGTGCATTCTAGACTTAGCTCAGGAATTCCAAAGCACTCCAACCATGCATCCCAAGAAAGGCATTTGTCCCAGTTCCTGCCATTCTCTCTGCCTGCACAAACTTGACCTCTCCCTGTTTCCCCTCAAGACATATTGTGTACAGGAAAACACCATCAATGGGCCACAGGATTACTTCCAGCACTTGGTACTAAGAGAGTTGGTAGGACAGATAAAACATGAGGATAGTATACTTTGAGAGGATGATAGGTTCTATTAAAAGCACATATGTAGAACTCCTAAAATGTGAGGACAGATCTGGTAGGGAGCTCCCTTTGGTCACTGCAAGGTCTTAGGAAGGTACTTGTGATGAACAAATGTGACAAACATGGGGACCTGGGAAATGTGGTGGTTTTCTGGGATTGAGGGAAGTCAGGTCCTTTTCTCATGATTTAATGAATTCCCTAATGGTACTGTGGACCAGTTGCTGTTGGATGACATAGATAACTGTACTTTCCCAGGCCCAGATGTGTGGTGGTTAATGGAGAGGGAATATTGGAGGACCTAAAACATTGTGGGCATAGCTGTACGATGTCAGATGACAGAGTTGATTTTGAAGATGAAGAAGGCGCTGGACACTGATAGTCAGAACCAGCAAGACATGTGGGTAGTTACTCAAAGCACTGGCATCCCAGGTATATAAGCCCAACATAGGTCTGATCTGCTATAGATGGGTGACCTTCCAAGGATCCTGACCCACAGCTGGCAGAGACCTTCCTCACTTCCACTGAGCCCTGTGATGAGTCCAGTCCTCTGCTCTGAACTGTGTGCAGAGCACTGATTCCTTGGAAAGCAGGTCACCAGTCACTAGCAGTGAGCATATTTCTGCTTCAAACAGCCTACCCAGTTTTTAGGTTAGATGTCCCTGTGTTGTTTCATGGCCTAGGCTGTCCTTACACCCATTTGGACCTGAGTAGAAAGAGGATTTCTATCAGTTGTAGAAACCAATAAAATAAAGTAGGGTAGCATGTTCTACTCACATTTCACATTGGATCAATGGAAGGACAAGAATTCATTTTCAATTTATTTTGGGGTACTGAGATTTGCCCAGTGACATCTAATGTGAATAGTTGCCAGTTGACCTTAATCTGAGAAGTACTAAATTGGGAACTACTTTTCTCAGCATCTTTATGATGTCAATCCTCTGTGATGAATGTTTTTATGTCTCATGAGCTAAAAAGAAATGTTTCCCTATATACATGTGTATATATATGTGTGTATGTGTGTGTATGCATATGTGTGTGTGTGTGTGCATCTGTGTGTATGGGCACACATGGAGATTGTTCTCCAGGAAGTAGAATATTAAAAAAGTTTAACATTGGGGCACCTGGGTGGCTCAGTCAGTTAAGCCGACTCTGGCTCAGGTCACGATCTCACGGTTCATGGGTTTGAGCCCTGCTCGGGCTCTGTGCTGACAACTTGGAGCCTGGAGTCTGCTTCACATTCTGTGTCTCCCTCTCTCTCTGCTCCTCCCCCATTCATGCCTTGTCTCTCTCTGTCTCTCAAAAATAAAAGTTTAAAAAAATTAAAAAAATTTTAACAGTGATATTGAAAAATAACCCTCTGTATACAGTGACAAATTCCTTTTATTTTAAAGATTATTTTATATGATATATTGCCATGCTGGTTGTTTGGTTGTTACTACGTGTTTTTTTGTTTCCAGTTTTTTTTTTCCAATTTTGTCCTGTTTTAGGTATGACTCTAGGAAAATTCCAATGCACTATCTTCAAGTAAAGTTTAGTGTTACCAAGAACATATTGTTTATTCATATTCTAATGAAGTTATTGGAGTTTGGATTTACCACATTTTTTGGTTATTCCTTACACGTTATCTATTTTTTATTTTTTTGTTTCTTGTGTTTTCCTGTATTTGTATTCAGAACATGATTCCACATTTCATTCTTTTTCTTTGAACATCGTGCACTCACTCAGTAACATATTGCTTTAGCTAGAAATGAAAACATATTTTTGAAGCATGCTTTTAAAATCTAGTCACAGTGTGAAATTACTTTCAATATTTAATTTTAATCTGTCAGTATATGTACATTGATACTTACCTATTCTATTTTTTGATGAGTTGGTTTTTTTCTTTGTTTAAATAAAGTCACATATGCAGATCAGAAGTGAACAGCTCAATGAAATTTCCAAATGATCACATCTCTATAAGCCCTTGAGATCAAGGAACAGAATATTGTTTGTCCTCTATAATTCCTTTTCATGGTTAGTGGGTTTTCTTATCATTTAAAAAAATCTTCTGTTATACCAGGACCACAGAGATACAATCTTTTTTCTTTTTCTAAAAATATCATTATCTTTACAATTTCAACCAGAAATGTGTTAAAAATCACTGTGTTGTGTGGTATGTGTACTAACTGAGATTTTCTATTCTTTTTTTTCCTCCAACATGGCTAACAAGTTGTAATGTATTCTGAAAATGTTGTATTGTGCTTTCTTTTCATTTGCTTGAACAAGTTATTTCTTCACATGGATTAGTATCACCATGATCTTGGAACAGACTTGTGTCATTTCTCTGTCTTTTTCTGCCTCTAGTGATGTTTAGACATCTCACAAGACTACACACTTGATGTCAATTTTCATGTCAGAAACCTTCAATGCATCTCTTTGCTCAGATGAATGCTATTCTTCTGTTTCCATAGCAGAATGGCTTGCAAGGTCTTGGGAATAGCAATAATTTCATGTTACAGACTGTGGCATATGTAGAATATTGGCAAGCCAATAGCTGTTTTACCATTATCTCTCTCTTTACTTTACTGAGTGTAGGTTAAGTTCTACAGATTTTATTGCCAAACACATGAGTATAGTTAACTCATTGACAGTTGCCACTAAAGGAGTCCCAACCACAGTGATAGCTTTTGGGTAAAAAGATTTCTGCCACGGTCTTGGATGCACAATTTTTGGTATATTTGTAGAGTAGCCAGGGGTGTATCCCTAGTGGTACAATGTGTATCTTGGGCGACTTCGAGACCATTCAGATTAGCCCCATGGACGCTGGTTGGAAGGAACTTTAAATGAGCAGCAAATTATCATGAAGGAGAATATATTATGGGTTATCTTGTGGATATCCTAACAAAATCATACATGTGCTATATACAGCATGCTATTATTCCTTGATATCATGTGCGAGCTTATCATCTGGACCAGCATCCCCTTGATTTTCTAATATAGGCACAAGCAGTTTGTCAAGTGCATTCATCATATCAGTGTTTCCTTCATATCTTCTCCTAAGTTCAGAACCATCTAAAGTACTTTCGTCTTTGTGATCACCCCTCTGTTTCATTTTATACATTCTTTTCCATCTTTTTTCTCTGTGTTGTGTTTTTTAATATGCCCTGTAGATGGTTGGTGCAATAATTCCTATCCCTTTCCCAATTATCAGCCGTTTTTTGCAATGAGCTATGATTTCATGATATCCAGGACCTGCCTTGCCTGGGTAAAGAGAACAAAATCCTCTCATCAGATACATGTAAATCATATGCTTTTGCACAATTTAGGTATTTCTTTACCCATGTCCCTTAGAAAATTCACTACAGAAACTTCAGGTAGACCATCATGAATATTAGGATTTCTTTACCTGGTTGAATGTAAGACACCAAGGAACATTGTAGAAGTGAATGGTACCGTTCACCTGAGTTTTCTGCATTGAATTTTGCTGATCATAGCCTTGGGAAATGTTTCATGATGTAAATTGAATAGATCTTATCCCAGATCCTGTGTCAGATTCCTGAGTGTTCGACAAGGTAGTGTACACGTGGGAAAATTAGGAGCCAAACCAGGGTCAAACTGGCTGGTGGATATTGTTAAGAGATGATTTTCTATGGGTTTCAGTTTCTCCATGTGTTATGGATAGAAGCATTGCAAGTTCTTATTCCATGTCATTCCACTTATGTTCGTGTATAAAAAAGCTTTGGAATATAATGACAGGGCCTTGCTCTTGGATAGAAGGCAGATTTGTTTCTTGTACATGAAAACACATGTATCCTTCTTTGGCAAAGGTTCTAATAGATATTCTAGATGTTTCTTTAAGATACTGGGGCTTCTTATGCTCAGGGTATCACAGATGTGACATTTACCCACTACATGTGCTGCATCTACCTGTTGGAGTTGAGGGAGGAGGGCTGACAAGTGAAATTAGAGTGTAAGAAGTTTAGGGTGTTTGCTGTGTCATGACCCATAAGATCCTTGGACTTTGATCTAGGAGTCTCCTATCTTAAGCCAGGATTGGAAAATTGTTACAGACCAACTTGTTACATTATGGAATGTGTGAAATTTTGGAATTTTTATAGTTCTCAAGATTATGCATGGACTTTATTCAAAACAAAGTAGATATTCATGGGTCTGTTTCTCTTCTTGTTGGTGCATTTAGTTGTACATATAAGTGAAATCATATGATAATAGTCTTTCTTTGACATGTCACATAGCTTAATACTTTCTAGGTCTATCTACGTTGCCACAAATGGCAAGAAAGAATAACAAAGGCAGAAATACCTGGTTACCAGAGTGGAACGGGGAGGGAAGATAGGCAAAATGCGTGAATGGGAATGGGAAGGACAGCCTTTCAGTTATGGAATTAATAAGTCATGGTAAAAGATACAATGTAGAGAATACATTCAATGGTATTATAACGGCAATGTATGGTGACAGATGGTAGCTCACTTGTGGTGAGCATAGTAGACCCAATAGAATTGTGAAATCACCATGTTGTATATCTGAATTGGTGTAACATTGTATGTCAAGTGTACTTTAATATAAAAGAGAGAAAACAAAATAGATATTGATATGCATATACCTGTATAGGTTAAACTATTTTCTTAGGAAGTTGCATCTAAAGAAAGCTAATGTACTCTCCAAGTCATGCTCATCCTACACGTTCACAGTAAGATGGAGACTTAGGAAAGCAAATTTATCTGTATCATGATGGAGATAAAGGTAAATTGCTGGAGAAAGGATAGGACATGGGAGAGAGGAAAGTGTGCCCAGCAGCGTGGAGAAGTGAATCAGAGTCTTCACAGGCTCAACAGCCCAGAAGATACATGGAAGAATAGTAATTTCTGTGAGAGCTTCTTAAATTGTTTGCCCTGCAGTGTCCTCTCTCTCATTTGTCACCATTAAAGTGTGTGTAATAATATGTATGTATGGATGTATAAATATGGAGTTTATATATTTCTGTGCTCATTTTAGTCAAAGTCAGATTTTAGGAAGAAACCTGAGTTGAACACAGAAGAAATCCTGTAGCATGAAACTGTGGGAATTACTAAAAGTACAGGAAAAACTTGATGTTTTTAAAGGCTATGAAATCAGTGAGCTCCAAGCTATGAAAAGCAAATTGCCATCAGAAGCAGTTGTACCTGCATTATTTGTTAAAAGAGGCAGCTATTCCCAAGAATATGTTTGGCATGGTGACTAGAATAAAGAGAAATAAAAGTGGTTGATCAGGTTCACTATCCAGGGGTGAAAGTAGCTTGAATGAAAAGTAAAGGGAGAGAAGACTCAGCTATTTTGTCCTCTTCCCCATGTTTAAGAACCTATCTTGTGTGATGCAGACCTAGAATCTTGTCTGGGACATCTATTCTAAGTGTTGGACCAGAAGTAGCAGTGTGCTTCAGATTATAAATATTTTTAGGTTTTTGTGGTTTTGTTTCATTTTTTAAATACACTTAGTGCCTTAGACTGAACTCAAGCTGGATTCCATGCAGACTTGATTCAATCTCTTGGTTCCATTTGAGGTGTGCCTGCCTCTGCCTTCTATTTTTCTACCACCTAGTAAGGAATCAATTTTCATCATTCTTTGATTAAACTTGAGGGATAAATGATGTAAGGGAGCCACAGAATCAGCCCTGGCATTAAGTGAACTCTGCCTGTTCCTTTTCTACCTTACTGGATGAATAATGTCTGTATGGAGAGATACCTTGCTCTGGGCACTCTCAGTCATAATAGAAGAACATCATCCTGTAGAGAAAAAAGAAATGGACAGGAACCTTCGTTAGCATGAGCACTAGGGCTTCTGTTAACACTCCCAGTCCATCTGTGTTGCAGTGGAGAAATCCCACAGCGTTTCAGGAACCCAGGAGGACATTATTAAGTGAGGGAAGGGCCCTACAGGAGATCAGAACTCCACAGTTCTTTACACGAGTTAATCTCCTATGTCAAGGTTTCTGGACCAAGCCTTTGTGATTAAGCTGATGAGAACGCAAAGAGGAGCCTGTCAAGCCTCTGATCACACACCAAAGACAAAGCTGAAATGTGCTATAACAGATTTCAGAGTATGGGCACTTTATTTAGCTTGATATTTGAATAAAACAAATGTTTTCATGTTTACTTTTAGATTGCATTGTACTTACCTGCTGCTCTGGACATTTATTTCACAGCATTATTATGTGTCCTTTGATGAAAGTTAGGCACCTGACCCCAATGTGAACCATTACAGATCCATGCTGTTCATCTCCTCTGTGCTCTCTGCTACATCCTTCCACTATAATGTTAATATTTTTCCCCATGTATCATTAAATACCTTGGGAGGATTTACTGAAAGATGTGCATAAATCACCCCATTTAATCTGGAAATTTCTTTTGTTTCACATTGTTTGTAGTCTTCTTTAGAAAATGAAGGCTTTCTCTCTTACATTTGCTGGAGATACTAGTGTTTGAAGTGGAAATGTAAATCAGTCAGGCCTTGTTTCTGAAAGTTTCCATTTGATTCTATACTCATGTCACAGATATACTGTTCCTTATCAGTTCTCTATTGCTCTAGAAGAAATAAACATTCATCATATATACTCAACTGTCTTAAAATGGTAAAATATAACTCAGCCAAAAAGATGAGATGAAAACTTTTAATACTCTAGGGAAGTCACAAACAATAGCTATGTTGGTTATATCAATGTGAGTGTTTGTCTCTGTGGTGTGTTTGCAGGACACAAAAACCTCACATCACAAATAGATCTATACATTTTAAGCTCTGAAAACCTTTCTTAGTTTTAATGACCAAAAATTTTCATTCTTTCACATTTATGACTTTTATTCATTTTTTAATTTTAATATTTCATGTTGTATCCTTACTTCCCTCTTTTGGTTGATCATTTCTGTGTTTTAATCATGTTTGTATTACCATTGTTACTTTGAACAATCTTCTTTTAGCGTTTCCTCTGTATAGTAGTCTGTGTGTTTCTCTTAGGCGAATTCAAAGTCAGAAAATCTGGGCTAAAACTAGGGCTCTGCTATTTCTGAAAGTTTTGCCAAGATATTCTTTTAAAAGATGAAAAACAATTCTAATGTTCTCATCGGTTACTGTGGATCATGGGTGATTTTATGTGTTAGAATTGAATGTAGTGTGTAGTAAATGTTCAAGAACAATTGTTTCTATTCTTATAATTTCCACAATTATCTTTAAGTTCAAAGTCATCCATGATTATTATTATTATTACTTCTTATTCTTCTCCTTCTCCTTCTTTTTCTTCCTCTTCCTCTTCTTTCTTGGAATTTAAGTGTGTCTCTTGAACTGAATATGTTAGCATCACTTGTAAGCTTGTGAGAAATGTGCAAACTCAGACCCCAACCTAAAACCCAAATCAGAATGTGAATTTAACGCAGTCTTCAATTCTTTGTCATATACATTAACATTGGTGAAGTACACATCTAGCTCATCATCACTTGTCCATTATTCTATGCCTGTATTTATGTCTAAAGGATGTTATGTTGATAACTATGGCTTTGTAGTATGCTTTAAATTAGGAAGTGCATTGCCACCAACGTGTCCTTATTCTGGATATATGTTACCCTGTGACATCCATATGAAAGTTTGGATGGATTTTGATATTTCTGCCAAAAATGGCATTGAGATTTTGATAGAGGTTGCCTTACGTCAGTAGATCACTTTGAGTACTACTGACAGCTCAATATTAAGTATTCCAATCCAAGAACATGGATGTGTTTTCATTTGTTTCTTCTTTCCATTCCTGCACAATATTTTACAGTGTTAATCAAACCAGGTTTGACTTCTATCACTATGTTAAATGGTTAAATTGTAGGCATTTTATATTTGGAGATGCTACTGTAGATGTATTACATCTTTATTTTGGGAATTGTTCTTTTTCGTGTAGAAACACAGCTAATTTTTATGTGTTGGGTTTGTATTCTCCAACTATGTAAAATTTGTGTGAGTTTTAATAGGTTTATATATAAATATTCTTCAGAAGAGAGAAAAATGGTAGTGCGGTAGGAGGAGGACCTTAGACTACTTGCATCTCATGAACATGACTTAATAACCAACAAATCATTCTAAATACTCAGAAATAGACCTAAAGACTGACAGAACAAACTCCCCAACTTAAGGGAGAGAAAAGACCACATTGAAGATAGGAGAAAGTTTAGAGACCTGATTTAAGGAGAAAACGATTGAAACATTGAAGAAGGCAGGGAGCCGTGGTCAAGGTGAAAGTCACGTGAGACAGGAGCACACACAGGAATGCATAAGGAGAATATTTCCCCCAGCCATTGGCTTGGAAAATGAGAAGGGCTGAATTTTGTGAGCTCTTGAAGTTAGCTTGTCTTAAAGCCTGGATTTTGAAAGATCAGCAGATTTGGCTGGGATAGAGCCAAGAGGGCACTGTGCTGCTTCTGCAAAGAAGGCAGGCAAACAACCTGGGGGCAATCAACATGGACAAAGCCATCTGAAGAATGCCTGGGGAACACAGGGTGGGAGATTATTTACTACCATAGGGGAACTTCACTAAGAGGCAACATTCACTGACATGCATGTTTTGGAACTAAAGATCTGGCTGGAGCTCCTTCTTTCCCCTGCCCCTCAGCATAAACACAGAGACACCTGAGGGAAATAGCTCCATAGGGACTCTGGATGTCTGACTTGCTTACACCAAAACCTACCCCTCAATGCTCTGGTGGAGGTGCCCTTCTCTATCAAGTTGGCCTCAGTCCCTGCAAGGTCTGCCCCTGCTGCAGGAGACCTGCATAAGCTACTGCCCACACCACATCTGACCACACAGTTCTGCAGGGCCTCAGTTCTGGTGGAGTTGATGTGAGGTCTCAATTCACAAGCAGACCACAGCACATCTAGCTATTACTTACCATATTCAGGCCAAGGATCCTACACTGTCTGTACCAGTCAAGGAGAGCATCTGCAGGCCACTGGCCTAAAAGATAGAGTAGGAGACTTAACTTTCTTTTCTAACATACAGAAGAAGGCAGAGCCTTAGGCAAAATGCCAAGATGGAAGAATTTATCCAAAGCAAAAGAACAAGATATGGCCATGACTAGACAAATAAGTGAAAGAGTTACAAGTAACATGTTTGATGGAGAATTTAAGACAACATTCATAAGGATACTCACTGGGTTGAGAAAAGAATAGTGAGAACTGTACCAGAGAGCTAAAACAGGTAAAAAAGAATCAGAGATGAACAATGCAATGAGCAAGACTTGAGGGATGCCTGGGTGGCTCACTCGGTTAAGCACCTGACTCGAATTTGGCTCAGGTCATGATGTCACAGTTTGTGAGATTGAGCCCTAACTTGGGCCCTGTAGTGACTGCTTGGAGCCTGATGGGGATTTTCTCCCTCTCTCTGTCTCTCAAAATAAAAACTATTTTTTTAACTAAAGAAAAAAAAATAGATGGGAAATAGGCTTGATGCAGTGAATAGTAGGCTGTAAGAAACAGGAATGACTTTGTGACCTAGAAGAAAAAAGAAAGAAACATAATGAATCTAAGCAAAAGACAGAGGAATTATGCAACAGAATTGACTTAGGGTACTCAGAGACTCTACCAAATGTAATAATATTCATATCATAGGAGTCCCAGAAGAAGAAGAGAGAGAAAAGGGGACAGAATATTTATTTCAAGATACAATAGTAAAAATCTTCTATATTTCTGAAAGGAAACAGATATCCAGATCCAGGAGTATCAGAATGGATTAAAAAAAATCTATATGCTGACTACCAGAGACTCAATTTAGACATAAAAACATCTACAGATTGACAATGATGGAGAAACATTTATCATGGTTTTCAAAAGAAAGCCAGAGTAGCAATACTTACATCAGACACACCAGATTTTTTGTTCTTGTATTGTGTTTATCCTGCTTTGGTGTCAGCGTGATGCTGGCCTCATAAAATACTTTTGAATGTGTTCCCTCTATTTCACTATTTGTAGGATTTTGAGAAAGATTGTCTTTAATTATTTTTATTAAATGTCAGTCAGAATTGACCAATGAAGGCATGTTGGTCTTAGGCTTTTCTGTGCTGAGAGATTTTTTATTTTGAATTCAACGTTCATTCTTCTTATGGGTATAAGATTTCTTAATTCTTGGATTTAAGGTTCATAATTCAATCTCAGTAACTTATGCAGTTTTAGGAATTAACTGGATTTCTTTTCTAAGTTATTTGTTTTGTTAGTAGATAATTGTATATGTAGTTAAAGCATTGCTCATTTTGTTATTTTTCTAGTTGAACTGGGCATTACTTTCAATGTTATGATATTGTTTGCTTTGGTCTCTATTTTATGTACTTCTGATTTTTCTTTCTAAATAAAATAATTTCAGATATTTCTTGGCATTTCCTTCCTCTACTAAATTTCAGCTAAATGTCTTCCCGTTCTAGTTTCTTCTGGTATAATGTTTATTTCAATGTTTTTTTTAACCGAAATATTTATAGTATAAAAATATTGGAAAATCAAAAGTCTAGTAACGAACTTAGCAGAAATAAACAATACAAGTGATGACCAAAATAATAAAATAAAAAATAAAAAATAAGGATTCTTTAGGGTTTCCTGTAGATCATGTCATCTGTGAACAGAGATAATTTTTTTAGTAGTGTGTAGCCTCTTGTAGTCTATTCCTTTGGCTTTGGTAACCTGGTAATGCTGGTACCACAGAGATTTTTTTTATTTTCCTTTATCATCATTTCTTGGAAATGCTTGAGGACATCTGAAGTATTTTCTCATGAGATGTTTCTTCGAATTATCCAGTGAATTCATCAGACATAGGACTTTTCCTTGTTCAGAGTTTTCTTTGATTACTCTCAATCTACTCAGTAATTGTTGGCAGTAGTGATTTTTTAAAAATTTCTTCCTCAAATGTAGGTTATACATTTTTTTTTTTTTGGAATTTATTCTTATCTATTGGTATCAATTTGTGGGCATATAATTATCACCTCTTATTATTATTTTTATTTCAATGGTATCAGTTATACTGTGTCTGCTTTCACTTCAGTTGGGATTTTAGTTGGTTTTTTTTTCTTTCATTCTGACATGATTAAAGATCTATCAATTTTGTTGATCGTTTTTGAAAGCCAAATCTTCCTATTGTTGATATGGCCTTATTTTTACTGTATCCTATTTTGTTGATTTTGTTTTATGATTAAGTTTCCTTCTGTGTTAATTTTGGGTTCATATGGTACTTTTCCTGATTATTTGAGGTATAGTAAAATGACTTGTACTTTAGGATGACAATCTATAGAATTATCTATTCTGGTATATGGTCAGTATGTTATGTGCAAGTTTATGTGTCCATGGAGGAATGAAGTCCTGATGATTCCTTTTCAACCATCTTGCTGACATTTTCTCTTTTTTTATTTTTTAAATTGTTCTTAATGTTTATTTATTTTTGAGAGAGAGAGAGAGAGAGAGAGTGAGTGAAAGAGAGAGAGAGAGAGCACAGGGTAGGGGCAGAGAGAGAGGGAGACACAGAATGTGAAGCAGGCTCCAGGCTATGAGGTGTCAGCACAAAGCCAGATGCGAGGCTGCAAGTGAGATCATGACCTGAGCCAAATTTAGATGCTCATCCAACTGAGTCATCCAGGCGCTCCCTTGCTGACATTTCCTGATTGACTTTAAGGTTGTATAATAGAAGTTGTCAGTATATTCATCTGAGAGTAGTAAATGGAATGATTTTACTTTTCTGTTATTTGATATCTTTCAGCTGTATCTTCACAATGCACCCAGAGCTTTCTGCCAAAGTTTTGCTTAGAACCTTTTATCTAAAAAGTGTCAATGAGGGAACATAGTACCCTTGAGAATTTACACTTAATGATAGACTGGGGCAATGTTGGGGAGAGTGAAGGGCATCAAACATATCCTGATGGACATATCCAAACAGAGAAAAGTGTCCATAAGAAGAATCTATCTCACTGCCCAAAATGGTGAAGGATATAAAACATTTGCAAAACCTCCCCCTTTTAACTTAGTTATATCTGCAAAGCACTGTGTTTCAGTAACCAAAAACTCAAATCAAATTTTCAAACATAAATATTTGTTGAAAGAAAATTTGGAAAACCTGGAATATTACCTCATCCATGTTGAAAATATTTGAACCAATTTGAAAATAGGATTGCATTGACCTTTCAGTCACATATTTCTTAAAAATCAGAGATTTAGAAACGAAGAAGAAAGTGTTAAGTGGTTTCAGTTTGAAGAATACATCACAAAGAAGTTGATCCAACGAAATTACCAGAGTATGTTCAATGGAAATAGATTTGTTCATTGCAGTGTATCCGAGATAAAATTTAACCAGGGCTCAAATGTTAACAAATGTATGAATACATTTTCCAGAGAAACATTATGAATGTAATGAATGTGGGGACGTCTTCTATCAAAGCTCAAAACTTATACAGAAGAGTAAAAATACGAGAGAGAATCCATATCAATATAATGAATGTGGGAAAGCTCTGAAGCAGTCCTCCAATGTTGATTATCATCAGAAGATTCATGTGGGAAAAAAACCCATACACGTGTGATAAACCTGGGAAAATGTTTAGTCAGTCACCAAGACTAAACACATGTAAGACAATTGGTACTGGAAAGAAAGGTACACTTGTAAGGACTGTGGCAAAGTCTTTCATTGGCACTCAACACTATCTCAACATCAGCAAATGCATGATGGAGAGAAATCCTACAAATGTGAGGAATGTGGTAAAACCATTAAGAACTGCTCATCACTAAATAGACATGGGCGAATCCATATTAGAGAGAAACTTTACAAATATCAAGATTGTTGCAAGGCCTTTACCAGGCACTCCTACATTACAAGACATCTCAGAATTCATAGTAGAGAGAAACCTTACCTATATAAAGAATGTGGCAAGGTCTTCAATGGGCACTCAGATCTTATTCAACATCACAGAATTCATACTGGAGAGAAACCTTAGAAATGCAAGGAGTGTGGCAAGGCCTTTAAAGGGCATTCAAAACTAAGTCACCATCACATTATTCATACTGGAGAGAAACTTTAAAAACGTAAAGAATGTGGCCAGGCCTTTAGTCATGGTTCAACCTTTACTCATTATCACAAAATTCATACTGGAGCAAACCTTACAAATTTAGAGAATGTGGGAAAATGTTTATGGACTGTTCAGCCATTACTCCACATCAGAGAATTCCTATTGGAGAGTAACCATACAAATGTCAAGAATGTGGCAACCTCTTGCTGAAAGTCACCACTTACTCAAGATTCTAGTTATCACACAGAAGCAAAACTGTGAAATGTAAAGAAAGTGGCCAAGACTTTAACTGGAGTTTAGTTGTTGCTCAATATCACAAAATGCACCCTAGATGCAAATCCTAGAAATGTAATGGATGAGGAAAAACCTTCGTTTTAAATATAGAATTTAGCAAACACAAGACAGTGCATATAAGAAAGTAACTGGAAAGATAGATTTACAAAAGTATTTAATTGAACATCAGATGTCAATAAATGTTACATAAATCAGGTAGAAAGTAATACATCAGTCACTATATTCAGACACTTTATCAAAATACTTATAAGGAATAATACAAAGTTAAACACTTAGAAAACAGATATGCTATTATGGTTCAAAAGATTTAGTGGATGGATTTTTGCATAAGTATATTTAATTTCAATATGTTTGGTTGTTTTTTTTTTTACATTGACCCTACTTGGGACTTGTGACTAGCAAATATTAATGTATTTCTCCTCTCAAATCACTGCAGATTATTCATTTATTCCCAGTGGGTGTGTGAAACCATGTGGCTGATTGTTGTTGCATCAAAGATAAGAGATGCCCTTCTTCATTAGGCAGGATTCATGCATATCTAATTGTCCACGGAAGATAAAGGACAAGATGATGTACAACATATGAAGAAAACCTAAACGGAGATACTCTGTGTGGTTATAACACTGATGCAAGTTATCATGAAATAGTTGTTCAGATCACCATTCTTCTCCATTTACTAACACTAAAAAAACTTCCTGAATATTAGATATAAAATGTTTTACAACAGGGTCTTAAAGGAAAAATAAGTGGCAGTGCAGTGAAACACGACTAGACTTCATAATAGCAGTAGAGTATACGAGTTGATGTGGCTGCAATGAAGACATCTTCACAGATAGCAGAAAGAGACTAGCTAACTCCTCCCACAAATGGCATGCAACTGCACACCCACATCTCGACAATTACCTCAGGCCTGACATTAAGGAAATCACTACTCCCACATCATTATGTCAGCACATTAATGCTTTTTTTTTAAACTCTTATATTCTGTATTTTGAACAAGGATTTGTTGAGTACAGTGGATTTGAAATGCATAAATTAGTCTATGTGTTAATACATTTTAATTAATAAAACATAATGGTTTTTAACGTGTTAACATGAATGTGTACTCAATGAAGTGTTATCTCACTACCAATTTAACCTATCTGCTTTTATTTAACGTTGTAGGTAACTGATGGAATCTATCACTTATTTGGTAGTGCAATGTTATAACATATTTAGTAATTCATTTTCTCTGTGGCCTTAGGATTTACGTAATATGCCATTATTTTTCCTTTGTTTATCCATTGTACCATTTTCTCCTCTTTGTGAATACTGTGATATTATTATGGATACATTACAGATTCTTATAGAGCCACTGCTGAACTTTTAGCTAAAGTATTCGGTGATACTGCTCTTTGGCGTTCATTTTGCATAGCCAGTAGTTTTTCTCTTTTCTAAGTTTATTAATTTATTTTGAGAGAGAGAGAGAGAGAGCGAGCACAAGTGAGGTAGGGGTGAAGTAGGGGGGAGAGAATCCTAAGCAGGTTCTACTGTCAGTGCACAGCCCAACACAGGACTCGAACACATGAACTATGAGATCAAGAGTCAGATGCTTAACGTACTGAGCCACCTAGGTGCACCTAGCCAGGAGTTTTTCAGGGCCTTGACTGATACCAACTCCTCCCACTAGTGTATTCCCTCGACAACACCCTGCAGAGTCACAAGATAATGTAACTTCTGAAAAGACATCTTCAATCCTCCCTTGTAAGCAACAAGGTCTCCTTTCTCCCAATGCTTTATCCTGTGTGTCACTTAGAGAAGGCACAGAGCTTACCTAAAACTGTTTTAGTTTGAATGGCCCAATCTGGACTTAGCCAGGGACTCTAAAGCACTCCATCATGGCAGCTAATACAAGTATGTGCCGCCAGTCATAAGGGGAAGATTTCCTTTTGATGTTTCTGTGAAGTGAATGTGCACATAGGCCAGTGCTAGGTGTGTAATAGATACCCCATAAGTAGGAGAAACAAATTCCAGTAAGAGTGATATTGTAGCCCCAGGTAAGACAGAAAATATACAAGGTAAAGAATTAGCATAATGAACTCTGCATGTGGAGGAAGACACCTGTCTCAGATACATTCTGAGAATATATATAGAAAAATAACTTCTGGGGCGCCTGAGTGGCTCAGTCAGTTAAGCATCCAACTTTGGCTTGGGTCATGATCTTGCAGTTCATGAATTTGAGCCCCATGTCGGATCTGTGGTAACAGCTCAGAGCCTGGAACCTGCTTCAAATTCTGTGTCTCCCTTTCTCTCTCTGCCCCTGCCCCACTCACATTCTGTCTCTCTATCTCTCTAAAATAAATAAACATTAAAATAGTTAAAAAGAAAGATAACTTCTACTTGTTTTGTTTCTGAGTTGTCTCCATATCTCCAGTTCTATTTTACTTCATTTTTGGTTCCACCTACATAGGCATCACAAACATTCTTCTGTGCCTGCGTTGTGGTGAGAGTGTCCTCACTAACTGCTTAGTTGAGATTAGAGAGATGTAAGGCCAATGTGTATTCAGACGTGTAGCGCTGGGATATGAGATAGGAATATAAGTAAAACATGATGATGTCATCATCCTTAGAGAGAAAGATAAGACCTATGAAAAGAAAATGTGAAGAACTCTTTCCAGTGTAGGGAAGTACCTGGAGGTGGCTCCTTTTAGCCACCCAAAGTCATAGGCAGCTCTTGGTGGCATCATCTGATGAATAAATATCATGGAGATAAGGAATTGGCAAATGTGGTAGGTTTCTGAAGATTAGGAATGTCCTTCTTCATCTTCATGATTTAATTGAATTTCTTTGTCTTACTGAGGACCAAAAGCTGTTAGATGACAATGATAACTGGTTTGCCCAGGCCTAGATCAGAGGCAGTGGATGGAGTGAGGGGTATTAGATGATGCAAACACTTTGGGCATAGGTTTAAATGTCACAATGCAGAGTAGATTTTGGAGATGTAGAAGACTTCTGTATATTGTAATAGGCAGGATCAGCAAGACGTGTGCTGTAGTTGTCTCCAAGTACTAATTTCCTGGGATATAGCCCCAATTAAGGTTAGATCCAGTGCAGATGGGTGACCTTTCAGGAAAGCTGATGCACTGCTGTGAGGGACCTTCCTGTCTTCAGTCAGCCCCATGATGAGTATAGTCCTGCACTCTGGTTCTGTCCATGGCCCAGATTTGTTGGAGCAACTGTCTTACAGAGAGAGACAGTGAGCTTTTCTGGTTCAAACAGCCCAGCACAAGTGTTCACTGACTCCTAAATGAATAAAGAAGCTTTGGTATATATAATAGAATGTTAATCAGCCATTAAAAGGCATGAAATCTTACCATTTGCAATGAATGGATGGCGCTAGAGAGTGATACCAGAGTGGAGATGAGTAGGCAGATGGGTCAAATAAGTGATGGGGAATAAGGACTCATTACGCTTGTTGTTTTGAGCACTGGGTATTCTATGGAATTCTTGAATCCTTATATTGTACACCTGAAACTAATATTACACTGTATGTTAACTAACTGGAATTTAACTAAAAACCTTCAGGAAAATGTTTTGTCTTTTACAAATTTAAGAAAATTTTCCTCTTAGGTTAACTGAGTTGCAGCAATTCCCCAAAATATACCTTGGTAAACAAATTGAAACATTTATCTTTTCTCTCTACCCGGTTCTTCGAGATTTCATACACTCTCAGTGCCTATTCTTATATTTTTGTGCCAATATATTCATTTGCATAATTTCAACAAGAATCTGTTCTCATTATGACAAGACACATTTGGAGACACTGTTATATAACCAAGGCTTTGGCTAAAATGTCATAGCTGAGAAAGACCTGAATAGGCTCAGTTGTGAGGAGACAGCTATAAGAATCTGAGGTGGGTGCTATGGGCCAATAAAGCCCCCTTGAAAGTATGAACATGATACTTTGCTTACAGAGTTCCCAGCAGCCCTACCAGGTGAATCAAGAATTTCATTTCACAATAGGTATAATAACCCTGGGATATTTTGGGGACCTCAAGAATAGAGGAATTCACTCAAATCTACAGGTTTTGCAGGCAAAATCCTGTGGCAAGTATTTGGCTTGGCTTCTGCCCTTGAGAGGCTATTAAAAGCTCAATCTAGTGATTCCTTATGAAAAATTCCAGGAAATCTGGAATTTTTGGTTTTATTTATTTTTTTTAATTAAAAAGTTTTTTTAATGTTTTATTTATTTTTGAGAGAGAGAGTCAGCGTGAGCAGGGGAGGTTCAGAGAGAGAGAGGGAGACAAAAAATCCGAAGACAGGCTCCAGGCTCTGAGCTAGCTGTCAACACAGAGCCCAATGCGGGGTCCAAACCCATGTACCGTGAGATCATGACCTGAGCTGAAGTTGGACGCTTAACGGACTGAGCCACTCAGGCACCCCTGGAATTTTTGGTTTTAAAGAGTCTATATATCAAAACTGTATTCTTGCTGCACTCATGAAAATAAGCAGGCCAAGTTTTTTTTTTCTCAAAATACACTTAGTTTCCAATGAAGTTAGTGTTAAATTGACTCTGCTTTGTAAAAATAAGGGTGTTTATAGAGAAAAATGTTTCAACAACACATCTTTGTAGATATTGGATTTTAATACTAATCATCATAAACTGGACCAGATCCTGGTTTCTCCAATGCCTGGCTAGAAATCCTGAGAGTAACATTTTTTTTTTTTTTTACTTTATAGTTTATTGTCAGGTTGGTTTCCATATAACACCCAGTGCTCTTCCCCACAAGTGACCTCCACCAAGACCATCACCTCCCATTACCTTTCCCCCTTCCCCTTACCCCCCTCAGTTTGCTTTCAGTATTTAAGAGTCTCTCATGATTTGTCTCCCTCCCTCTCCCTAACTCTTTTTCC
>CM053563.1:4081001-4098375 GCA_028646485.1 Cryptoprocta ferox | reverse complement strand
CCCTGGGGCCCTGCTTACAAAGTAATTACCACAATCTATCTAATAAACATATCCCTCACCTCCCATAGTTAATATGTGTATGTGTGTGTACGTGAGTGTGTTGAGGACACCTTCGATAGCCTCTCTTAGCAAATCTCAAGTGTATGATACACTAGTGTTAACTATAGTCACCAAGCTGCAAACGTTCAGTGCTTACATATCCTGCATAAGTAATCCTTTTGGCCATTTGACCAACATAAACATTTCCCCCATCCTCAGCCCCAAGCAACAAACATGCTAATCTTTAACAATTTTGCTTTTTTTAAACATTTGCATATATGTGATTTCATACAGCATATATATTTTCTATGTGTGACTTATTTAACTTAACAAAGTATCTTCTAGCACTATTCTGTTGCTGGAAATGGAAGTTCTTCCTTCTTTTCTGAGGCTGATATATATGCCAAGAATAAATTAGATGAGGGACCTTCACTAGGCTATTAGCAGAGATGAACCTTTAATTTTTATTTTACTTTTTAAAGTTTCTTTATTTTCAGCGAGACAGAGACAGAGACAGAGAGAGAGAGAGAATGAGTGGGGGTGGGGCAGAGAAAGAGTCAGAGGATCCAAAGCTGGCTCTGTGCTGACAGCAGAGAGCCCTGAAATGGGGCTCGAACTCACAAACTGCTAGGTCATTACCTGAACCAAAGTCAGACACTTAAATGACTGAGCCACCCAGGCATTCCTCAACTCTATCACTTTGTTTTAAATTTGTATTTATTTATTTAAATGTTTGTTTATCGTTGAGAGAGAGAAAGCAAGGGAGGAGCAGAGACAGAGGGAGGCACAAAATCTAAAGCAGGCCCCAGGCTCTGAGCTATCACCACAGAGCCCGATGTGGGGCTCGAACTCACAGACCACAAGATCATGGCCTGACTTGAAGTTGGATGCTTAGCTGACTGAGCCACCCAGGCACTCCAACTCTACCACTTTTAATATGTATATAACTACTTTCTAAATGTATGGATGTATGTTTGAAGTGTAAAAAAGGAGATCAATTTTGTGGGGATACCTTCTTGTTTCCATTATTCTTTTCAGGTTTGATACCTGTTATGAACATTGCTTTAGGGTCCCCTCTGTATATTGACTTGTGTGTCATTTTCGATCAACTCCAGGTAAGATAACCTGGCTTAAAGTCTAATTCCTTCCGTATACTGGATGCTTGACAAACTATTTAAAGAATAATGTGTTTGTTCTTATAAATTATTATTATATATAATTATGATTATTGTTTATTTTTCATTAATTTATGAAAAACTGGTAGATGCTGTCTACTAACTAGGAAATGTTCAGAAAGGCTTGTTGTTGCCTTTCTTGCTATTCTAGTAGAAACTGTGGTTGTTATAAACCAGTCCTCCAAAAATTCTTGTCTTGGAGTTCTTCATCTTTGTTATTCAAAGAAGTGTTCCTTCACCAATAGGCTAATGCCTTGTTAGAAATGCAGAATCTGGGGGCACTTGAATGGCTCTGTCAGGTAAGCATCTGACTTGATTTCAGCTCAGGTCATGATCTCATGGTTCCTGAGATGGAGGCTTAACTCAGGCTCTGCACTGCCAGTGGAGAGCCTGCTTGAGATTCTCTCTCCTTCTCTCTCTGCCACTCCCCCACATGCTCTCTCACTCACTTTCAGAATAAATATGTAAACTTAAAAAAAAAAGATCTCTCTAATGCACTGTTGTGAAATTGTAATTCATACTTGAATATGCTAAGTACATTGTAACTCAGCATAAAGTTCCAGCTATGAAAGACACCACATATTCAGTATGTTGTAAATACAGTATTAAAAAATGTGTATGCCTTGTTGATGCCTTCATTTTACAAATTCTCTTGAATAAACAAAATATTTATAATGGTTCTTACCTGAAAGTTAGAAAATACATTAGGGCATACTATTGTATCAAAAATGAGCTTCCTGCAGAAAGCAAGAAACTCCTCTAATCCAGAACCAGCTCTCCTAACCTACCTGAACAAACAGAAATTCACTGCTTGGGGAGTCACAGATGGAAACTACACCAGCTGTGGTTGTCACACAAAGGAAGCTTGATTTGCAACAAGTAAGGAGATCACAGGGAATAACTTTCAAAGCTGAGACTCAGAGAGAAAAGGGGAATAGTTTCCTTTTACTTAGGGTTAGGGTAGATATTTAGAAAGGGAAGCCCATCCTCTTATGTAGAGCTGGGTGTATGGTTGTAGGACCTTAAAGAAATAGTTCTATACATACTTTGTTATGTAAATGAAGCTTTTGCTCCTCCTTTGGTGGAAATCTTAGTATTATAATGAGGTAATTTTAACTGTCCTCCCTCTATGGCTTTCTCCACCGTCCCTGTGCTTAGGTGTGAGTCAGGGATTGAACTCAAACTGGGTGTGTATAAACTCTTTCTCTAGGAAGACACTACTGTTTCTATAATTTCTGTTTGCATCACAGGAGGCTGTGTCCTGGAGTGTTTTTCCTGATTAGGTGGAATGAAGAGATTAGGTGGGCACAAGCAGGTAAGCAGTGAAGGTCAGGTCTTGGGGTCCAGCTGGTGACATTAACTCCCTCTTTCATTTTAGGTACCATTATGAACTCTGACTAAGGATACTTGGTAACTGTGGTTTTTATTGCAGGGACTACTGACCTGCAGGGATGTGGCCATAGAATTCTCTCAGGAGGAGTGGGGATTCCTGGACCACAGTAGCAGGTACTGTACAAGGATGTGTAGAGAAGTGTGGACACTTCCTCTTCCTGGGTGAGGATAACTCCTTCCAAATTTCCCAAACCACACTTAGGGTTTTGTTCCTTCCTTTGAAGACTGTCTCTTGAAAGTTTCCTCTATGTATGACTAGAATTCAGATCCCTGCAGTAGAGGAAAGAAGTAAAAGTTTGTAGTATAGAGAAATATCTTCATGATGTTTCCTTTTCAGCTTTAGCCTCCCCTTCTTTAATGTAAGATAATCATTTCTCTAGTTTACTGGCAAAAGTAAACATTGACTGGCATAAAATGATATTACCCACTTAATCTCCATTTGTTACTCATTATTGTAGTGGTAGTACTTGGAAGTGGAGGTCAAGATCTGAATACTGCAAATCCCTCTTGCATGTTATACAGGGGCTGTTGGACAACAGCTTTTGGGAAATCATTTTCTAGAATTCTACAATGTCCTCTCTTTTCTACTGAGTACAATACTGGTTGAAAGATAGAATCTCCAGCAATACTTACATTCCTTTTTCTGATAATCAGATCTCATTGGTCAAAACCAGACCTGGTCTGTTTTTTTTTTTTGTTTGTTTGTTTGTTTGTTTTTTGGTTTTTTTTTGGAACAAAAGAGGGAGCTCTGGAATGTGAAGAGATAACATCACACCCAGGTAGGCGGGAATGAATGAAGTAGATGACTGAGATGAGGTCCAAATAGAAACTAGGAAGATAGACCTTAAAATGTGGTTCAAGTAGTCTCCTTGAATGGAAATTAATTTGAGAAGCCTAGTTTTATGTCTCTCTCTTTCACAGTGGGACATCTGCTTTCTAACACATCATGCTCTTACACTAAGGATTCTCCTTCTGCTGCAGTGGTGGTCCATCACATCCACAGTGAGGGTCACTATAATCTGAGACCATTGCTTTGAGGCCCTGGGGAATTTTCTGCATTTCTGAAGAACTCTATGCTAAGCTATTTCCAATTTATGTTTTGCCTCCCATGAGAAGTGTCTCAGGGTAGTGTTCGACATACTGTGGGGGAGGGGGGATAGGTGCCCAAATCCCAGGAACACTGGTGACAACTATCACATTATTTCTCTTTTATGCTTTCCAATGTTACTGAGGCTTTAATGATAATTATAGCAAATTGATATTCAGTAATTTCATCAGATAAAGCACCTTCCTAAAATGAGAACATCTAATCCTTTATTTCACATCAGAAGTTAATTTTCTTTGGATGAACTAAGATAAGAAATTTCGACTGTGCGTTCCATTCCTCAATGGTGAAATAATTTATGTTTATCCTAACATGCATAACTAATGCCACAGGTAAACTAGAATATTTAGAACTTAGAACTTGCATCCTGTAATTAAGTCTCAGTGGTTACCTTATTTCTTAATAATTTCATAATTTTCATATTTTGTGTTATATGAAGTTCCTGTGACTTTGTTATAAATGTTTTACTTTCTAAGTAGTTATAGATGAGATTCATTTATTAGGTCAAAGTTGTAACTTGGGCATGTGCTTTATGAGGTGTGAGGTAGAGAATTAATAAAATTTTTATATTTAGAAAAAAGTCTTAATCATAAATGTAATTTTACTTTACAATAGTTTTTTTCTACTTTCCGCAGAATGTATCTGAATTTAAACCAAAATACTTTTTTATAAAGTGACTGTCATCCTATTTTTCAACTTTGATGGTGTTTATTTAGAAATGAAAGGGTTTTGCTTGGGGCACTTAGATGGCTCAGTCCGTTAAGCCTCGCACTGTTGATTTCATTTCACATCATGATCTCAGTGTTCCTGAGATTGAACCCCTGTCAGGCTCTACTGAAAGCGTGGAGCCTGATTAGGACTCTCTCTCTCCCTCTCTCTCTGCCACTCCCCAGCCCATGTGCGCTTGCATACTCTCTCTCTCTCTAAATAATAACATTGTTTTTAAAATTAAAGACTTTCGTTAGCTTGATTCTAAAATCTTTTTAAACATTTATTTATTTTTGAGAGACCGAGAGAGACAGATCATGAGCAGGAGAGAGGCAGAGAGAGAGGGACACACAGAATTGGAAGCAGGCTCCAGGCTGAACTGTCAGCACAGAGCCTGATGCGGGGCTCGAACTCACAAACTGTGAGATCATGACCTGAGCCGAAGTCAGACGCCCAACCGACTAAGCCACCCAGGCACCCCACTGTTAGCTTGATTCTGAAGAATGGATTATACCCTTAAATTCTATGTAGAAGGAGGAATATATTAATAACGTCATATATTTTAATGACTTTTAAGTGCCTATTCATAAAAATTTTTATTAGAGGTTTTCATGGTTGATTTTAATGAATATTCTTTACAATTTTACTGTCAATGGAGAAAAGCCAGTAATTCAAAATGCTGGTTTTTCCTGGGTACACACAGTTCAAAATTATAGTTACATAGAAGGTTTCCTTTGAAATAATTCATCTCTTTTTTGGGTTAAATTTAGTTTTATTCTGGTTTTGCAATTCCATAAAACATGCCTCGTTGTCTATGGGACATTCCACAAGACTAGTTAGTTGTGGCTTCATTTCTACCTGTGTATTTTGTTATAAGATGACATTTGTCAACTGGTTATATTTTTGACAATGTGACTGTAACTCAAATATGAATCAGCTTTATGCCCTGTGCCAATAAAATTCTATATTTGTCTGTATAAATTTCACCTGTACATACTTTGTTGTTCATCTTGTGTATTTCTTTCCTTGGTGTTGTTTCATGTCTAGGTGAAGTTGTCATAATAATAGGATTAATTTCATCATCTATTTATTGGTGAATTTATATTCTATTTGCATGAGAGAAACACTTTTTTTAAGGTAAAAGTTTTTTTTATTAATTTTTTAAATGTTTGTTATTTTTGAAAGAGAGACAGAGTGTGAGCAGGGGAGGGGCAGAGAGAGAGGGAGACACAGACTCTGAAATGGGCTCCAGGCTCTGAGCTGTCAGCACAGAGTCTGGCACGGGGCTCAAACTCATGAACCATGAGATCATGACCTGAGCTGAAGTTGGATACCTAACCGACTGAGCCACCCAGGCACCCCTAAAGTAAAAGAAATTTTTAAACATTATACCTGTCTGTCAAGATTAGATATTATATTATATCCTTAATTTTGGTGCAATATCCATGGCATGCTTTCCAACCATTCTCACTCACTTTTGTGTCTTCTGTTTGTATTTTCATTGTGGTTACATCGAGATTACTTAAAACATCTTAAAGGTATAAAAAAACATTTTAAACTCATATGTTCAATTTTATACAAAACTCTCGTACTTATCATCTTTACCCCAGTACATACTTTTTGATGATGATATCACAAATTCCATACTTATGTTGTGTACTTGATTATCTAGATTTATGATTTTTATGCTTTTATTTAAGAAACCCTGTACCATAAAAAATTTACTTGTGCCACCTCATTAAAAAATTACAGGTTTCTTTCTGTACATATTTATATTTATCAGAGAGCTTTATGTTATAATGTGGTTGCAGGTACTCTTTAGAATCCTATTATTTTAACAAGAAGGACTTTCTTTAACATTTGTTGTAAGACGGGTCCATTTATAAACTTAGAAGGGTCACTTGTTAAAGTCTACATTTCTACATTCATGGAAAACAGCTTTGCCAAGTAGAGTATTCTTGGTGAGTATTTTTTGAGCTTATAGTACTTGAGTACATGGTCACATGCACTTCTTCCTATAAGGTCTACTGAGAATCCCACTACTAATTTTATAGGAGCTCTCTAGTACATGATGAATTGCTTCCATCATGCTGTTTCAAAATCTTCTTTTCACTTGTGATTTTTGATAAGTACATGGGTCACTGTTCATGTCTTGATATTTATCTTATGTTGACTTTACTGAGCTTGTTGAATTTGTCTCTTGTTTCTACATACTTGGGAAGTACGTGCCTTTAGTTCTTCATGTAAATACTCTACTCCCTTTTACTCCCCTCTCCTTATGGGGTCCCCTTAGTGTACTATTGGTCCACTTGTAGGTGTCCCATGAGTCCCTAGACTTTGTCCTTTTCCACATTTTTCTTTGGTCCTCTTAGTAGATAAGTTAAAACTAGGGGTCTTAAACTTTTTAATATTTATTATTTTTTGAGAGAGAGCAACAACTTGAGTGGGGGCTGGACAGAGAGGGAAGGAGACACAGAATCTGAAGCAGGCTCCAGGCTCTGAACTGTCAGCACAGAGCCTGTTGCAGGGCTCAAACTCACTTGCCTTAGTGAGAAACAGATTATAGTGCTGCTGAAAGGCTGGGGGAGGGGAGCGGAGGGGCTGTGGTTGTGGAGAAGGGTGAGAGAGAGTGGAGCACACAGGAGAATGAACCATGAGATTATGACCTGAGCCAAAGTTCGTTGTTTAACCGACTGAGTCACCCAGGATCATACCCTGAAACTAGGGGTCTTTAGAGTGTCTGAGTCTTTCTTCTGCTTCATCAAGTCTGTGGCAGACCCCTTAGTATATTTTTAAATTCAGTGATTATACTCTTTGACTCCCAATTTCTGGTTGCTGATTTGTTATACCTTGTCTCTTTGGAATTACCTGTTGGTCCCGCAGAGTTTTCCTTGTATCATTTAGTTATCTGTTCTCTCTTCTCCCTCCATGAGTATCTAAGATGATTATCTGAATTGTTTGTAAGGCTATATTTACTTATATTTTAATAAAATGGATGTTTTCATGTTTACATGTAGATTATGATTAACTTGTTCTGGGCATTTATTTCACAGCAGTTATTATGTGTCATTTGAAGAACTTTAGGAACCTGATGCCAATGTAACCCATTACAGGTTCATGCACATAGTTTCCTCTGCTCTTTGCTGGATCCCTCCACTATAAGGTTAATGTTTTTTTCTTTTATCATTAAATATCTTTATTGAAAGATTTGCATAAATCACCTCATTTATTCTGGAGGCTTCTTCTTCATTTCACTTTGTTTTTAGTCTGTATTGGAAAATGAAGGATCTCTCCTTTGTGTGCTGTAGAAAGTGGTGTTTGAAGTGGAAATTATGAATCTGTCAGGGCTTAGTCCTGAAAGTTTCCATTTTATTCTGCACTCGTATCCCACAGATACTCTTATGATTTCTCTTTTGCTTTAGATAAACAAAATATCCATCATATATGTTCAACCGCCTTAAAATTGTAAACTATAATTCAGCACAAAAGATAAACGAGACAAAGGTGTTCAATGTTATAGGAGATGAACAAACAATACCTATTTCTATTGCATGAGTGTGTGTGTGTGTTTGTGGTGTGTCTGCAAGTCACAAAAACCTTCCTCCACAAATAGATGTATAAGTTTTATGCCACTGAAAACTTCTTAGTTTCAGTGAGAGTAAAAAAATCTTACTCTATCACTTTTATTCCTTTTTGTTCAATTTATAATTTTTATATTTTGTGTGGCACCCTTACTTATTTCTTTTAGTTGATCAGTTTTGTGATTTTATCATATTTGTATTACCATTGTCATGTTGAAATTCCCTGTGAACCTTCTTTTAGGGTTTCCTCTATATACTGGTTGGTGTATTCCTCTTAGACAAATTCAAAGTCAAACAATGAGGAGAAAAATGCATGCTCTACTATTACTGAAATTTTGCCAGATATTCTTTTGAAAGATGAAAAACACTACTGTTCTCATAGGTTACTGTGGATCCATGGATGAATTTATGCAAAACTTAGTTTTGCATGGTATGTAGTGTGTAGTAAATGTTCAAGGAGAATGGTTCTTTCTGTTCACTATGTTAGGATTGGTAATTTCCACATTATTCTTTAAGTTCAAAGTCATCCACGATTTCCTCTATTTCTTTTTTTTTTTCTTGGAATTTTAAGAGATTCGGCTCTTGAACCAAAGATGTTGGCATCAGTTGTAGGCTTGTGAGAAATTTAGAAACTCAGACCCCATCTAGAAATCCAAATCAGAATGTGAGCTGTAAGGAGATCTTCTGTTAATTTTCATACACATTGACATTGAAATGCTCACCATCACTTTTTCATTATTCTATGCCTCTGTTTTCTTTTGTAGTCATTATTTTGATAACTATGATTTTGTAGTATGCTGTAAACCAGGAAATGTGGTGCCACGGAAGCACTCTTCATTTTCAAGACTATGCCACCGAAGTACTATTCATTTTCAAGACTATTCTAAGTATGTAATATCCTGTGATATCCACGTGAATGTTCCATTTGGTTGTGATCTTTCTGCCAAAAATGTCATTGGGATTCTGATAGAAAGTGCATTAAATTGGTAGATCACTTTGAGTAGTACTGAGAGCTGAATATTTTTATGAACTCCAATGCAAGAATATGGGTGTGTTTTCACGTATTCTTTCAATTCCTTTATAGTATTTTATAGTTTTCATTACACCAAGTTTTTACCTCTATTATTATGTTAAATCTTAAGTAGTTTATTCTTTGTGATGCTACTGTAAATGTAATTATATTTTGATTTTGGGGATTGTTCTTTGTATAAACACAATAAGTTTTTATGTGTTGGGTTTGTATTCTCCAATTTTGTAAACTTGTGTGAGTTTCAATATGTTTTTAAAAATGAGGATTCTTCAGGGGTGCCTGGGTGGCTCAGTTGGTGGTGTGTCTGACTGATGATTTTGGTTGATTTTGTCATGGGATCCAACCCTGTGTCGGGCTCCACACCTAGCATGAGGCTGGCTTGAGAGTCTCTCCCTCCCTGTGCTGCTCTCCCCACTTGTTCATTCTGTCTCTAAAATAAAATAAAATTTAAATTTAAAAAATAAGGATTCTTTTAAAAAAATTTTTTAACTTTTATTTATTTTTGAGAGACAGAGAGAGACATAGCATGAATGGGAGAGGAGCAGAGAGAAAGGGAGACACAGAATCCGAAGCAGGCTCCAGGCTCTGAGCTGGCAGCACAGAGCCCCACGCGGGGCTCGAACCCACAGACTGAGAGATCATGACCCGAGCCGAAGTTGGACGCTTAACCAACAGAGCCACCCAGGCGCCCCAAAACTAAAGATTCTTAAGAGGAGAGGAAGAAGATAGTATAGTGACAGAGTAGGAGGACCTTAGCCTTATCACATCACACAAACACAACTAGAAAACTACCAAATCATACCAAATATCCAAAAAAGCAATCTGAAGACTGATAGAGGAACTACCCAACTAATGAGAAAGAAGAGGCACGTCAAAGATTGTAGAAAGTGTAGAGACTTGGCTTAGGGAGAAACAGATTATAGTGCTGCTGAAATGTGTGTGTGTGTGTGTGTGTGTGTGTGTGTGAGTGCGCATGCTGTGGTTGTGGAGAAGAGTGAAAAAGAGTGGAACCCACAGGAGAATGAACAAAGAGAACATTACTCCAAAGCCATTGAGTTGGAAAATGAGAGGGGCTGAATTTCGTGAGTTCTTGGAGTGTGGCTTCAAACTTCAAGTTTTATAGGTAAGCAGGCATAACTGGAAAAGAGCCAGGAGGGCACTGCATTCATTGCTCTTGGACAGAAGGCAGGTACACAACCTGGGGTATACAGCATAGAATCAGTGATCTGAAGAGCACTTGGAGCACAGTTGGGGTGAGATTAGTCGGTATTCTAGGAGTCCTTCACTAAAATGCATAATGGGGAACAAAGGAGCTGGCTGCTGCCCTTTCCCTCTTCTCCTCCTCAGCATATAGAGAGTCACCTGAGAGAAACAGCTTGGCGGGGACACTGGCTATCTGCCTTGCTTAACAAGCCTCACCCACCCACCCCATGCTGTTGTGGGACTGCCCTTTTCAGTCAAGCTTGCCTCAGTTCCAGCAAAGTCAGCCCCTGACCCAGGAAATCTGCACAAGCTGATGCCCACACTACATCTGAACACACAGTTCTGGAGAGCCTCCGTTCTCGTGGAGTTGATGTCAGATCTCCTCTCACAAGCAGACCACAGCACATGTAGTTAAAACTCACCACATTGAGGCCAAACATAGGCAGGAGAGCCTCTGCAGACCACTGGCCTGAAAGATAGATCAGGAGACATAACTGGTTGTTTTAACATGCAGAGGAAGGCCGAGACTTAGACAAATGTTAAGATGGAAGAATTTATTCAAAATGAAAGAACACAATATGGACATGGCCAGAGATCTAAGTGAAACACTTTATCAGTAACATCCTAGATGGAGAATTTAAGTCAACTATCATAAGAATACTCACTAGGCTTGAGAAAAGAATAGAAGGCAGCAGGGAGACCCTTACCACATGGATAAGAAAGTTAAAAATGGATCTGAGATACAGAATGCAATAAACGAGATTCTAAACACTCTAAATTCAATGAACAGATGGCTGGAAGAAGCACAAGAACTAATTAGTAACCTTGTAGACAAAATAATGGAAAATAATGAAGCTTGAAGAAGAGAGAGAGATAAGAATTATGCAACACGAAGTAGAATTAAGAAATCAGGGACTCCATCAAACGTGACAACATTTGTATTATAGGGGTCACAGAAGAAGAGAGAAAAGGAGTCTGAAAATTTATTTCAAGGAATAATAGCAGAAAACTTCTCAAATCAGTTGAAGGAGGCAGATCCTCCTCCAAATCCAGGAGGCACAGAAAACTCCCATCAAAATCATGAAAAGCAGGCAAACACCAAGACATATTGGAATCAGATTTGCAAACTGTAGTGATAATTAATCTTAAAAGCAGCAAGACAAAAGAAGCATTTCCCTTAAACTGAAAAACCCATAAGGCTAGCTGGAGATTTCTCAACATAAACTTGGCAAGCCTGAAGGGAAGGGCATGATATATTCAAAGTGCTGAACAGAAAAAATATGCACCCAAAAATACTCTATCCAGAAAGCTATCATTCAGAATAGAGGAGAGACAAAGAGTTTTCCAGACAGATAAAAGCTAAAGAAGTTTGTGACTACTGAACCAGCCCTCCAAGAAATGTTCAAGGGGAATCTTTGAATGCAGAGACCAAAATTGACAAAGAAAAGAAAGGATCAGAGAAAATCTCCAGAAACAATACAAAACAAATAACAAAATGGAAATAAATATGTATCAACCAAATAATTACTTTGAATGAAAACGTACTATATACTCCAATGAAGTCACAGAAGGTGTTCAGTTCAATTAAAGAAAAAAAAGAAAAAAACAGCCCCAGACCCATCTATATGCTGCCTAAAAGAGAATCAATTTAGACCTGAAATACCCTGCAGACTGAAAGTGAGCATGGGAGAAACATTTATCATGCAAATCATGTCAAAAGTAGGTCAGAGTAGCAATATTTATATTAGACAAAAAGACAAAGTAGACTCTTTTTGTTCTTGTATTCTGGTTTCCTGTTTTGCTACCAGGGTCATGCCTGCCTCAGAGAATGATTTTGAATTGGTTCCCTGTATTGTACTATTAGTAATATTTTGATGAATATTATCAGTAATTACCTTTTTAAATATAATGATCTCCATGGTCTTTTTTTTTTAAGTTTATTTATTCATTTTGAGAGAGACAAAGAGGAAAACATGCATGGGAGAGGCAGAGAGAGAGAAGGAGAGAGAAAATCTCAAGCAGAATCCCCACTGTCAGTGCAGAGCCCAATGTGGGGCTCAGACTCCCAAAATGTGAGATAATGACCTGAGCCAAAACCAAAGGTTGGACACTTAACCAACTGAGCCACATGGGCTCCCCAGTAATTACTTTCTAAAATGTTTCATAGATTGACCAATGAAGGCATGTGGTCTTGGGCTTTTCTAAATTGTCTAATATGTTAGTATATATTTGTTTATAGGAATCTTTTATCAAACTACATGTTTCTATGGTTGACTGTTGCATCATTTTCTTTTCCATTTCTCATTTTGGGTTTGAGTCTTTCTTTTTTTTAAGTTAATGTATTTAAAGTATTGCCAATTCTGTTTCTTGTTTTGGAGAAACAGGGAATTACATTCAATGTTATGTTATTATTTATTCGGGTGTTTATTTTATTTTTTTCTGGTTCCTCTTTAGTATTTCCTTCTACTGAATTTCAGCTAAGTTTCTTTCTTCACTAGTTCCTTATGGTGTATTATTAAGATAAAAAGTTGAAATAAAGTGCTTAACTCAAGCATTTATAGTATTAAAAAACTGTAAGTGGAGTGTCTAATAGAAAAATTAGCAAAAATGAATACAAGTGATTATTTTAAAAAAATACAAAAATAAGGATTCCCTACTGTTTTCTATAGATAATATCATCCTTGAACAGAGATAATTTTGCTTTTCCTTTTCCAATTTGTTTCCTTTTAAAAAAGTTTTTAAGTTTGTTTATTTTGAGAGAATGCAAGTTGGGGAAAATCAGAGGGAGGGAGAGAGAGAGAGAACCCAAACAGGCTTTTTGCTGTAAGCATGGAGCCCAGTATGGGGTTCAAACTCAAAACCACAAATCATCATCTGAGCTGAAACCAAAACTGAGACGCTTGACTAAGCCACCCAAGCACCCCCAATTTGGTTTCCTTTCATGTATTTTTTTCTTGCTTAATTGTTCTGAATAGAATATCCAGTACTATGTGGAATGGAAGTGAGAAATGGCTTCATTACCTTGTTTCTGATCATATAGGAGGAGCTCTCAGTCTTCTCATTGAACATGTTAGATTTCAGCTTTTCATACATACATGATCTTTATTAGGTTGAGGTAGTTTCCTTTATTTTTCCTTTACTGAGTGTCTTTAATCATGAAATGGTGTCCAATATGCTCACTTCCTGTTCTGCATCAATTAATATAATCCTGCTATTTTTAATCTTCATTCTGTAATGTGCAGTCCCAAATAATAGTTTTCTAAACTTTGAAACACCCTTTAATTCCAGGAAGAATTCTCACTTGATTATGTTGTAAAATGGTAAAATGTGCTTTTGATTCAGTTTCCTTGTTTTTTTAAGTTTATTTATTTTGAGAGACAGAGAGAGAGAGAGAGAGAGAGAGAGAGAGAGAGAGAATGAGAGGGGGAGGGGCAGAGAGAGGAAGAGAGAGAATCCCAAGCCGACTCTTCAGTTTGCAACGAGCTGAACACAGGGCTCAATCTCATGACCCTGAGATCATGACCTGAGCTGAAGTCAAGAGTCGGATACTCGGATACTTAACCAACTGAGACACTCAGGTGCCCCACTTTGCTGTGTTTTATTGTGGACTTTGCATGAGTACTCCCCACAGGTAGTAGTTTGTAGTCTTGTACAAGTCTATACTTGTAGCATTTTCCTTTGACTTTGACAACCTGTAAATGCTGGTTTGACAGAGTCTTTTCATAATTTCCATTTTCACTCCCTGGAAATATCTGAGGAGATTTCAAGTGCTTTGTCATTAAATGTTTTTATGAATTATCCAGTGAAGTCACTGGCACAGAACTTTTCCTTGTTGGGAGTTTATTTATTACATTTTTAATCTACTTGGTAGTTGTAAATCAGTTGAACTTTTTTTGAACAAGAGAATGAGTGAGTGGGGGAGACGGGCAGAGGGCGAGGGAGAGAGAATCTTAATCATGTTTCATGCTCAGCGCAGAGGCCAACATGGGGCTCCATCACATGACTCTAAGAACGTGACCTGAGCCAAAATCGAGAGTTGGACCTCAACTCACTAAGCCACGTAGGCTCCTCTGACATTTTTTCCCCTCCATGATGGAGTCACATAGGTTATACATTTATTTGAAATAGATACTTTTTTTAATACCTATTTGTTGGCATAAAATTATCCTTTGTCCCAATTTAATTATTTTTATTTCTATGCTATCACTTGTACTGTCTTGTTTTACTTCTTCCCTTCTGATTTTAAGTGGCCTTCACTTTTTCATTCTTACTTGAGTTATATGTCTACAAGTTTTGTTGATTATTTCTGAACACACACTCCTCCTATTGTTTTTTCCTATTTTTGCTATACCTTATTGTCTTAATTGCTGTTTTTTGTTTAAATTTCCTTCCTTCTACTAAATTTGGGCTCATATGGTACTTTTCCTGATTATTTGAGGCATAGGAAAGTGATTTGTGCTACACCATGAAATACTACAGAATGATCTATTAGGCTATGTCTTCAGCATGTTGTGTGCAAGTTTCTGTGTCACAGAAGAATGAAGTCCTGATGATTCATTCTCAAACATCTTGCTGACATTCTCTGACTTATTTTAAGGTTGTACACTAGAAGTTCTCAGTATGTTCATCTGAGAGTAGTAAAAGCAGAATGATTTTACTTTTCTGTTATTTCATATCTTTCAGCTGTATCTTCACCTGGCACCCAGACTTCCTGACAAAGACATGCATAGAAGTTCCCTTAGAAAAAGTGTCACTGGGTAGATATAAAAATCGTGTTCTTGAGAATTTACACTTAATGTTAAACTGGGACAGCGTGGAAAGAGTGAAGTGCATCAAAGGTATCAGGAAGAACACAGCCAAATAGAGTCGACTGCCCAGAATAAGAATCTCACTGCCCAAACTGGTGAAGGATATAAAACATTTTGGAAAATTTCCCTTTTTACGTCCATCACTTGTGCAAAACAGTGTATATCCGTAAGCACAAGCTCAAATCAAATATTCAAATATATATATTTGGCAAAGGAAATTTGGAACATTTGGAGAGTTACCTCATTCATACTGAAAATAATTACTTGAACCAAAGTGAAAATAGAATTGCATTGACCTTTCAGTCAATTGTTTCTAAAAATCAGAGATTTGAAAATGAAGAAAAAAAGCCTAAGTGGTATCAACTTGGGAGGTGCTTCACCAAGGAGGTGGCCTTACAAAATTACCCTGGCATTTTCAATGGAGATAGAACTGCTCAATGCAGTAAATCTGAGAAAAAATATAACCAGGGCTCACATGTTAAGAAACGTCTTAAGACCCATTTGCAGGACAACCATTTTGAATATAATAAAGGTCAGGAGGACTTTTATCAAAGATCCAAACTTATTATACATAAGAGTATGCTTACTGGAGAAAATCCTTATAAATATAAGGAATGTGGGAAAGCTCTGAAGCAATCCTCCAATACTGCTGATCATCAGAGGATTTGTGTGGGAAAAAGCCCATACAGATGTAATAAATCTGGAAACACATTTAGTTAAACATCAAGAGTAAATACATGTAAGACAATTGGTACAGAAGAGAAAAGACACATTTGTAAGGAATTTGGCAAAACCTTTCACAGGCACTCAACACTATCTCAACACAAGCAAATGGATATTGCAGAGAAAATTTACAAATGTGAAGAATGTGGTAAAACCTTTAAGGATAGGTCATCATTTAGTGGACATAGGCAAATCCATACCAAAGAGAGACATTACGAATGTTAAGAATGTGCCAAATCCTTTAGGAGGTACTTAGGCCTTACTGAACAACACAGCATCCATACTAGTAGAAACCTTACAAATGTCAAGAATGTGGCAAGGCCTTTAGCCAGCGCCCATATCTTATTCAACACAACAGAATTCATACTGGAGAGAAACATTACAAATGTCAGG
Source organism: Cryptoprocta ferox (assembly GCA_028646485.1). Taxonomy (NCBI): domain Eukaryota; kingdom Metazoa; phylum Chordata; class Mammalia; order Carnivora; family Eupleridae; genus Cryptoprocta; species Cryptoprocta ferox. Next base: position 4,082,218 of record CM053563.1, on the reverse strand, counting down.
ATGTGGCAAATCCTTTAGCCAGCATTCAGACCTTACTCGACATCACAGAATTCATACCGTAGGGAAACCTTACCCATGTAAGGAATGTGGCAAGGCCTTTAATCAATGCTCATACATTACTACACATCAGAGAATCCATACTGAAGAGAAACCTTACCATTGTAGAGAATGTGCCAAGGCCTTTAGCCAGCACTCACGTCTTACTGAACATCACAGAATTCATAATGGAGAGAAACCTTATCAATATAAGGAATGTGACAAAGCCTTTAGGTGGAACTCAAGCCTTACTGAACATTACAGAATTCATAATGGAGAGAAATCTTACCAATGTAAGGCATGTGGCAAGGCCTTTAACCAGCACTCACACCTCACTGAACATCACATAATTCGTACTTGAGAGAACCATACTAATGTAATGAATGTGGGAAAGGCTTTAATCACTGTTTATCCTTTATTCAATACCAAAAAATTCATACTGGAGCAAATGTGAGATAACTTTTAAGGACTGCTCAACCCTACTCCACATCACAGAATCCATATTGAAGAGTAATGATACACATGTAAAGAATGTGGCTAGGCCTTAAGCAATGCTAATCCCTGATTCTTTGTCAGAGAATGTTTACTGGAAATGATTTTATAAAGAATTTGGCAAGCCGTTTAATCAGTATTCAAGCCTCATTCAATAGCACCAAATTCATACTAGAGAGAAATCTTATTAATGCAAAAAATGTGGTAAAACTTTTCAGAAGCCACAATCCTTACTCAGCATCTCATTGTTCATACTTAGGAGAAACATTACAAATGTAATGAATATGGCAAAACTTTACCTAGAACTCTTAACTTATTCAACATCATGGTTCTCATAAAGGAGGAAAACTCTAAAATATAAAGAGAATGACCAACTTGTCATTATGAGCTTAAAATGGAATTTAATCCTTACTCAATACCCCAAAATACATGGATCAAACCATACAAACCTAATGAATGAGGAAAGACTTTCTTTATAAATACACACTTTGAAAACATCATAGAGTACAGAATGGAAAGTAACATGAAAGAAGCATTTAGGGAGGTGGGACAAGATGGCGGAAGAGCAGGGAGCTCTGTAATCCGCGCACGCCCGTATGGATTGAACTGAGAAGGACTGAAGGGATAAAACTTGGATTTGCAAGTGGGGGAAAGAAGAAACAGACGCCAGAAAGAAGACAACCTCAAAG
>CM053563.1:4065243-4080501 GCA_028646485.1 Cryptoprocta ferox | reverse complement strand
CTAAATGTGTGAATTAATACTCTGGCCCCTGTCCTCACATCTCTCGAATCTCAACTAAGAAGTCAGCGAGGTCAGTGAGGACAGTCTTGCCACAACACAGGCAAAGAAGTCTGTGACACCTATGTAGCTGGAGCCAAAAATGAGGGAAAATACAGTGGAGATCTGGAGAGAACCAGGAATTAGAACAAGGAGAAGTTATTTTTCTATATACATTCTCAGTGGTGCAACCTGGGACAGGTGTCTTCTTCCACATGGAGAATTCATTATGCTAACTCTTCACCCTGTATATTTTCTATGTCCTACCTGGGGTTACAATATCACTCGTGTATAAATATGTTCCTCCTACTTATGGGGTATCTATTATAGCGCTAGCACTGTCACATTTGCAGTTACTGCGTGGAAACATCCAAACCACACCCCAATTTATGACTGGGGGCACATACCTTTATTAGGGGCCATGGTGGAGTGCGTTAGAGTCCCTGGGTGTAAACTGAAATTGGGCCATTCAAACTAAAACAGGGTTAGATAAGCTCTGTGGGAGTCTTCTGTAAGGGACACACCAAGGGAAAGTCATGGGAGACAGGGGAGAAGGTTGCTCACAAAGGCAGACAGGGGATGTTGTATCAGAAGTTACACCAACTTGTTACTCTGCAGGGTGTTGTCTAGGGACCATACTAGGGAGAACGGGGGCTGGTGTTAGTTCAAGTCCCTGCAAAATTATTGGCTACACAAAATGGATGCCAAGTAGCACCATGATGGAGTCCTTGTGCTAAGTGGTCAATAATACCCCTATATAATCTGTAATATATCCATTGTACTATCCCACTAGTCCCAAGGAGGAGAAAATGATACAATAGATAAATTGGGGGAAAAATAATCACACGTTATTTGAACGTTAAGGCCACTTAGAAAATGGGTTACTAGGTATATGATTCCACTTCATTACCAAATAGTTGATAGATACCATCCCTTTCCTACAACCTTTAATAAAATGAAATATGTTATCATTGGTGTATCATTTTGTATACATCCATGTTAACACATTAAAAGCCATTCCGTTTTATAAATTAAATGTATTAAGTTCACACATAGACTAAGTTATGCATTTGAAATCCACCCTACTGAACAAATCCTTGTTCAAAATACAGAATACAAGCGTAAAAAAGTATCCATGTGCTGACATGATGATGTGGGAGTAATGATTTCCATAAATTTCAGGCCTGAGGTAATTCTTAATAAATGTAGATGTACAATTGTATCCAATTCTAGGGAAGAGTTAGCTAGCCTCTTTCTGTTATCTGTGGATTTCTTCATTGCAGCCACATCAACTCATATGCTCTAACTATTGCTATTATGAAGATCTGTCACCACTTCACTGGAATGCTGCCTCATTTTCCTTTAAAACCATTTAGTAAAACATTTTATTTCTAATATTCAGGAATTTTTTAGTTTTAATAAATGGAGAAGAATGGTGTTTAAAAATTAAAAAAAATTTTTTTAAATGTTTGTTTATTTTTGAGAGAGAGAGAGAGAGAGAGAGAGAGAGAGAGAGTGCAAGTGGAGGAAGGGCAGAGAGAGATAGAAACAGAATCCGAAGCAGGCTCCAGACTCTGAGCTGTCAGCACAGAGCCCGACATGGGGCTTGAACCTACAAACCATAAGATCATGACCTGAGCTGAAGTCAGATGCTTAACTAACTGAGTCACCCAGGCACCTCGAGAAGAATGGTGTTCAGAACACCTATTTCATGATAACTTATATAATGTTATAACACAAAGAGCAACTGAATTAGATTTTCTTTGTATATCATCCATCATTTTCCTTCATCTTCCATGGAAAATTATGCATGAGTCCCACCCAAAGAAGAAGGGCATGTCTTATCTTTGATGCAGCAATACCCAGTCACAGAATTTTCCAAACCTGTTAGGAATAAATAAATTTCAGAATTGAGAGTAGAAATATGTTAATATTTGCTAGTCACAAATGTCAGTTAGGCTCGATGTGAGAAAAAGAAAAGCACATATTGAAATTAATTATATCTATGCAAAAATCGATCCACTGAATCTTTTGAAGCATAATAGCATATACATTTTCAAAGTATCTAACTTTGTATTATTCCTTATGAGTATTTTGATGTAATGTCTGAATAGAGTGACTGACGTTCTGCTTTCTGCTGTGAATTCTGTGACACTTATTGACATTTGACGTTCAATTAAATACTTTTCTAAATAGTCTTTCAAGTTACTTTCTTTTATGTACTGTGCTGTTTGCTGAAGTTTACATTTCATATGAAGGACCTTCCTCATTCGTTACATTTTTGTAGCATTTACATCTAGCGTGCACTTTGGAATATAGAATAAGGATCAACCTCCAGCTAAAAACACTGCAACTTCCTATACATTTTAGAGTTTCTGTCCTGTAAGACAGCTATGGTGTTGAGCAAGTTGTGAGTTCCAGCCACAGGCTTGCTACATTCATTACGTTTGTAACGTTTCTCCTCAGTATAAACTCTGCGATGCTGAGTAAGGTTGAGCAGTCCTAAAATTCTTACCACATTCTTGGCTTTTGTAGGTTTTATTCTCCAGTATGATTTCTGTGATGCAGAATGAAGCTTCACCTCTTATTAAAGGCATTGTCACACTCTTTATTATTCAGTGGTCATTCTCCAGCATAAATTTTCCGATGTGAAGTAAGGGATGTGCAGTCTGTAAAAGTTTCTCACACTCCTTAAATTTGGAAGGTTTGCTCCAGTATGAATTCTGCGATAATGAGTAATGGTTGAATAGCGACTAAAGACATTACCACATTCTCTACATTGGTACGGTTTCTGTCACATATGAATTCTGTGATGTTGAATAAGGTGTGAGTGCTGGATAAATGCCTTGTCACATTCTTTACATTGGAAAGGTTTCTCTCCAGTATGAATCCTGTGATGTACAGTTAGGTTTGAGTGCGGGGTAAAAGCCTTACCACATTCTTTACACTGGTAAGGATTCTCTCCAATATGAATATGTGATGATTAGTACAGTCTGAGTGGTGGATAAAGGCCTTGCCACACTATGGACATGTATAAGATTTCTCTCCAGCATGAATTCTGTGATGGTGAGAAAGTTGGGAATGTCTGTTAAAGACCTTGCTACATTCTTTACATTAGTAAGTTTTCTCTCCAGTATGAATTCTGTGATGTTGAGTAAGGGATGAGTGCCGCTTAAAGGCCTTGCCACATTCTTCACATTTGTAAAGTTTCTCTCCAGTGTGCACTCACTGATGTTGAATTAGTGCTGAGTGCCAGATGAAGGCTTTGCCACACTCCTTACAAATGTAAGCTTTCTGTCCAGTATTGAGTGTCTTTATGTATATGTAGTCTTCATGACTGACTAAACATGTTCCCAGGTTCATTGCATGTGTGTGGGTTTTTTCCCACATGAATCCTCTGATGGTCACCACCATTGGAGGACGGGTTAGGAAATTCCCACACTCATTATATTTACAAGGATTCTCTCCCAAATGTATACTCTTCTGTATAGTAAGTTTGGAGCTTTGATAAAAGACTTCCCTACATTTATTACTGTCATATGGTTTTCTGGTAAATGAGTCCTCAGATGTTTATTAACATTTGAACCCTGGTTAAATATTTTCTCAGATTCACTGCATTGAGAAATTCTGTTTTCATTGAAAATTCCTTGGTTATGTTGTCAGGTCGACTGCTCGGTGAAGGACCCCCTCAAAGAGATACCACTTACCACGTTTTCCTTCATTTTGAAATCTCTGATTTTCAGAAATATTTGACTGAAAGGTCAATGCAATCCTATTGTCAAAATGACACAAATAAGTATTTTCAGCACAGAATAGGTCACCTTCCAGATTTTCCAAATTTTTGTTCTGCAAATATGTACATTTGACCACTTGATTTGAGCCTTTGCTTATAAAACTACACCACTTTGCAATAGTGGATGTACAAAGGGGGGTTTTCCAAAATGTTTTATATCCTTCACCATTCTGGGCAGTGAGAGTGTTATTTTGGCAGTTGTCTCCCTTTGGATATGTCCTTCATGATATCTTTGATGCCCTTCCTGTGCCCCAACACTGTTCCAATCTATCATTAAGTGTACATTCTCATTTTTTTTGACATGGAATGTTAGAAATTTATTATTTTCTATTCTTATTAAGCACCAGCTTAATAATGCAGAAAATTTCAAATCACCCTTCGACAACCCGTTCTTCCCCCAATGACTCAAATTGTTGATAAAGAGCTCTTCAAGTGAAGACATGCTCTCTTCTCTCTTCTGTATAAAACTTTATCAAATAAAAGCAAAGAACTGTGTACATCTTGCGTAAAATGCTGCCCATGGCTGTGGGAAGTGTCTGCCCAGGCTGCTTTTACTGTCCAGGTCCTGAGAGACTCTCGTTCATGAACTGTCTCTTCACAAAGCAAGTCCACCACTTGCTAGGTTTCTCATTCTGAGGATCAAAAACTTTCTCACAAAGTCTCAGTCCAGTCTCTTGTCTCAGCTGCTGTAAGTAGGTTCTCATCACCTCATCTTCCTGTTTCTTTGCTGGTTTGGCATAAATTGCATTAAGTGGAAAACCAGGCTCTCCAGGAATGGGGAAATTAGTGATTCCCAGTGTATACATTTCTTTCTCACCTTGGCTTTTGGAATTGCACTTTTGGAGTTTCTTCAGACACTCAGAAATGTAAAGAGTTATATATATCAAGGTTCTATCAGCTTCATTCTTAATCTCATAGTTTTTGAAGAAAACATTGGCCTTGAAATAATAGATGGCTTCATCCACAATATCTGTATCTTTTGTCTCTCTAGGGGCGGGTCCTTTGAACTGACTTCTGATAGGCAACAGTGCCATGTTTCCAATGAGTTTGGTGTCAGGGTCCATGAGAGAAGAGTGGTAAGCCGGCATCTTGGAGGCGCCCGGTTTCAAGCTAGACCAGCAGATTGGGGCTACATTCTCATTTTTATATCTACTCACTAACATTCTTTGGAAAGAAGTTTCTATGCCCATCTTTGGAAGGGGACTCTGGGCACCATTTGAAGATATAGCTGAAGGATAATGAATAAAAGAAAAGTAAAATCATTCCACTTACTACTGTCAGATGAGTACAATTAAATTTTCTTCTACCTGAAAATAAAATCAGAGAAGTCAACTTCAGGAAAAATGAATCAATAGCTTTTCGAGTTTCTTCAGAATATATTTGAGTTAAATACCAAGAATTTTTTATAACATGATTGGTAGCATATTTTGCAACGTTGAGGGTGTGTTTTTTATTTAGAAAGAAAAGGTTTTGGGGCACCTGTGTGGTTCAGAGCATTGAGCAGCTGACTCTTGATTTTAGCTCTCACAACCATGATCTCATGGTTTGTGAGCTAGAGCCCCCGATCCCACTCTACACTGGCAGTGTGGAGACTGCTTGGAACTCTTTCCCTTTTCCTCTCTCTCTCTCTCTCTCTCTCTGTCCCTCGAAAGAAGGAAGGAAGGAAGGAAGGAAGGAAGGAAGGAAGGAAGGAAGGAAGGAAAGAAGGAAGAAATGAAAGGTTTCTGTTGGCTTAATTCTAGAGACTGAATTATACCTTAAAATCTGTGTAATAGGAGGGATCTATTAAAAGAAGAAAGTAAGGGAGGGGTAGAGAGAGATAGAGAGGGAGACAGAATCCCAAGTTTTCTCAGCTGTCAGCACAGAGCCCTACACAGAGCTCAAACTTATGAACTGTGAGTTCATGACTTCAAAGTCAGACATTTGACCAACTGATTTACTTATGTGCCCTGGAAAATGAACTTTTGAAGTGAAATAAAGGATTAGATTTTCTCATTCTAGGGAGGTATTTTGTTATCTGATGAACTTACTGGATCTCAATTTTGAATGATTAAGATTAAAGCCTCCATAATAATTGGAAAGCATAAACCAGATAACGTGCTATCTATCTCTAGTGTTCCTGGGTTTTCTGCACAAAACTCCAATATGCCCATCACTACCCTGACACACTTCTCGTATGAGGAAAAATAGAACTCAGAAATGGATTAGCATAGAGTTCCTCAGAAATACAGAGATTTCCCCAAGACCCTGAAAGCAACACAGAACTGATCAGATTATGGAGGTCCTCAATGTGTATGTGAAGGACCTTCAGTGCCACTGAAGGGGAATTGTTAGAGAATGTAAGAGTGTGATGTGTTGGAAAGCAGATGTCCCTCTGTGAGGGGGAGAGACATAAAACGAGGCTTCTCAAACTAATTTTCATCCAAGGAGAGTTGCTCAAACCACATTTTAAGGTCTATCTTCCTCCTTCACATTGGGACCTTATCTTTGTCATCTGCTTCATTCCCACCTACCTGGCGGTGAGGCTACTATCTCCTTTCTCTTCACATCCCAATGCTCCTTCTTTTGTTCCAAAAAGATGGCCAGGTCTGGTTTTGACACAACAAGACCTGTTTACAGAAAAAAGGAATAGGAGTATTGCTGGAGATTCTACCTTTCAATCCAGTGTTGGACTCAGTAGAGAAGAAAGGACATTGTAGACTTCTAGAAAGTGATTTCCCAAGTGCTGTTGCCTAACAGCACCTTAGAACATGCAGGAGGGATTTCTAGTGTTCAGATCTTGACCTCTACCTCCGAATATTACTACTACAATATTGAGTTGCAATTGGAGTTTAAAGTGTGGGAAATACCATTTTATGCCACTCAATGTTTAGAACTGCCATTAACCTATAGAAATTATGTTACCCTAAAAAAGGGGAAACTAAAGCTGAAAAGGAAACAGCATAATGATATTTCTCTACATCTACAAATGCCTACTTCTTTCCCTCAGTGCAGGGATATGAATTCCAGTCATGCAAAGAGGAATTTTCCAAGAGACAGTCTTCAAAGGAAAGAACAAAACCCTGAGTGTGTTTTGGGAAATCTGGAAGGAGTTATCCTCACCCAACAAGAGGAGGTGTCCATAGTTCTCTAACATCACACCCCTCTATAGTTCCCGCTGACTGTGGTTCAGGCATCCCCTCTGCTCCTGAGAGAATTCTATGGCCACACCCGTGAATGTCAGCAGTCCCTGCAACAAATACCAGTTAACAAGTGTATACAGGCAGTGTTAATAATGGTACATAAGATGAAAGAGGGTGTTAATGTCACCAACTGGACTTCAAGACCTGACCTTCATTGCTTACCTGCTTCTACCCACTGACCTTAGTTCCACATTTTACTTAACCTCTTCTTTCTACCTTATCTTTTACTTCAAACAAAACACCCCATGGGCATAGTGTCCTGTGGTGGAAACAGAAAGTATCCAACAAAAGCTAATGACTACTCTGAGTAAGAGCTTGGATTGGCTCAATTTGAGCTTAACCTCTAACTCACACCTATGGAGATGATTCATAGAGTAAGCCATTGAGTGAAGACAGTTACCTTTATCTCATTACATACTTTTTAGATGTTTATTTACTTGGGAGAGAGAGAATACAAGTGGGGTTGGGAAGAAAGAGAGAGAGAGAGAGAGAGAGAGAGAGAGAGAGAATCTTAAGTAGGCTTCATGCTCCATGCTCAGCACTAACCCCAAGGAGTACTAGATCACAGGTCCCTGGGATCATGACCTGAGCGCACTGATTCCGATGCTCAACTCACTGAGCCACCCCCGTGCCTTGTGATTCCTATACGCATGGAATTTCGGGAGAAAAAAGACAATACTGTATAGGGAAAGAGTTAACATTAGGCAGGGAAAGATAAGGGACTTCAGGGAGGCACACTGCAGCTGTGACTGGGAGGCTGGGAAAGCTAAAGTGGCAGCAGAGTTTGGGGAACAAGAGGATGAGATAAACGTGTTCTGGACCTGCCCAGCTAGGCGCCATGCTTGAAGTTTCACAAACTTTCTGATAAGGTCCCAATAAAAAGTCAGGGACAAAAGTTCTTGGCGGCTCCCCGGTTGGGACCCCTCTCACTCTTGAGAGCTTTATACTTTCCCTCCATAAACTCTATTGCTTTGCTCACTCTATGTTGTCTGTGAGATTCATTCTTTGACTCTGTGACAGGGACCAGCGTCTCTCCTACCGTCCTGTGACAACAAGGCCTCCTGTCTGGGATGCAAGGCTTACCTGAGAGCTGACCATTTCTTCTTCTTTCTCCTCTTCCTCTAGATCTGTTTTCTCAGAGGATCTTTGTGGAGCAATCACAGCTGAATTAGGAGAAAATGCCTTGAAAACCACAAACACAGCCTCTTCACCTGTCAACTGCTCACTGGCAGGCAGGACTTTGAAATGCAGAAAAGGCCCAACTTCCTGGTCCTTTGTGTCAGGAACTTTTCAGAAACACTGAGTTCATAAGTGGAGACCAATCGCTCAGTTTTCCTTCTCTGTTTTCGGGGGACTTCTCCTGCACACAGCCACAAATTCTACTACAGCATAGGAACAGTGTGCTACATGGACCTGACCCTCCCCAACTCCTGTAGAGGAGACCTGTTACCTCTCCTTGAGGAAAAGCCTGCACTCAACTCTCATAAATTAATGGGAAGTCTTCCTGCTTAACCCTGGCCTCACTTAGAATTATAATAGAAGGGGAACCTGGGTGGCTCAATCGGTTGGGCATCTGACTTCAGCTCAGGTCATGATCTCATGGTTCGTGGGTTCGAGCCCCGCATTGGGCTCTCCCTCTCCCAAGAGGTCAGAGCATGGATTCTTCTTTGCATTCTGTGTCTCCCTCTCTCTCTGCCCCTCCCCACCTCATGCTCTGTCACTCTCTCTCCCTCTCTCAAAAATAAGTAAACATTAAAAAATTTAAAAACAAAAATAAACAAAAAGAATTATGATAGGAAAAGATATGATTCAGTAGGCGGAGAGGTCCCTGGGTGGGGAAAAACAACACATTTTGGAACAATGCTGGGAGTGTCTGACCGCAGCAATCCCCCACAATTCTAAGAGGCCTCTAAAGAAAGTAACAGACACCATCTACTCCCTTCAGGTTCCCCTCAGGAATTTGACTAAAGATCTAACTGTGGGGTATGCTGGGTTAGAAGATTATAGGGAACTCATTGCAAAGCTTAATGTTGTGGGGATAACTTATGATCACCCAGGGTTTGGGCTTGAGCTGTGATATAATGGCTGATGCCCGGTAACATTTCTACTCCTATGGGAATACCTAAATCTGGATTACAAATTGCCTGTGTGGCGCAACACTCTTGATATTCTAAAGTCCACACAGCATGCCGAGCTAGGGAAAGTATGGTTTTTGTTAATGCCTTCCAATCCCAAGGGATCATTTCATAAACATTTCTTATTGCTTCAATTATCCCCTTCGTAAAGCAGCTTTGGATACTGTTCTCAGCAACACTTTGTTTCAATTGCCGGAAGACAGTGAAAGGGGGGGACTCATGCCTAGGATGATGTCCAGCAGTGGTAAGGACAGTGGATGCATGAAATTCCCCAACAGTATATCCCTCTTGTAAACACTGCTTCATAACTGATGGTTTATGTCCCTCTGATCTAGGTATTGGCTTTTAGTGACCAGGAGGAATAGGGACAGGAAGAGATGGGGGAGGGAGGTTGTCCTCTATAGTAGGAGGTGCTGTAGGAGAGGCAGGTGTTAGTCTTTCTTAATTTGTTCCTTCCCTGGAGATACATATAACAGACATAATACTATATGGACTAAGCTCCAGGTCACTAAAATGGAAGCAGGAACCTTCTCTCCCTTTGCATGTTTTCTTTTTCAATTTCTTCCCACTTGTTCCCATAGATCTAAATCAACTATCCCATGGTCATGGAACCAGAGGCAGGAGTCTCGTAGTGCTCATAACAGTTTACTTAATTGGGGGTGCCTGGGTGGCTCAGTACGTTAAGCGTCAGACTTCAGCTCAGGTCATGATCTCCCTGCTTGTGGGTTCGAGCCCCGCATTGGGCTCTGTGCTGACAGCTCAGAGCCTGGAGCCTGCTTCTACAGAGTCTGGAGCCTTCTTCGATTCTGTGTCTCCCTCTATCTCTGCCCCTCCCCACTCACACTCTGTCTCTCTCAAAATGAATAAATGTTAAAAAAAATAATTTACTTAACTGATCTTCTGTAGCAATACAATGAGGTGCCTTTAAAAGCCACTGGAAAGTTTTTAAATATAATAGCTGTTCCTTTGTCATTTGTTGGCCCATGGTAAAGAAAAGGAAATACTCTCACTGAAAACTAGACACATTGGCAGTCATCCCAAGCAGGCACTGCTGTCCCTTACCGAGATGAAGCCTGTTGGAAGTCCAGGTAGTTTCACTTTCTCCTCCTGAATGTGTCCATTCTGCCCTCTGAAAGTCTTCCTCTCAGAGCTATCACTGTCACGTCGGGGTCACCCATTGTGGGCTCAGCTTTTGGCTTTGTCCAGCAAAGCCAAGGACAGCAGAAGGGATTAATCAAGACTCGATGCAAGGCAAGAGAGGTGAGAGGGAGGCTAAGGGCAGTCTCCCCAAGCTGCTCTCAAGCTCCCATATTTATTAAGCATACATTCAGGGAAACAACGTGCAGTACTGGGCCACGTGCAAGTAAGAATATACTGAAAATATGCAAAAGAACAAATTGAGACAGATAAAATATTCCATGTGATAACATGGTCTAAGGAATTTGAGCATAGGCAGGACCTAACCCCTAGACATACATGAACTAGATAAGAAAAGTGTGGCCTGCAGTTTTCAGCAAGCCCAGAAAGCAATGCTCTGCTTACAACACTGTTGTTCCACCCACACCAATTGACAGGATCTGAGAGGGAGCGCAGCAGCAGGGATCCTTCTTGAAACACCACACGTGATCCTATTGGGACTCATCTGGGGAGGTGACCAAGCAGAAAACAGTTACCATGGTATGGCCAGGTTTAACCCATGCCTTCTCCACTCATCAGAGTTTCTGCAGATTTACACATTCCCCCTCTTTCTACTACACAGAGGGAGACAGCCTTACAGATGGAACTTTCCCTTATACATACAAATGTCTCTTACAAAGGAAACTTGTACTGGAGTTCAGAGCTGTTCCTTTCTTTGTTTAAAATAATCCTTATGTCAGAGAGACATAATTTGAGGGGACAAAATGCTGCCCTTCAGTAGGAAAGTTTATTTTCCTAAGTCTTGCCAAATCGTTTTCCAAATAGAATATAGTTTTTAAACTCCCATCTGCAATATATGAGAATTCTAATTGCTCAATATTGTCCCTAAAATTTGGTGTTACCCTGTTTTCTTTATTAGCTATTCTAGAAAATATTGAGTAGTTTCTCACAGTAAAATATGAAATGGTATTGCTATTGTCCTGGTGACTGAAAATGAAATCACTTAACAGTATAAAGTTGAACAAAAATCAAAATGGTTGCATTAAAACATAGTGTCGGGGAGCCTGGGTGGCTTAGCTGGTTGAGCGTCTGACTTCGGCTCATGTCATGATCTCACAGTTCATGGGTTTGAGCCCTGCACTGAGCTCTGTGCTGACACTTAGCTCAGAGCCTGGAGCCGGTCTCGGATTCTGCATCTCCCTCTCCCTCTCTGATCCTTCCCTGCTCACGCTCGTTCTCAAAAAAATAAAAAATAAAAAACAATTTTAAAAAAAGCCTAAAAAAAACCATATTGTGGGTTGATATTAAACTAAGTACCTTTATTTTTTCTTCTGGGGGAAGACTCCCCTTGTCTCTTGTTAGCCTTTTTTTTAAATTTTTTAAATGTTTATTTATTTTTTGAGAGGGAGAGAGACAGAGCCCGGCCAGGGTAGGGGCAGAGAGAGAGGGAGGCCCAGAACTCAAAGCAGGCTCCAGGCTCCAAGCTGTCAGCACAGAGCCTGTCAATGGGGCTGGAACCCACGGACCATGCGATCATAACCTGAGCCAAAGTCAGATGCTTAACCAACTAAATTATCCAGGCGCCCTTAAATTTTAAAAAATATTTATTCATTTTTGCAGAGAGAGACAGAGATAAGAGAGACAGAGAGGGCATGAGAGCAGGGAAGAGCAGAGACACAGGGACAGAGGATTTGAAGCAGGCTCCAAGCTGAGAGCAGAGACCTGGATGCAAGGCTGGAACACAGGAACTGTGACATCATGACTTGAGCTGAAGTCGGATGCTTAACCTACAGAGCCGAACAGGCGTCCCTCTTAGCCTTTTGTTTTTTCAGTGAGGAACCCAGTACCACCCAGAAAACCCCATGAACAAGGCTGACAGGACAAGGATTCCTGTCCAAATCAGGTGGATCCTGTGTTTCCCTATAAACTCCCAGCCCCTTCCTCTGGGTGGCCTTGCAGTTCTGAAGGCCCTAACCTGCCTCAGCCTCCTCAACCTGGCAAAGCAAGAAAGCTACTGTTCCTCTTTATCCCACATTATCTCTTTGCATTTTCTTTTGTCTCTGAAGCACCAAGGTCAGTTCTCAACAATGGAATGAATGTGTAGGAGAGGAAAACTTTTCTTCTTGATTCTCAATTCTTTGGCTGGTCTAATAATTAAACTGACATAAGACAGGTTCACAAGAGAAAAAAATTCTTAACTACTGGAACATGAATGATATGAGGCTCAAAGACGCAAATGATGCTTACCTGCTACTGTAAATTGAGGAGAAGGGGGTAGGGATTTAGAATTTCAAAAAGGAGGAAGTACATTCCCAGGAAAAAAGAAAGAGTAAATGATGGGCAAACAAATATTTGGCATGCCAGGCAGGCAATTCTTTATAAAAGGTTCCTCTCTGGTATTAGCTCTTATCCCAATAGAGGTCCCTTATCTAATTTATTCTTGGTATAAAAGCCTCAGAAAAGAAGGCATTCTTTCCCTTTGCACCAACAGAATAATCCTAGAGGACATTTGTTAAGTTAAATAAGTCACTCACAGAAAAATATACACTGCATGAAATCACATATATGTGGAATCTTAAAAAAGACAAAATTATTAAAGATTGGCATATTTCAGGGCCTGAGGATGAGGAAATGTTCAGACATGGGATGAAATGGTAAAAGGTTTATTTATGCAGGATGTGTAAGCACTGAACGTTTAAGGCATGGTGACTATACTTGACCTTAGTGTATTGTACACTTGACATTTACTAGGAGAGGGGTGCCTCCGTGGTCAGTTTGTTGAGCATCCAACTTTGGCTCAAATCATGATCTCACGGTTCAATGGTACGCATACCATGGTGGGCTCTGTGCTGACAGCTAAGAGCCTGTGCTGGAAGCCATTTCTGAAGTAAGACTGGTTTGCAAGGCAGAGGCCTCCCGCTGTCAGATAGCAACCGATGTCTACACCCACTCAATTTATGCTTGAGCACCGACCCCCCCAAGGCGCCTGGCTGACTGTTATCAGACCTTGTGAAGGAAATTATAGGAGTTTCTTCTTTTGTGATTATAGGAGCAAATATTACATTTCTTGAGAAACCTGTTTTTCTTCCACTCCAGAAAACATGCTATTGACCCTGCTCACAAAGAACTAACTCTTGCCTTTGTTATGCTAAAAACATTGCTTGTATTTGAAGGTTAAAGATACCTTCCTTGCCCATGTGATAAGCATCTAGTCACCTACACCAATCACTATTGATAAAGATAATGCATGAGTCTTCTACCAATCTGTGTTCTGGGAAATTTTTACATACCAAAGAATTTGTCATCAGAAATCATTGTCTAAGGCAATTGCCACTTCTGTTTTGTACGCCATACATTTTTTCAATAAATAAAGCTGACTCTTGGGTCAGTGGGGAGATGCCTGCTTGCAGTGCAGAGATGCCTGCCTGGTGATCAGAAAGAAGCTGAGGCTCTCTCACTCTCTTTTGCCAACACAGTCCATCCTTCAGGGAGCCCTGGACCTGCTGGAGCTAGACTCCGGCGAGCCTGGAACTTGCGTCAGATTCTGTCTCCCTCTCTCTCTGCCCCTCCTCAACTCACACTCTGTCTTCCTGTCTCTCTCAAAAATAAATAAACATTAAAAAAATTTTTAATTAAAAATGAGGGGCCCCTGGGTGGCTCAGTCGGTTGAGCATCCAACTTCAGCTCAGGTCATGATCTCACAGTTCATGGGTTCGAGCCCCACATCAGGCTCTGTGCTGGCAGCTCAGAGCCTGGAGCCTGCTTCCGATTCTGTGTCCCTCTCTCTCTGCCCCTCCCCTGCTCATGATCTGTCTCTCTCTGTCTCTCACAAATAAAGTAAATGTTTTAAAAAAATGGAAATTTCTTAGGAGAGGCTATCGTAAGTGTTCTCAACATGCGCGCAGGGCGCACACACACGTAATTGTAACTATGAGAGATGAGATCAGATAAGTTGTGGTAATTACTTTGTTTAGCAGGACCCAAGGGTGCGAGAGCACTGGGTCCAGACAGACCCACTTCTGCCACTCAGAGCGGACAAATTCTGAAGGCAAGAAAGAGGATACCCACTACCTCATTTTGACCTCAAACTTTCCCACTGGGTTCCTTCAGCTTGTCTCCTGGCTCAATAGGAAAACCCTGCAGACAAAGCTGAGGGGAACTGCAACTACCCTTCAAGCCACAAGGACTGCCCTGAGCCAGAAAGACCCCCACTCCTGATTGACTCCTAGGTTTAACCTTCACTGACTACCTGCAAGCACCCACTCACTTTTGCCCCCTTCTTTCCCTTACATAAACCGGTGTTTCCGGCACATTGGAGACAGTCTGAGACATTAGTCAGCTATCTTCCCAGTGTTAGCCTCCCTGAATTAACTTCCTTTCTTATCTCACCACTTCTCATCTCTCTGCCTTTGGATTTTGTCTATGTTGAGTGGACCAACTTGATCTATTTAGGATCCCAGAGACAGGTGCTCTTGCATCCCTCCCCACACATCAGGTAACAGCAGAGAGAAGTGGTGGCAAAACCAGAAAAGGATTTTCTTCAGAAAGGCCAAGACTGAGAAGGCAGTGGACTAACATCACAAACACTGTCTCCAAACTGCTGAACATTCTTCCAGGGTCATATAAAGAAAATGTAGGGCAAAGGGTGGTGGTACATGCAGGTGGTGGCCAAGGTCAAGCCGATCACTGCATTGCTTTCAGGCATGTGGGGTCTTGCTGGCTCAGGGGAGTCCCTATTTCTGGGGGGGGGGGGTAGTTTCCTTTCCTACCTGGGATGCTTTGCCTGCTGGGGCTTCTGCCTAAGCTAAAAGATGAGCTGGAAAAAACTGAATCAGTTAGAAAGTATAGATGAAGGTCAAAGTGGAGACAGTTGAAGGCATTCCTGGGTCCTCTTTCCATTTCACAACGTCTATGTATATTTATTTTTTAAAACTTGAGTGACTACTAGATGTTCAGAAATGGAAAACAAGGTGCT
>CM053563.1:4039599-4064743 GCA_028646485.1 Cryptoprocta ferox | reverse complement strand
CTCAGGATGATTCCAAGTAAGGCCTTGGTAAAGCATGAAGGCTCCTCTGAAACTTATTAGGGTTGAGGGCTGGCTTTACTCCAGGGGCCAGAGACTTAACAGTGTCTCCTCTACATGAGTCTGGAGGGGTCAGGTCCATGCAGCACAGATTTTCTATGCTTTCCTAGAATGTGGGGGTGTCTGTTGGAGAGAAGGCTGCCTGAAGACAGGGAAAGAGAAAATGGGGTAATGGTCTTGTTGTAGGAGCTCATAGTTTTTGAATAGCTCCCAACACAGAAAAGAGTAGGAGGTTGGACCTTTTTGGTATTTCAATATCCTTCCTGTAGATGAGTAGTTAACAGATGAAGAGGCTGTGCTTTAAAGGCAGATGCTTATGATGTGATTGTGACTTCACAAGTATCTCCTGAGAAACGAAGCTAGCACACAAGGAGTAAGAATGAAAAGTAAGCCTTGCCTCCCTGGTTAAAAGCTGTCATTTTTCCCTCCTGAAATCCCATGGATTTAAAAACTGCAAAGGTGTCTTTGTCTACTTCTGATATTGCTGCCTTATGAGCATTTTCACCCTCTTAAAAATCGTCTTTTTAAAATATGATACTTAAGTTTAGCTCTTTAGAATACTTCTTTCCTATAATCCAGAGCCTAATCATTCTTCCCACTCTGGCCTCCAATAGGGCATGAAAACTCATTTTTTAACAAATGTTTATTTAATTTTGGGGTGGGGGCAAAGAGAGAGGGAGATACAGAATATGAAGCAGGCTCCAGGCTCTGCGCTGTAAGCACAGAGCCTGATGTGGGGCTTGAACTCACAAACTATGAGCTCAGGACCTGAGTTGAAGTCAAGAGTCAGAAGCTTAACCAACTGAGTCATCCAGGCACTTGAAAACTGTCAATTTGAATTACTGTCCTGCAACCTTTAAAATGTTATCTTTGGGAGAGATCTGTAGGGGAGGGCATTGAATCCGAGATTCATATGGTAGATGGACTCGTGTACTGAGATATCAGTGAAGGAAAGGATGTTTATGTTCCATTCGGATGCTTTATCAGCTCTGTGTGGACTAGGATTAGTCCTAATGCACTGATAACCAAGATAGACATGTAGCCCAGAAAAACTCAAATTTTGGAAAGGAAACAGAGCTTTGTTTTCCAGAATGCAAAAAATAAGAAAAAAAAAAGAAAAAACAAAACATGCTGTATTTATTGAATATCCTAAACATTAGGCGGATATTGATGCTATTTGTGGCATGACAATTGTATAAATCCACTGTTTTCTCTTAATTAGATCACATTCTAATTTATTTTGAGGCAGCCACAAGAACACAGGTGTGATAATGTGTCCTTCCGTGTGCCTCAGGAACTGATATCTATTGACTTCATGGGGCGCCTCAGTGGCTCAGGTGGTTACGTCTGGCTCTTGAGTTTGGCTCAGGTCATGATCCTATGGTTCATGAGTTCCAGCCCTACATCAGGCTCTGCACTGACATCGAAGAGCCTGCTCAGGATTCTGTCTCCCTCTCTCTCTGCCTGTCCCCTGCTTGCTATTTCTCTCAAAATAAAATTGAAAAAAAAATTTTTAACTTTAAAACATTGGGTTCATTACAATTGATGTTAATGTCTTCTACTTGTCTTGGTGTTCTCTCTGCCACAATCCTGTTGTATCACATGAATATGTCTCTTGGTCATTCATATGGAGTGGAAGGATTTATTAAGTCATGTGCAGAAGCCATCACATTCAATCTGGAGACTACCTTCTTCTGAGTTTCTCTTTGCTTGTAGTTTCTACTGGAAAATGAAGGCTCTCTGACTTGGGTACTGGAGATACTGACTTCTGGGAGAGGTGGTTCTGAGTCAGTGCGGTACCAAATTGTAAGTTTTCATTGTATTTCATTCTCGTGTCACAGACGTATTTTTTCTTTACTTCTTTGTATTTTCAGAAAAAGGAAACAAGGATCACAAAGTTAACAGGTTGGAGTGTCTTATAGCCCATATGCTGATTGAAAAAAAATTTCAAAGAAATACAAGACTCAGGAATATTAGCTATTTTCTTTATATCATTCTCTCTGTGTGTCCATAGTGTAATTAAATGGCAGAAACATAATCATCCACAAATAAATTGATAAGTTTTACGTCATTGAGAATATTTTTTTGAGGATGTTTCTTAATTTAAGTCACCAAGACAATATTCTGCTCTATCATTTTCAATATGTACATTGCACTTTTGAAAAGTTTAGATATGTTCAGGGTTGCCTGGCTGGCTGGGTCAATAGAGCATGAAACCCTTGATATCAGGGTTGTAAGCCCAAGCCCCACATGGGTGTAGATTTTACATAAAAAATAAAATCTGAATAAAATAGAATAAAAGTTTAGATATGTACATAAAATGTAAAAGGTAGGTCAGTTTTGTGTGGATATATTCTTGTTTTCATCACTGTTCTCAGTTTTGAAACCAACTATGAACAGAATTTCATACCTCTGTACACTGATTAGTAGATTTTGTTAGATAAATTCGAAGTGAGAGAACCTACACTGAAATGCAGTTTCTTGGGTTGCCTGGGTTGCCTGGGCACTTCATCATTTGTGTGTCTGATTCTTGATTTTGGCTCAGGTCATGATCCCAGGGATATAGGATTGAGAATCTTTTTTTTTAAATGTTTTATTTATTTTTGAGAGAGAGAGAGAGCGAGGGAGCATGAGCAGGGGAGGGTCATAGAGAGAGGGAGACATAGAATCCGAAGACAGGCTCCAGGCTCTGAGCTAGCTGTCAGCACAGATAGGATTGAGAATCTTAAGCAGACTCCATCTTCAGTGTAGAGCCCCATGTGGAATTCAATATTTCCCTATGCCTCTCTCCCTACTTGTGCTTTCTCTGTCTCTAATTAATTAAGTAATTAAATGGTTAATTAAAAAATGTAGTGTCTTACATTTACAGGATGTGTGACAAAATATTCTAATAAGGGGAAGAGTAATATGTTTTGTCCCCTAGATTCTTTGTGTGTGTGTGTGTGTGTGTGTGTGTGTGTGTGTGTGTTGATCTGTGCAAACTTTTGGAATCTAGTCGTACTAATGCTCAGAAAGTACTGCTGTTGCCTGTCTTGCTTTAACCTGTAGACTCTGGAATTGCTTATAATCCCCATTCATTTCTTGTCCTTTGATAACTTTTTCCATGGAATTCTACCTCTTTATTATTTGCTAATACCTTGATAGAAATGCAGACTCAGTTCCCATTCTAACGCCTGAATCAGACAGAACCTGATCTCCACATCACTGTTGTGAAATTCTAACTCAGATTAGAATTTGATCAGTAGAGGGGTGCCTGTACAGGTGGCTCAGTCAGTTAAGTGTCTGACTTCAGCTCAAGTCATGATCTCACAGTTCATGAGTTCAAGCCCTGTGTCTGACTGTGTGGTGACACCTTGGAGCCTAGAGCCTGCTTTGGATTCTGTGTCTCCTCCTCTCTCTGCCTGCCCCTCCCCTGCTCATGCTCTGTCTCTTTCTCTCTCAAATTAAATAAACATTAAAAAAAAAAAGAAATATATAGTTTGATTGCCAGCAGCCAATTTCTGGACTCACAAAGTTGAGAAAATGCTCTTTGTGAGGTAAGGTGGGTTTTGCAAATCTCCCGCTGTCAGATGGTGATCATCATCTACCTTTCCACCGTTTCTGTTTGTCTATCACTCCACCATTTCTGCTTGAGCACCGACCCCCAGGACCCATTGCCAACTGCCATAGAGAGACTTGTCTTCTTAGGCTGATGCTAAATTGTACCTTATGAAGGAGACTATAGGAATTTCTTCTTTTGTGTTTATGGGAAATATCACATTTCCTGAGAAACCTGTTTTACTTCCCCTCAAGGAAACAGGCTATTGAACCCTGCTCACAAAGAACTAACCTTTGCTTTTAATATGCTAAAAACATTGCCTTGTATTTGAATGCTGAGGATATCTTCCTTCCTCATATGATAAGTGTCTAAATGACCTGCAATCAATCACTATTGATAAAGATTATTCATGAGTCTTCTACCAATCTGTGTTCTGGGAAATTTTTACATACCAATGAATTTGTCAATCCGGAATCATTGTCTAAGGCATTTGCCACTGTTGTTTTGTACCCCATACATTTTTTCAATAAAAAAGGCTGACTCTCAGGTCAGTGCAGAGATGCCTGTTTGCAGTGCAGAGATGCCTGACTGGAGAGCAGAGATGCCTGGCTGCTGATCTGTAAGAACCTCGTGGCTCTCTCATTTCCTTCCCATTTCGCCGATTCTCATCATTTTCATGCCGACACCGTCCATCCTTCAGGGGAACCCTGGACCTGCTGGAGCTGGATTCCAGCATTTGATAACTACATTTCTAACCCACTAAAACTTTCCACCTAAGAAATAGATACAACTTATACTGTATGATATAAATGCAGTCCTCAAACATGTGTGTGCCTCTTTCAACACCTTCAGTTCACAGTTTATCTTGCAGAAAGACAGAGTGTTTATAGGGGTTCTGTGAATCATATGCCATTTTGTTACCTCAAAGGAAGAAACTATATAAAGTATATAACTGTTAAAAATGGTCTTACTGGAGAAAGCAGGAATCTCACCTAAGCCAGAACCATTATCCCAGCTCTTTTCTTTCATCTGAGGTACCATTATGAACACTGCCCATGTCCACTTGGTAACTGAGGCATTTATTGCAGGGGCTGCTGACATTCAGGGATGTGGCCATAGAATTCCCTCAGGAGGACTGGGGATGCCTGAGCCTCCCTCAGCTGGAACTGTACAGGGATGTGATGTTAGAGAACTATGGACACTTCCTCTTCTTGGGTGAAGATAAATTCCTGTATCTAAGCTAATCTGAGATGCCTCCATGGTGAGTTACAGGTAGAGAATACAGTAGGTGGAATTGTCACTCAAAGGAATCTTTATTTGCAACGAGTAAGGCGATTGGGGGAACAAATTCAAGAGCAGGGGTAAGTACTTCCTTTTATTTATGATTAGAATAAATATCTGAAAAAGGAGTTTGGTCATCCTGTGTAGAAGTGGGTATAAGGCAGGTGGAATCACATGTATACTGAGGAAAGAAGCTTAAATGTGTATCCTATGTTATAATATGAAAGGCTGTGCTTCTCCGTGGGTAGAGATTTTAACATTATACTGAGGTATTGTAAGTGTCTGAAACTTCATAGTCCATCTCCTAGGTGAAGCTATCCTGGAGCTGAACTGGTCTATGCTGGCCAGAGCTCTTGTTATTTGCATCCAAAAGATAAAGTTAACCCAAGAAGCCAAAGTAATGTAGAAAAAGAAATCCAAAGCTGGAGGCATCATAATTCCAGACTTCAAATTGTATTACAGAGCTATACTTATCAAGACAGTATGATACTGGCACAAAAACAGACCCATAGATTAGTGGAACAGAATAGAGAACCCAGAAATGGACCCACAAATCTATGGCCAACTAATCTTTGACAAAGCAGGAAAGAATATCCAATGGAACAAAGACAGTCTTTTCAGCAAATGGTGCCGAGAAAACTGGACAGCAACATGCAGAAGAATGAAACTGAACCATGTTCTTACATCATATGAACAAATAAGTTTAACATGGATGAAAGACCCAAATGTGAGACAGGAAATCATCAAAATCCTAGATGTGAACACAGGCAGCAACGTCTCTGACCTTGGATACAGCAACTTCTTACTAGACATGTCTCTGGAGGTAAGGGAAATAAAAACAAAAATGACTGTTGGGACCTCATCAAGATAAAAAGCTTCTGCACAGTAAAGAAAACAAACAACAAAGCTAAAAGGCAACCTTATGGAATGGAAGAAGATATTGGCAAATAATATATGGAATAAAGGGTTAGTATCTATAATCTATAAAGAAGTTATCAAGTTCAACACCTAAGATACAAAGATTCCAGTAAAGAAATGGGCAGAAGACCCGAAGACTTCTTTTCCAAAGAAGGTTTCCAGATGGCTAACACACACAGGAAAAGATATTCAACATCATTCATCATCAGGGAAATACAAATCAATACCACAATGAGATACCACCTCACACCTGCTGGCTCAAATCAACAACTCCTGAAACAACAGGTGTTGGCAAGGACACAGATGAAGGGGAACCCTTTTGCACAGATGGTGGGAATGCAAACCAGGCCAGCACCTCTGGAAAGCAGTATGGAATATCCTCAACAGATTAAAAATAGTACTACTCTAGGACCCAGCAATTGCACTACTAGGTATTTATCCAAATGATACAAAAATGCTGATTTGAACGGGCACATGCACCCCAATGTTTGTAGCAGCTCTGTCAAGAATAGTCAAATGTTGGAAAGAGCCCAAATATTCATCAACTGTGAATAGACAAAGAGGATGTGGTATAGATATACAATGGAATATTACTTGGCAATCAAAAAGAATGAAATCCTGCCCATTGCAGCAATGTGCATGGAACTGGAGTGTGTTATGCTAAGTGTAATAAGTCAGTCAGAGAAGGACAAATATCATATGATATCACACATATGTGAAACTTAAGAAACAAAACAGATGAACATAGGGGAAGGGAAAGAAAAATAAGATAAATACAGAGAGGGGGAAACCATAAGAGACTCTTAAATACAGAGATCAAACTGGGGATTGCTGGAGGGGAGATGGGGGGGTGACCTATTAGGGCCTTGGACATTAAAGAGGACACTTGTTGAGATGAAGACTGAGTGTCATATGTAAGTGAAGGATCCCTAGGGTTTAGTTCTGAAACCAATACTACAGAGTTTGTAAAGTAACTTGAATTTATTTTATTTATTTTTTTAAGTTTATTCATCTATTTTGAGAGTATGTGAGAAGGGGAGGGGGAGAGAGAGACAGAGAAAGAGAGGGAGAGAGAGAGAGAGACAAAGAGAGAGAATGAATCCCAAGCAGGCCCCATGCTGTCAGCACAGAGCCCAACGCGGGGCTCAAACTCATGAACCCTGAGATCATGACTCGAGCCAAAATCAAGAGTTAGATGATTAACCAACTGAGCCACTGAGGCACTCCACCTAACTTGAATTTAAACAAATAAAATTAAAAAAGAAATAAGGCCAGAAATATCCCAAAAAGATATATGTACCCCTGATTGTTTATTGCAGCATTATTTACAGTAACTACGAAATGGAAACAATCCAGTGTCCATCAATAGATGAATGGAGAAAGAACATGTGGTATATATACACAATGGAATATTACTCAGCAATAAAAATGTAGTTGTTATCTGTCCTCATCATTGCTTAAGTATTCATCTTTTAGAACATTGTGTTTGAGGTTTATGGAGGTGGAGAACGTATCCTTACATAAGCATAAAGAAAGTGATATTTAGTATAAATTAACAGTGTATTAGTTTTCTTGCTGTTTTACAACTTTGCATTCAAATACTTACATTAGAGCACAGTATTCCACTCATTTTGAATTAGAGCAACTACACTTCAACATGAAGGACCTGAATGTGAGACAGGAAACCATCAAAACCCTAGAGGAGAAAGTAAGAAACAACCTCCTTGACCTCAACCACAGCAATTTCCTACGCGACACATCCCCAAAGGCAAGGGAATCAAGAGCAAAAATGAACTATTGGGACCTCATCAAGATAAAAAGCTTCTGCACTGCAAAGGAAACAATAAAACTAATAAGCAACCAATGGAATGGGAAAAGATAGTTGTAAATGACATATCGGATAAAGGGCTAGTATCCAAAATCTACAAGGAACTCACCAAACGCCACACCCAAAACACAAATAATCCAGTGAAGAAATGGGGAGAAGACATGAATAGACACTTCTCCAAAGAGGATATTCAGATAGCCAAGAGACACATGAAACGATGCTCAGCATCACTCATCATCAGGGAAATACAAATCAAAACCACTCTGAGATACCACCTCATGCCAGTCAGAGTGGCTAAAATGAACAAATCAGGAGAGTATAGATGCTGGCAAGGATGTGGAGAAATGGGCACCCTCTTACACTGTTGGTGGGAATGTAAACTGGTGCAGCTGCTCTGGAAAACAGTGTGGAGGTTCCTCAAAAACTAACAACAGAACTCCCCTATGACCCAGCAATAGCACTGCTAGGGATTTACCCAAGGGATTCAGAAGTGCTGATGCATAGGGGCACATGTACCCCAATGTTCATAGCAGCACTTTCCACAATAGCCAAATCATGGAAAAAGCCTATATGTTCATCAACTGATGAATGGATCAAGAAGATGTGGTTTATCTATACAGTGGAATATTACATGGCAATGAGAAAGAATGAAATCTGGCCATTTGTAGCAACGTGGATGGACCTCGAGGGTGTCATGCTAAGTGAAATAAGTCAGGCAGAGAAGGACAGATACTGTATGTTTTCACTTATAAGTGTAACAGGAGAAACTTAACAGAGGACCATGGAGGAGGGGAAGGGGAGAAAATAGCTGGGGAGAGGGAGGGAGCAAAGCATGAGAGACCCTTGAATACTGAGAACAAACTGAGGGCTGAAGGGGGAAAGCGAGTGGGGAAGGGGTGTGATAGGCATGGAGGAGGGCACTTGTGGTGATGAGCACTGGGTGTTATATGGAAACCAAATTGACAATAAACTATAAAAGAAAAAAATAAACATTAAATATTAAAAAATAAATAAAAGAATATGGCCAGATCTTTAAACGACCCTTACACCTTAATCAACAGCACAGATTTCATACTTGATGGAAAACTTACCAATTTAAAGAATGCAATAAGGTCTTTAATCACTCTTCAACCTTTAGTATAATCACAGAATTCATACTAGAGCAAATCTTAAGAAATGTGAGAAAAGTTTTGGGGACTGCTCACCCCTTGACACATTGGAAAATTTATACTGGAGAATAACCATTTTTTTCAATGTTTATTTATTTTTGAGAGAGAGAGAGAGAGAGAGACAGAGCTTGAGCTAGAGATGGTCACAGAAAGAGGGAGACACAAGAATCAGAAGCAGGATCCAGGCTCTGAGATGTCAGCACAGCTTGACACGGGGCTCAAACCCACAAACTGTGAGAATATGATCTGAGCTGAAGTCGGCCGCTTAACCAACTGAGCCACCCAGGCGCCCTGAGAATAATCATTGAATACTAAAGAATGTGGCAAGGCTTTTAAGCAGTGCTAACCCCTGACTCCTTATCAGAGAAGGAATACTAGGGAAGATTTTGCAAAGATAAAGAATTTCTGAAGCCTGTTAATCAGAGGTGAAGCTTCATTCTACATCACAGAATTCATACTGGAGAAAAAACTTAAACTGTAAAGAATGTGGTAAAACATTTATGAGTGGTCAACCTTACTCAGCATCTCAGACTTTATAATGAGGTGAAACATTACAAAGGTAAAGAATGTGTTCATCCTATCGCTGGAACTCACAACTTGCTCCATATCATAGCTTACTTACAGGATAGAAAGTAACATGTAGATAAAATTGCAGTGGTTATAACTTGAATTTGATCCTGAATCGATATCCAAAAGTACACATGAGATTTAAGTACTACAGACATAATGAATGAGGAAAGGTCTTCATATTAAATGTACATGTTAGCAAACACCAGACAGTGCATAAAAGAAGGTAAGTTGAAAGATATAAATATTTCAAAAAATATATAATTGAACATCAAATGTCATTAAATGTCACAAAATTAACAGTAGAAAATAGTATGTCAGTGTCTCTATTCTGATATACATCAATATACTGATGGTAAGGAATAATACACACTTAAACGTAATGTATATGCTATTATTCCTCAAAAGATTAAATGGATCAATTTTTTAAAATTTATTATTTTTGAGAGACAGAGCAGGAACAGGAGCAGGGGAGGGGCAGAGAGAGAGGGAGATTCAGAATGCAAAACAGGCTCCAGGCTCTGAACTGTCAGGACAGTGCCCAACTGGGGGCTTGAAATCACAAACTGCAAGATCACGACCTGAGCCTAAGTTTCATTCTTAATGGACTGAACCACCCGGGTGCCCCTAAATGGATCAATTTTTGCGTAGTATAATTAGCTTCAGTCTGTGCTCTGTTTTTTTGTCACATCAACCCTATCTGATATTTGTGACTAGGAAATATTGATATATTTCTACTCTCAAAATACTTCCAAAATTCATTCATTCTGTGTGGTTTCCAAAAAATATGTGGCTGATTGTTGATGCATCAAAGATATGACATGCCCTTCTTCATTAAGTGTGACTCATGCATCATTTTCCATGGAAGATGAAGGGCAACATAATACACAATATATAAAAAAAATCTACATGGAGATACTGTTTTTGATGAAAACATTGATGCAAGTTCTCATGAAATATGTGTTCAGAGCATTATTCTTTTCCCTGTATTAAAACTAAAAATCTTGTTGAATATTAGAAATAAAATAATTTCCCAACTGGTCTTTAAGGAAAAGAGAGGTGGCAATGCAGTGAAACAGTGGTATATCTTTACTACAGCAACAGTTAGAGAATGTCAGTTGATGTGGTTGAAATGATGAAATCCTGAGAGATTATTAAGAGCATAAGGAATTCTTCCCCCAGATAGCATATAATCATACATACACATTTTTCAAGAATGACTTCAGGCCTGAAAATTATGGACATCTGCATTCCCACATTTTATCAACTAATACTTTGTGAAGGCTTGTATTCTAGATTTTGAACAATGGTATTAGAGTGGATTTGAAATGCATAACATAGGCTATGTGTGAACTTAATACATTTTAATTAATAAAACATAATTGGCTTTAATGTGATAACATGGATGTGTAGGGAGTGACATGTTATCCCATCAACAATGTTAACCTATCTCATATGATTAAATACTGTAGGAAAGGGATGGGAAGTAAAAATAAATGTGAAGATCTCTTTCCAGTGTAGGGTGGGAACCTGAAGTGACTCCCTTTTGTAACCAAAGTCATAGACATAATGTCAGGGAGATAAGGATGGCTTTCTGAGGATTAGGGAACTGCCATTTATCTTCATGATTTCATTGAATTCCTGAGTGTTACTGAGGACCAGATGCTGTAAGATGACATGGATTCCTGTGATGCCCAGGCCTTGATCAGTGGCAGTTATGAAGGAGGGTGTATTGAATGATGTAATCACCATGGGCATAGGTATAAAATGTCACACGTTACAGTAGATATTGGAGATGATACTCAGAAGGCCTAGACACAGGAGAATAGATTCAGGTACAGGGACCCAATGAGATTTATTAGAAAACTGTATTATTTGAACTGTTTTCATTCTCTGATGTAGGGGTCCTAGACAATCTACAAAGTCAGAGAGCAAGCAGGGGTTTTTTAAGGAGAAGTCACAGAACTACTGAGCATTGATATGTAGGAGATATATTGCTACAGTGCCTAATCATTCTGGATATGATCTCAAGACTTGCTGGCATCAGAAAAGGCCACTTTTCTACCATGGTCAAGCTTGATCTTCTAGGAACATCATGCTACTTGTTTCCCCAGCACCAGTGGTCTGTTGAAATCTCAAAGAAGCAACACCAAGTCAAGCCATAAGCTAGAGAGCATAGGTCAGTGTGCTAGATGTATGTATCCATGACAGTATTTGGAACGGTGATAGTCTGAGAAAGTCTGTATTTGGAAAGTAACATACATACATCATTCAGGCAGTGTTTATGGAGTTTTACTCTGTGCACACACATAGCTTTCACTCACATGGTGCTGTACTGGGTACCGCGGGGACCTGTATGTGAGTTAACCTTCTCACTTTAGGACTTGAAAATAGGTGTCCCATATTTCCCCCAGAATATAGATGCTGTGATCTGCCTTCTTGTTTCTTTTTCTTCCATAACATTAATGTATAAACAAGGAGCTAAATATGGTTTGGAAGAATATACAAAAGCATGAATTGGAACCTCAGAGGAAGTTCTCATTGTTGACTAAGAAGCAAATTGGCATGCGACAAACAGGAGAAATTCAAATTTAATTGTATATGAATGGAGACTCCACAAACACAGGACAATTGCAAAGGGAAAATAAGGTATATGTGTCTTTGAAGAGGAAAGAAGAAGGAGGAGAAGGAAGTGGAGGAGAAGAAAAAAGGAAGGAGTAAGAGGAGTGGAAAGAATCAGAAGTCTGGGGCCTCCAAGGGAAAGAATGTAATTCACAAGAAGATGAAAAGTAAATATTTGATAAGCAAATATTTTCTGGGCCGCTCTAAAACAGTAGGACATGGAAAACTTTGTTCACATGGTCCTTCCTGGGTTCCTCCCTGTTGACCATACCTAGCTTATATCATAATGTAGTCACATATGGTGAGTGCTCTCACCCTGGAGCAGCTTTTCTATGTATCTTAGTTTTTAGAGAGGGGGGTGAAAAGTAAACATTTTTCCTGAATCTGCTTAATTTTGATTGCTTATTAACTCTAAATAATCTTTCTGACAACGTGGTCCATCAGAGAAGAGCCTGGATGTGGCTCATACAAATTGGAGATTTTGTTGAAGTAAGTAAGAATCACAGAGGAAAAAAAATGCTCTATGAAATCCCATGGAATCTAAAACAAGTCAAAATCGGGACACCTGGGTGTCTCATTTGGCTAATTGCCAACTTTGGTTCATGTTATGACCTTCTGGTTTATGAGTTTGAGCCCCATATTCGGATCCCATGCCCACATCATGGAGCTTTCATGGGATTCTTGTTCTGTCCTGTCTCTTTGCCCCTCTCCCACTCATGCTTTGTCTGTTTTGCAAAATAAATAAACTTAAAAAAAAAGAACGTTAAAGTAAGTCACAATCAAAACAAAAGATATGGATTAGAATGTTGCCAGCAACTGAGGGTGAAGGAAATGTTGAGATGATAATTGCATCTCGAGGTTTCAGCAGGGGGACCTCTCAAGCCCTATCACTCCTAGTCAATGGCAGATCCAACAGGAAGGGAAAGTCTTCATGTTCAATAGACTCGACCGTGGAGGTAGGCTATACTCTACTATTCCAGTCAGAGGAAGAGATGTTTCCATGTCTTTCCCAGGCAACAGTTCAACCACTGAAAACCCACCATCCTTCAAACTACCATTTTACTACAAAGAACTCTTAGTTTATAAGTGAGTTCTCAACTTATCACTTGTCTCCAGAAAAACAATCCTCTTCTTTATTCCCTGGACTCAGCTATGGTTTTGCCACAACCTGTTTGTCACTAATTCCAAATTCTGTTATTCCAGAATAAACTCATCTTTTGGTGCTAAAATACCTGGCAGTGTTTATTTATAAGGTTAAATGTAACGAGGTTCACTTATGTAGGATGAATAAATATGGGATTTCTGTTGTATAGCACAATGACTGCTTTCTGCACTTGAAATTTGCTAGAAGAAAGCATTTAAAGCATATACATATATATATAGTGGGTACACAGACACACACACACACACACAGGAATATTACTCAGCAATAAAAAGAATGAAATCTTGCCATTTGCAACAACATGGATGGAACTGGAGGGTATTTTGCTAAGTAAAATCAGTCAGTCAGAGAAAGACAGACATCATTTGATTTCACTCATATGTAGAATTGGAGAAACACACAGATGAAATACAGGAAGGAAAGGCAAAATTTGATAAAAACAGACAGGGAAGCAAACCACAAGAGACCCTTAAATACAGAAAACTGAGGGTTGCTGGAGCAGAGGCAGGTGGGGGGATGGGTTAAATGATTGATAGGCATTGGAGAGGGCACTTTTGGAGATGAGAACTGGGTGTCATATGTAAGAGATGAATCTCTGGGTACTACTCCTGAAACCAATACCACACTTTATGTTACCTAACTTGAATTTTAAAATAAATAAGTTCATAAAATAACTATAAATGGACTAAATTCTTCAATTAAGAGGTACAGATTGGCTGAATGGAAAGAAATGCAAGACACACCTAAATGGTGCCTTCAAGAGATTCACTTCAACTTTAGGAACACAGTCAGACTGAAAGTGCTGGTGTGGAAAAAGATATTCTATGCAAATGGAAACTGAAGGAAAGCCAGGCAGCTATGCTTACACCAGACAAACTTTAAGCCAAGGTCTCTAATAGGACATAGAAAGGTCATTATGAAATAATGGATCATTTATGCAGGGTTATTAGCTATGTGGTGTTTAGAAGAACACATTAAGGTTTTCCTCCCAGGTTGGTTTTAGAAGGACATGCATAGGGTGTCTCTGTAACTTATCTAGTACGTTCTACTTTTCAAACCAAATCCTTTTTCCATAAATATTGGTGTATCTGTAGGTTCCTCAATTAGAGCTTGTGTAAGGTTTATAAACATCTGTATCTTAAGGGTTCCCTGAATGGCTAGTTGATATTCAGAAACCTATTTCTGTGATTTGAGGGTTGGGGGGAAAAATGCTAAAGGACAGTTTCAGAAGGACCTCTTGTTTTCAGATTTTGATGTGTCTGGGAGAATACTATTTTGATGAAAATCATGGTCCTTTACTGTAATCAGGAGCCAATAGTTTATCAAAGCCAACTTGTACATGCTAATTTACAGTAATCTGTTTTCTCACCTTTTGCTATTATACACTGCATTTTTTTCTTATATGTTATTTAATTTACACTGTCATCTGGCATTTTAATCACCAAGGAAGTTATTTGTCCTTTCAGGTAGGTTGCCATAATATCCCTCTGTAAGGTTTCTAATATTAATTTTGGGGCAGGTTTTCTTTGCTTACAATTGCATTCTAAAAATAAGGGCAACTACTGAAGGTTTATCCAGTCAGGCACTGTCCTTCCTTTGCTTCCACATTGTCTCTATAAAAACCTTACTACTATCTCGTACAGAAAGAATATGCTTAACCATTTGAATAGACAAAAACCTGGTCAGGTTAACTCTTAAACATTTGAACATATATCAGTTGATCTTTTAACACCACACAGTACCACCTTTCATTTTGAGCACCTTTCTCACTTGGCCTAAACATCTTGCCCACTCGTAACATGGGCATAAAACTCAGTAGGACACCTTTCCCTGCCTCTCTGCCCACTTTTGCACATGGGCACAAGACACTGATGTGATTCAGCCCTCACTTTCCCAGATTTCACTCGTGGTAATGGCTCCCCACAGCGCTTGCACAGATCGAATTTCTGGCCACGTGATGCACATGCGCACTGAGGACTTCTGGCACATGTTGCCGCTCTTGGGGCCCAAACCTGCAGTCATGTGCTCCTCCCTTTACCTGCCCAGGTCTCCAGAGCACCAGCTTTGAATTCCTTCTCAACCAAGCACACACCTCTGAGTTTACATTTCAAAAGAGAAGGGATAGTCTCTGGACAGACCAGTCCTCCCTCGCAACAATGTTATCACAACCAGAGTTTAGGATGCTTTCTCTCATCTCTCCCTTTGCTAATACCCAAATTCACATATGTGCACAAAGGGAATGCAGGTGAACCTGTCAAGTTTGGCACCTCCCACAATGCAGGTGACCCTGAGCAGATGGGGATAGACTCATGCCACACCCAGACTGGACTTAAGTATATAATCTTGATCTTTACTGGGGTCCCCAACACATCCCCATAATGATCCATCACCAAAGGGTTATTTTCAATAATTTGCAGGTCTTGAATTCATGCTAGGATTTTCTCATGCTGTATAGAAAGCCTGGTGGTAGAAAATGGAGAGAAGACCCAGGGATGTACTCAGGAATGTCCTAAAGAGCTGAATTTGACTGTCATGAAAGGGATCAATACTAGTCCAAAACAAATTTGCTAGGCAGGACCTGCAGAGGTAGAGAAGTAAGGTTTGCAAGTTGTAAATGCACAGCATTTCAGTAGGAAATGAGGACACAGCCCCTGAGCTAAGTCAAGACTAAATTTACCTGAGAAGCAGCCATTTCATCCTCTCCCTTCTGCTCTCGAGTGCTTCCTGAGGTGATAGTATATGGAGAAATCACACCTGTAGGTCTTTAAAGGCCTCAGCATAGCCTCTTCACCTGCTCTCATCACCTCAGATGCAGAAAAATCCTGAAATGCACAAAAGGTCACCCTCTCAATGACTTTGTCACAGGAAAGACTCAGAAAAATGGAGCTCCTGCATGGCCACTTACATGTGAGTTTCTCCTTCCTGGTTTCAGATATCCTCCCCTCCCACAGACAGCCACACATCCTGCCACAGCTTGAGGAATGTGGGCTGCACTCACCTGCCCCTTCAAAGTCCATGCTGAACAGACTGTCATCATCACTTCAACTGAAAGCCGGTTGCAGCCCTCTCACATACGTCTGCGAATCCATGTGCTTCACCCTGGCCTCACCTGAGAATCACCTGGAGCTCATAGTTAAAGCAGCACCAATCTCATCCTGACCAATAGAAGACTCGGGCAGAGGGCACAGGTGATGCTGGTTCTTACAACTCGCCATGAGATCTTTATTGTAAACCCAGGCAGATAGGCAGTTTGCGCTTTCAAATATTCATGTGCATATAAATCATGTGGTATTTCAGGTCCCATAGAAGAAATGGTGATTCCGCAGGTTTGGAATGGAGTCCGTGAATTGGCATCTTTCACCAGTTCCTTGTTAGTGCTGATCCTGTTCCCTGAGACCCACGTTTAGTGGCACTACACTAGAGAACGCAGGCTCAGCACACCTGAGCCCCCCACAGCCACCATCTGATGTCAACACAGACAACTCCTGCTGAGTTCCCAGGGAAGACTTTACCACTGAGGTTTCACTGTTGTGAGTTTACTGTTTGTTCCCAGCTAAGACCACCATCACCATCCTGCAGGACCACATGCTTTCCTTTCAGTTTCAAGTTTACTGAAAGAAGGCTCTTGATTGCATTAATGTCTGAACCAGTCTCCATTTAGAAAACAACATGTAGAAATCAATTACTGCCATGTGGATTGAGCACTAATTTCCTGTTTACAGGGAAGTTATGGTGCACCCTGTAGGGAACTTCACATATATGATGTGATTTAATCCCGATATTATCCTGCGAGTTGACCACTAGGTGTCTCACAATAACCATGAAGATGCAGGTACTGGGCCTGACCCATCTGCCATCTTCTGTTTTCCTATGGATTGAAAAAGAACATTTGCAGCCACAGGAAGGAAGTATGGATGAATTGAAACATACTGAAAGGAAGGTAGATTCTAAGTTCAGGGACTTTACATTGTTGTGTTTGCCCTTTTTAACAGGATACAAAAATGTTTTGAGTTTAAAAGTAAATGCCAGTTTCCTACACTTGGTACACTCTCATCAGCAATGAATGATCACTTTAATTCCTCCACACTTAAGCAGCCACTTTGTTTTTTCCTTAAGTTTAATCATTTGAGAAAACAGGAATTGATAACACCCTGTCATTTCCCTGCGTTTGAGGAGGAGTATGTATGGAACATGTCATCTGTAGATAATATTATGTATGATATAAAAATAAATATCATAGAATATATTATATATCATAAATAATATATACCATATATCATATATTTATATACCTTTTAAATACAGTATCTATAGCTATCTAGCTATAGATAGCAACCTTAAATGAAGAAGGACATCCTTTCCTTTGGGACAATGCAGGTGAGGCTGGAGCATCTTATACTAAGTGGAATAAGCCATGCAAAACGGCAAGTACTATATTATTTCAATTATATCTGGAATCTAGTAACATTGAACTCCTACAGCAGAGTAGCATTGTGATTGCCAGGAACTGACTGGGCCATAGTGAGAGAGTGGCTCAAATGGTACAAAATTTCAGGTATGCATGAAACTCTGGAGATCTAAAGGACAGGATGGAGATACACATAATTATATATGTATTATACCTGACATTTTCTAGGAGAGTGTATCTTTGATGTTCTCACCAAAAATCAAAAATCAAAAGTCCTGGGGAGCCTGGGTGGCTCAGTTGGTTAAGTGTCCAATTGTAGCTCAGGTCATGATCTCACAGTTTGTGGGTGTGAGCCGCGCATTGAGCTCTGTGCTGACAGCTCAGCCTGGAGCCTGCTTTGGATTCTATGTCTACCTGTCTCTCTGACCCTCCCCTGCTCACACTCTGTCTCTCTCTTAAATAAATAAAACATTAAAATTAAAAAAAAACCTGGTAATTATCTGAGGTTATGGGCATGTTAATTAGTTAGATTGTTATAATCATGCCATACTATATACATATATTAATATTTTGTTACTTGAGCAATTACTGAATCTGCAGGAAGGGAAAACAGGATTCTGTGTGAAGGATTATAATAAACAGGATTGAATAAGAAAGGTAGAAATGAAGGCACTAAAATATATAGTCTGTCCTCTGCTCCCATTTATCTGCTTCTAGGTTTTTGGAATTGTGAGCACCAGCCCTAGGAGATGAATGGAACAACTCCTCTAATCTGTCCTAGAAAAGGAGGAGATCCCAGAGCCAGTCCAGAGCTGGGCACAGCCTCCGAAGGAGGTGGATCTGGGTTGGGCAAGGGAGGGAGCTGGCAGCAGGCTCCATTGTCCCTGCCTCTGGGGTACTTCCTGCTCTGTCAGTCCTAAGCCTGCCCAGAGAAATGAACACTTGGAGTTCATATTATGTTCATCTATATAGTCTCTTTTCTTTCTATTTCATAAAATAAAATAACAAGCAACTTCACATAAACAGAGTTTTCTGGGACAACTATGTTAGAAAACTTGTATTTTTTAAAAATTTTTAATGTTTATTTTTAAGAGAGAGAGACAGAATATGAGAGGGAAAGGGGCAGAGAGAGAGAGAGGGAGACAAAGAAAATGAAGCAGGCTCCAGACTATGAGCTGCAGGCACAGAACCCGATGCGGGGCTTGAACTCACGAACCGTGAGATCATGACCTGAGCCGAAGTCGGACGCTTAACCGACTGAGCCACCCAGATGCCCCAGAAAACTTGTATTCTTAATGAGAATGTAAAATAAATGCCACTACTACTGCTAAGAAGAACTCTTAAAAAAAAAAAAAAACTCTTTGGTTCATGGATGGCCCACCAGAAGTGACACCAGATCTCACACCACAACACAGAAAGGAAACTGGCCCAATGGCAGCCAAGTCCCCTGTATGCCATCTCTTCCTCTCATTCTCTCCACAATCCTGAATTCAACAATGTACCTATTTGCTCTATTCTTAAAATTTCTACATGGTAGGAATCATGACTGTTCGTCTGTTTTTCCAATGAGGAGATGCCATGCAAACAATCCGTTTCTATCTGTTTGCAACTCAACACGTGCTCAGTGTTCTCAAAATAGTAGAAGGAGCTTGGAATGAGTCCTACCTGGGCAAGAAGGAGATTCCTTCTATGGAGGGAGGAGAGGACACTGGATGACTCACTCCTCTTTCTCTGAGATGGAAGCAGGTTCAGATCTGGGGCCAGCCTAACCCCAGTCTACATAGGACATCCCCAAATATCTCAAAGAGTCCTTGTTGCTGCAGAGAGTGTCCCTAGGGAGACTGACCCCAGGGCCCCATAGGGATTCAGGTACCAGAAACCTTAGGCTGACTCTGGGCCATCATTCCTGCCCTGGTGGCGCAGTATCCTTGATGCAGGTGTGATGTTTCCTGTCCCTGAACAGGACATTCTAGCATAAAAAGCCCCTACTTCAGTTAACACAGATTACACGGTGTGGGCATGATTCTAGATATTTTATGGGTTTTAACCTTGCCTTGTTAAAGGATCTCCTCCCCTCCTGGGGTTGCATTAAGGCAGGACTTACTATGGCAGGGTTTATGGCCTATGCTTGATGCCACTTAGAGATTCTGCACTGACCAGGAGGAGCACCAGTGTCTTGAAGGACCATGAAACATGTTAACCACCATTGTCAACCTGTCTTCAAAACCCCATGCCCAGGGAAATGTTAAGCAAGGAAAGCATCTCATATTGAAAGATACACATTCAGGAACATGGGGGCTTAGTCAGGTAAGTATCTCTGTCTTGGTTTCAGCTCTGGTCATGATCTCATGGTTCATGAGTTTGAGCCATGCCTTGAGCTTCCTGCTGTCAGCACAGAGCCTGCTCGGTGTTCTCTTTCTCTTCTCTCTCTGCCCCTACCCTGTTCTTTCTCTCTCTCTCTCAACATAAAGACTTAAAAAAAGAAAGATACACATTCCAAAGGATTTTGAATAACAGGAGAAACCATTTCATTCCTAATGAAACTCGGACCTTATCTCCGTGGACCATTAAACAACATAATTCTATGGATAACTATACAATAATTATAAAAGGATTTATTGTATGGCTATAATTTGTTATTCATTACTGGAACAGATACTATTATTCACAATTTAACCTACAATGTGAGTCCTTTATAAATACACATAACACCCAAGGCATCAATATATAAATGAGCGACATGGAAAAAAACAGACTACATTTTTCTTAGGAGATGAGGGAGATTTGTAATTCCTCCATGACACAAGGAAGAACCAGAATACACAGCTAGAGGATCGAGAATCCTAAGCAGGCTCTATTCTCAGTGCAGGGCCCAATGCAGAATATAATCTTTCCCTATGCCTCTCTCACCACTTATTGTTTCTCTGCCTCTAATTAATTAATTGAATGGTTACTTAAAAAACATCTAGTTTCTTACATTTACTGGATATGTAACAAAATATGCTACAAAGGGGAAGAATAATATGTTTTGTCCCTTGGACTATTTGTGTGTGTGTGTTGATCTATGTAAACTTTTAGAATCTAGTCATTACTAATGCTCAGAAAGTACTGCTTTTGCCTGCCTTGCTTAACCTGAGGACTCTGGAATTGCTGATAAACCCCATTCATTTCTAGTCCTTTGATAACTCTTTCCATGGAATTCTACCTCTTTATTATTTGCTAATACCTTGATAGAAATGCAGACTCAGTTCCCATTCTAACGCCTGAATCAGACAGAACCTGATCTCCACATCACTGTTGTGAAATT
The DNA here is from genome assembly GCA_028646485.1 of Cryptoprocta ferox. NCBI lineage: Eukaryota > Metazoa > Chordata > Mammalia > Carnivora > Eupleridae > Cryptoprocta > Cryptoprocta ferox. The sequence continues at coordinate 4,043,886 of CM053563.1, read as the reverse complement.
CTAACTCAGATTAGAATTTGATCAGTAGAGGGGTGCCTGTACAGGTGGCTCAGTCAGTTAAATGTCTGACCGGCTCAAGTCATGATCTCACAGTTCAAGACTTCAAGCCCTGTGTCGGACTGTGTGCTGAAACCTGGGAGCCTAGACCCTGCTTTGGATTCTGTGCCTCCTCCTCTCTCTGCCTGCCCCTCCCCTGCTCATGCTCTGTCACTCCCTCACAAAATAAGTAAACATTAAAAAAATAAGAAATACATAATTGGATAACTATATTTCTAACCCACTAAAATTTTCCACCTAAGAAATAGACACAACTTATACTGTATGATATAAATGCAGTCCTCAAACATATGTGTGCCTCTGTCAGCACCTTCAGTTCTCAGTTTTTCTTGCAGGAATACAGATTGTTTATAGTGGTTCTGTGAATCATATGCCATGTTGTTATATCAAAGGAAGAGAATATATAAAGTATATAACTGTTAAAAATGATCTTACTGGAGAAAGCAGGAATCTCAACTAAGCCAGAACCATTTATCCCAGCTCCTTCCTTTCATGTGAGGTACCATTATGAACACTGCCCATGTCCACTTGGTAACTGAGGCATTTACTGCATGGGCAGCTGACATTCAGGGATGTGGCCATAGACTTCGCTCAGGAGTAGTGGGGATGCCTGAGCCTCCCACGGCGGAAACTGTACAGGGATGTGATGTTAGAGAACTATGGACACTTCCTCTTCTTGGGTGAAGATGACTTCCTGTTATCTAAGCTAACATGAGTTGCCTCCATGGTGAGTTACAGGTAGAGAATACACTAGATGGAACTGTCACTCAACGGCAACTTTATTTGCAACAAATAAGGGGATTGGGGGAACAACTTCCAAAGTTGAGATTGTAGAGCAGGGGTGAGTACTTCCTTTTATTTAAGATTAGAATGAATATCTGAAACGGGAGTTTTGTCATCCTATGTAGAGGCGGGTTTATAAGGCAGATGCAAGCACATGTATACTTAGGAAAGAAGCTTAAATGCATATCCTATCTGGTATTAATGAAGGCTGTGCTCCCCCGTGGGTGGGGATTTTAACATAATACTGAGGTCCTGGTAAGTGTCTGACACTTCATTGTCCATCTCCTAGGTGAAGCAATCCTGGACCTAAACTGGTCCATGCTGGCCAGAGCTCTTGTTATTTCCATCCAAAAGATGAAGTTAACCCAAAAGCCAAAGTAATGTAGAAAAAGAAGACCAAAGCTGGAGGCATGACAATTCCATACATCAAATTGTATTACAGAGCTATACTCATCAAGACAGTATGGTACTGGCATAAGAACAGACCCATAGATTAGTGGAACAGAATAGAGAACCCAGAAATGGACCCACAAATCTATGGCCAACTAATCTTTGACAAAGCAGGAAAGAATATCCAATGGAAAAAAGACAGCCTTTTCAGCAAATGGTGCTGAGAAAACTGGACAGCAACATGCAGAAGAATGAAACTGGACCATGTTCTTACATCATATGAACAAATAAGTTTAACATGGATGAAAGACCTAAATGTGAGGCCGGAAATCATGAAAATCCTAGCTGCAAACAGAGGCAGCAACGTCTCTGACCTTGGCTACAGCAATTTCTTACTAGACATGTCTCTGGAGGTAAGGGAAATAAAAACAAAAATGAGTATTGGGACCTCATCAAGAGATAAAGCTCTGCACAGTAAACAATCAACAAAGCTAAAAGGCCACCAATGGAATGGAAGAAGATATTTGCAAATGATATATGGAATAAAGGTTTAGTATCTATAATCTATAAAGAAGTTATCAAGTTCAACACCTAAGTTACAAATAATCCAGTGAAGAAATGGGCAGAAGACTCGAAGAGACATTTTCCAAAGGAGGCTTCCAGATGGCTAACAGACACAGGAGAAGATGCTGAACATCATTCATCATCAGGGAAATAGAAATCAATACCACAGTGAGATACTACCTCACACCTGGTGGATAAAAAAAAAACAAAAAAACAAAAAAAACAAAAAAAAAACTGCTGACACGGACAGGGATAAAGGGAAACCCTTTTGCACAGCTGGTGGTAATGCAAACTGGGGCAGTTCCTCTGGAAAACAGTATAGAGGATCCTCAACAGATTAAAAATAGTTATACTCTAGGACCCAGCATTTGCACTACTAGGTATTTATCCAAAGAATACAGAAGTGCTGATTTGAAGGGGCACCTGCACCCCAATGTTTGTAGCTGCTCTATCAAGAATACCCAAACATTGTAAAGAGCCCAAATGTCCATTAACTGATGAATAGACAATGAATACGTGGTATGGATATACAATGGAGTATTTCCTGGAGATCAAAACGAATGAAGTCCTGCCCATTGCAGCAATGTGCATGGAACTGAAGTAAAGTATATTATGCTATGTGTAATAAGTCAGTCACACAAGGGCAAATATCATATGATTTCACTCATATGTGGAATTTAAGACACAAAACAGATGAACATACGGGAAGGGAAAGAAATATAAGATTAAAACAGAGAGGGAGGCAAACCATTAGACACTCTTTTTGTGGTGTGTGTGTGTTTATTTATTTTTATTTTTTGTTAACTTTATAGTTTATTGTCAAGTTGGTTTCCATATAACACCCAGTGCTCTTCCCCACAAGTGACCTCTACCATGACCATCACCCCCCTTTACCTTTCCCCCTTCCCCTTCTGCCCTCAGTTTGTTTTCAGTATTCAAGATAGACACTCTTCAATACAGAGAACAAACTGAGGGTTGCTGGAGGGGAGGTGCGTGAGGGGATAAGCTAATAAGGCATTGGACTTTAAAGAAGACACTTGTTGAGATGAGCACTGAGTGTCATATGTAAGTGAAGAATCCCTAGGGTTTAGTCCTGAAACCAATACTACAGAGTATGTAAGTAACTTCATTTTCTTTTATTTATTTTTGTAAGTTTATTCATCTATTTTGAGAGTGAGTGAGTGGGGGGGGGAGGGAGGGAGAGAGAGAGAGAGAGAGAGAGAGAGAGAGAGAGAGAATCCCAAACAGTATCCAGCACAGAGCCCAACGTGCGGCTCAAACTCACGAACCCTGAGATCATGACTTGAGCCGAATCCATGAGTCAGCTGCTTAACCAACTGAACCACTGAGGCAACCCCACTAACTTGAATTTAAATAACTAAATCAAAGAAAAAGAAATAAGGTCAAAAATACCCCCCAAAAGATGTATGCACTCCTGAGTATTAATTGCAGCATTATTTACAATAACTGCAAAATGGAAGCAATCCAGTGTTCATCAATAGACGGATGGAGAAAGAAGATGTGGTATATACCGACAATGGAATATTACTCAACATAAAAATGTAGCAGTTGTTTTCTGCCCTTATCATTGCCCAAGTGTTCATCTTGTAGATCACTGTGTGTGAGGCTTAGGGAGGTGGAGAACCTATCCTTACATAAGCATGTAGAGAGTGATATTTAGTATCAATTAACAGTATATATACTAGTTTTCTTCTGTTTTACAACTTTACGTTTAAATACTATACTACAGCACCGAATTCCTATCATTTTGAATTGGAGAAACTACATTTCAGCCTATCATTATAAGTAAGTAATTGTGTTTTTTAAAATGTTTTTTATTTATTTTTGACAAGTGGTTCTTAAGAAAATGTAACAATATTTATAGTACCGCATGAGCTGAAGTCGGACGCTTAACCGACTGAGCCACACAGGTGCCCCATCATTTCTTTTTGAGAGACAGTGAGAGACAGAGCACAAGAGGGGGAGGGACAGAGAGAGGAAGACACAGAATCCAAAGCAGGCTCCAGGCTCTCAGCTGCCAGCCAGAGCCAAACATGGGGCTCGAACCCACGAACCGCTAGATCATAACCTGAGCAGAAGTTGGACACTTAACTGACTGAGCCACCTCGGTGCCCCACGAATACTGTCTTTAGCATGGAGCAACTGAACTTGGGTTTGAATGACAAGACATTGCTGCCTCCTCTACCCTTCAGTAATTTTCACAGGGCCAGCAAAGATGTGGCATTTCAAGACTGGGAACAAAGACTACTTGAGTGGAGACAAGATGGTGAGGGCATGGGGCTCAGGTGTGCTGGGTTTGTTTTCTCTCAATTAGCGCTACTGATTCTAGGTCTATGTGGTACACTCCGAGGACTGGTATGGAACTTCTAGTATGCTACTTCCTGGGCCCCACACCAAACCTGCAACATTACAGTTTCCCAGGGGGGTTCTGGAATATATAATTTCGATGCACACTAAAGCTCAAGGAGCCTT
>CM053563.1:4011869-4039099 GCA_028646485.1 Cryptoprocta ferox | reverse complement strand
TCTGTTACTCTTAGGATGCTGTGTATTTCTTGCTTCAATTCTGTCATGTGTGCTTCACCTGTATGGGATCTTGATGTTAGGTGCACACATAATTATAGTTGATATAGTGTCCTGTAATTTCATGTCTTTATATAATGTGCTTTTCCTGTCATGATATTTGAAAAAATTTGTTAATAATTTTAAATAATTTTTAAAGTTTATTTATTTATTTTGAGACCAGGGAAAGAGAGAGAGAGAGAGAGTGAGGGAGAGTCAGAGAGTGGGAGAGACAGACAGACTCCCAAGCAGGCTCTGCACTGTCAGTGTGGAGCCCTATTCAGGGCTCAAACCCACAAACCATGAGATCATGACCTGAGCCAATGTCAGACGCTTAAGCAACTGAGTGACGCAGGCACCCCTCTCCTCCTTTCTTTTTTAAAAAATTTTAAAAAGTTTATTTTTGATAGAGACTGAGTGTGAGCATGTGAGGGGCAGAGAGTGAGAGAGAGAGAGAGAAACACGGAATCCATAGCGGGCTCCAGGTTCTCAGTGGTCAGCCCAGAGCCCGATGCGGGGCTCGAACCCACAAATTGCAAGATCATGACCTGAGCTGAAGTCGGATCCTCAATCGACTGAGCCACCCAGGCACTCCGTCCCTCTCCCTATTTCTTGTAAATCAATTTTCCTTTGTCTGATATCTCCCCCTGCCACGCCCCCATGCAGTGTTTCCATGATTCAGCAAAGAGTGAACTCCTGTTACTTCCGTTATGTTAGGAGAACTGGTTCTGGCTTAGGGGAGTTTCCTGCTTTCTACAGTAAGAGAATTTGTAACACAGTGTTATGCTCTAGTATATTCTCTAAATTTGATGTAAGCTGAGCTACCCACGTGTCCTTCAATTTCTACAGGCATGGAATCTCCTAAGAAAAAGACAACAGGGCCTCAAGCCTGGGAGGCAAGGCTTACCTGAGAACTGGCCATTTCTTCTTTCACGTCCTTCTCTAGATTTCTTTCTCAGAAGATATTTGTGGAGAAATCACAGCTGAATTAGGAGAAATCACAGCTGAATTAGGAGAAAATGCCTGTAAAGCCACCAACATAGCTTCTTCACCTGTAAAGTGCTTACCTGCAGGCAGGACTTTGAAATGCAGAAAAGGGCCAGCTTCCTAGTCCTTTGTGTCCTAAGTTATTCAGAAATTGTCATCTTCTACCTGGAGACCAATCTCTGTTGTTCCCTTCTTTTTTAGGTGGCCTCTCCTCTCACAGATTCCCACAAGTTCACGTTGAACATAGGAACAGTGTGCTACATGGACCTGACCCCCCCTCCCAACTCCTACAGAGGAGACTCTGTTACCTCTCCTTGAGCCAAATCCTACACTCAACTCTCATAAATTAATGGGAAGCCTTCCTGCTTCTTTCACTTAGAATGATGATAGGAAAATATAGGATTCTGTACGCAGAGAGGGCAAGATTAAGACCTGAGGTCCTTGGGTGGGGCAAAACACATTTTAGAACACTGTGATTGCATTGTCCAACATGCCCTCCTCCATAACTGCCGCTGATCAAGGACTGGACAATCACAGTAATCATTGTCATCCAGTGACGTCTGGTCCTCAGTAACACACAGGAATCCAGTTAAATCATGAAGATGGAATGGAACTTCCCTAATCTTCAGGAGCCCACCACATTTGCCACTTCCTTACCTCCATGACATTTATTCATCAGATGATGCCACCAAAGAGCTGCCTATGACTTTGGAGTTAGAAAAGGGAGCCATTTCGGGTTCTCTCCCTACATTGCAAAGATATCTTCACATCTTTTTCCTTTCCATACCTTTCCTACCTTTAACAAAATGAGATAGGTTATCATTGGTCGTGGAATAACACTTCATTCTGCACACATCCATGTTAACACGTTAAAAACCATTATTATGTCTTATTAAAATGTGTTAAGTTCACACATAGATGAATGAAATTATGCATTTCAAATCCACTCTATTATCATTGTTCAAAATCTAGAATACAAGCTTTCCAAAATTATTTGTCTGCTGATAGTATGATGTGAGAATATGGATTTCCATAATTTTCAGGCCTGACATCATTCTTTAAAAACGTGTATATACAGGCGCAGACCTCTGGAAAGTGATCTCCTCTGAGCCCGCTGGTGTGAAATAAACCTCTTGTCTTCCAAGATCTCCAACTGCCACTTGGTTCTTCTGATGGGTGATCCAGACCGGGTTCCCTAACAGACTGGGGCGGCAGGCCAAGATGGCAGAGAAATAGGGAGTTTTGTACTTTCCACCCACATCTCTCAAACAAAGAAAGGCTGAAGCCAAAGGACTCTGAACCCCAGGTGTCTGGGAGGAAAGGAGACGGTGTCCACTAAGAAGCCTGTCATTCAGAATAGGAGAGATAAAGGTTTTCCCAAACAAAAATTAAAGGAATTCATCACCACCAAACCAGCCCTACAAGAAATCCTAAGGGGGATTCTATGAGGGAAATGTAAGGAACACAAAGTACCAGAGATACCACTACAAGCATGAATCCTATGGAGAACACAATGACTCTAACCCCATATTTTTCAATAGTAACACTGAATGTAAATGGACTAAATGCTCCAAAAGACATAAGGTATCAGAATGGATTAAAAAAAAAAAAAACAGAAAAAAAAAGATCAATCTATTTGCTGTCTACAAGAGACTCACTTTAGACCTGAGGACACCTTCAGATTGAAGATGAGGGGATGGAGAAATATCTATCATGCTACTGGAAGTCAAAAGAAAGCCAGAGTAGCCACACTTATATTGTACAAACTGGACTTTAAAGGCAGTAACAAGAGATGAAGAAGGGTACTATATAGTAATTACAGGGTCTATCCATCAGGGAGAGGTAACAATTATAAATGTCTACGCACCAAATTCAAGAGCACTCAAATATGTAAAACAATGAATCACAAACATAAGCGATCTCATTGGTAACAATGTGCTCACTGCAGAGGACTTTAATACTCCACTTAAAGCAATGGATAGATTATCTAGACAGAAAATCACTAAAGAAACAATGGCCCTGAACGACACATCAGAGCAGATGGACTTGACAGACATTTAGAACTCTACATGCCGAAGTTATGGAATTCACTTTCTTCTCGAGTGCAAATGGTACATTCTCCAAGATAGATCACACACTGGGTCACAAAGAGCCCTCAGTAACTATAAAAGAATTGAGATCATACCGTGCACACTTTCAGATCACAATGCTATGAAACTTGAAATCAACCACAGGAAAAAGTCTGGAAAACCTCCAAACACATGGTGGTTAAAGAACACCCTACTAAAGAACGAGTAGGTCAACCAGGCATTAGAGAAGAAATTTAAAAATATATGGAAACAAATAAAAATGAAAATACAACAATCCAAACTCTTTGGAAAATACATTGCAATCCAGGCCTATTTCAAGAAACTAGAAAAAGTGCAATTATAAAATCTAACAGTGCACCTAAAGGAACTACAAGCAGAGAAACACAAACAACCCAAATCCAGCAGCAGAAGAGAAACAATAAAGATCAGGGCAGAAATAAACAATATAGAATCCAAAAAAACAGTTGAACAGATCAATGAAATCAAGAGTTGGTTTTGTGAAAAAATAAAATTGATAAACCTCTAGCCAGGCTTCTAAGAAAGAAAAGAGAGAGCACCCAAATAGACAAAATCACGAATGAAAATGTATTTATTACAACCTATCCCTCAGATATACAGGCAATTATCAGGGAATACTATGAAAAAGTATATGCCAACAAACTGGACAGCCTGGAAGAAATGGACAAATTCTACCAGACATATAAAGCAGAGTTAATACCTATTCTTCTCAAGCTATTCCAAAAAAAAAAAAAAAATAGAAATAGAAGGAAAACTTCTGGACTCATTTTACGAAGCCAGCCTCACTTTGATTCATAAACCAGACAGAGACCCAGCAAAAAAAGAGAACAACAGGCCAATATCCTTAATGAATACAGATGCAAAAATCCTCAACAAGATACTAGCAAATCGAATTCAACAGCATATAAAAAGAATTATCCACCATGATCAAGTGGGATTCATTCCCGGGTTACAGGGCTGGATCGATATTTGCAAATCAATCTATGAGATACATCACAGTAACAAAAGAAATGATAAAAGCCATATGATCCTGTCAATAAATGCAGAAAAGGAATTTGACAAAATACAGCACTCTTTCTTAATAAAAACCTTCGGGAAAGTGGGGATAGAAGGAACTTACTTAAACATCATAAAAGCCACTTATGAAATGCCCACAGCTAATATCATCCTCAGTGGGTTAAACCTGACAGCTTTCCTCCTGAGATCAGGGCCATGACAGGGATATCCACTCTCACCACTGTTGTTTCACATAGTGCTGGAAGGCCTGGCATCAGCAATCAGACAACAAAAGGAAAGAAAAGGCATCAGAATTGGCAAAGATGAAGTCAAGCTTTCACTTTTCACAGATGACATGATACTCTACATGGAAAACCCGACACTCTCCACCAAAAATCTGCTAGAACTGATCCATGAATTCAGCAAAGTCGCACAGTACAACATCAACGTACAGAAATTGGTGACATTTTGATACACCAATAATGAAGCAACAGAAAGAGAAATCAAGAAACTGATCCCATTCACAATTGCACCAAACAAACATAAAATACCTAGGAATAAACCTAACCAAAGATGTAAAAGACCTGTATGCTGAAAACTGTAGAAAACTTAGGAAGGAAACTGAAGAGGACACAAGAAATGGAAAAACATTCCATGCTCATGGATGGGAAGAATAAATATTGTTAAAATGTCAGTACTACCCAAAGCAATCTACACATTCAATGCAATCCCAATCAAAATTGCTCCAGCATTCTTCTCAAAGATGGAATAAACGATCCTAAAATTTGTATGGAACCACAAAAGACCCTGAATAGCCAAAGTAATATTGAAGAAGAAAGCCAAAGTGGGAGGCATCACAATCCCGGACTTTAGCCTCGATTACAAAGCTGTAATCATCAAGACAGTATGGTATTGGCACAAAAACAGGCACATAGACCAATGGAATAGAATAGAGAACCCAGAAATGGACCCACAAATGTATGGCCAATTAATCTTTGACAAAGCAGGAAAGAGTATCCAATGGAAAAAAGACAGCCTCTTTAACAGATGGTGCTGGGAGAACTGGACAGAAACATGCAAAAGAATGAAACTAGACCACTTGCTTACACCATACACAAAAGTCAACTCAAAATGGATGAAGGACCTGAATGTGAGACAGGAAACCATCAAAACCCTAGAGGAGAAAGCAGGAAACAGCCTCCTTGGCCTCAGCCACAGCAATTTCTTACTCGACACATCCCCAAACGCAAGGGAATCAAGAGCAAAAATGAACTATTGGAACCTCATCAAGATAAAAAGCTTCTGCACTGCAAAGGAAACAATGAAGAAAACTAACAGGCAACCGACAGAATGGTAAAAGATAGTTGCAAATGACATATCGGATAAAGGGCTAGTATCCAAAATCTATAAAGAACTCACCAAACTCCACACCTGAAAAAACAAATAATCCAGTGAAGAAATGGGCAGAAGACATGAACAGACACTTCTCCAAAGAGGACATCCAGATGGCCAACAGACACATGAGACGATGCTCAACATCATTCATCCTCAGGGAAATACAGATGAAAACCACACTGAGATACCAGGTCACACCACTCAGAGTGGCTAAAATGAACAAATCAGGAGAGGATGTGGAGAAACAGGTACCCTCCTACACTGTTGGTGGGAATGTAAACTAATGCAGCCGCTCTGGAGAACAGGGTGGAGGTTCCTCAAAAAATTAACAGTAGAGCTCCCCTATGACCCAGCAATAGCACTGCTAGGAATTTACCCACGAGATACAGGAGTGCTCATGCATAGGGGCACCTGTACCCCAATGTTCATAGCAGCACTTTCAACAATAGCCAAATCATAGAAAGAGCCTAAATGTCCATCAGCTGATGAATGGATCAAGGCGATGTGGCTTATATGTACAATGGAATACTAAGTGGCAATGAGAAAGAATGAAATCTGGCCATTTGTAGCAACGTCCATGGATCCATGGAACTCGAGGGTATTATGCTAAGTGAAGTAAGTCAGGCAGAGAAAGACAGACACCAAGTTTTTTCACTCGTATGTGGAACAGGAGAAACTTAACAGGACCATAGGGGAAGGGAAGGGGAAAAAATAGTTAGGGAGAAGGAGGGACACAAACCACAAGAGATTCTTAAATAATGAGAACAAACTGAGGGTTGATGGGGGTGGGGGAGAAGGGAAAATGCATGATGGGAATGAGGGAGGGCACTTGTGGGGATGAGCACTGGGTGTTATGTGGAATCCAACTTGACAATAAACTATATAAAAAAATTCTAGGGAGGAAGCAGCATAAGACTATAGGATGAAATTAAAATTCAGCATGATTTGAGCACCTTTGTTATTGGCTTAAAGTAGAAGAATAAAAATTATTTAAAGCATAAAAAAAGTCTATATACAATTTCCCCCCATTCTGGGGAAGAGTTAGCTATCCCTTCTTGTATCTGTGATGATTTCTTCATTTCAATCAGATAACTTATCTTTTCTCCTCCTAACTATTGCTGTAATAAAGACACATCACTGTTTTACTGCACTGCCACCTCTTTTTCCTTAAAGACCAGTCGGCAAATTAGCTGATTTATAACATTCAAGATTTTGTTTTAATACAGGGAGAAGAATGATCTTCTGACCACCTGTTTCATGGTAAATTACATCAATGTTATAACAACAAATAGCATCTGAATTAGATTTTCTTTATATATTGTGTGTCATGTTGTCCTTCATCTTCCATAGTAAATGACACGAGTCACACCTAAGGAAGGACATGTCCTATCTTTGATGCAACAACAATCAGCCACATAATTTTGGAAGAAATGAATGAATTTCAGAAGGAAATTGAGAGTAGAAATACATTGATGTTTAGTAGTCATAATTATCAGGATAGATTTGAGAGGGGAAAAAACCCATTAACTTTTTAAAAATGTTTATTTTTGAGAAAGAGAGACAAACGGAGTGCTAGTGGGGAGGAACAGAGTGAGAGGGAGACAGAATCTGAAGCAGGCTCCAGGCTCTGAGCGTGGAGCCTGACATGGGGCTTGAACTCACGACCCGGGAGATCATCACCTGAGCTGAAGTCAGACACTTAACTGAGCCACCCAGGTGACCCCAAAAAACTCAGAATGAAATTAGTTGTATTTATGTAACAACTCATCCACTTAATCCTTTGGACCATAAGAACATATACATTTTAAAAGTGTTTAACTTTGTACTATTCCTTACCATGAATATTTTGATGTAATATCTGAATAGAGTGACTGACATACTGCTCTCTGTGAATTTAGGGTTATTGACTTTTGATGTTCAATTAAATACTTTTCTAAATATTTATAGCATTCAACTTACTTTTATGCACTCTCTGGTATATCCTAAAGTGTACATTTAATATAAAGACTTTCCTTATTATGTTTGTAGGATTTACATCTAGTGTGCACTTTGAAATATTAAGGGTCGAGTTCCAGTTAAAGGCTCTGCAACTTTCTCGATATTTTATGGTTTCTATTCTGTAATAATGACACTGACCAAGTTGTGAGTTTCAGCTACAGGCTGGGCACAATTTTTCCCTTTGTATGTTTCTCTTAAGTCTGAATTCTGTGATAATGAGTAAGGGTTGAGCAGTCCTAAAAATTTTACCACATTCTATACATTTTTAACTTTTTTTCTCTAGTATGAATTCTTTGATGTAGAATGAAGCTTAACTTCAAATAAAGATCTTGCCACATTCTTTAGATTGGTAAGGTTTCTCTCCAGTGAATGTTGTGATGTGCAGTAAGGTTTGAGTACCGGCTAAAGGCCTTGTCACATTCTTCACATTGGTAAGGTTTCTCTCCAGTATGACTTCTGTGATGTTCACTGAAGTTTGAGTGCTGGCTAAAGGCTTTGCCACATTGTTGACATTGGTAAGGTTTCTCACCAGTATGGATTCTGTGATGTTGACTAAGGGATGATTGCTGCCTAAAGGCCTTTCCACATTCTTTACATTGGTAAGGTTTCTCTCCAGTATGGATTCTGTGATGTTGAGTAAGGTTTGAGGGCTGGGTAAAGGCCTTGCCACTTTCTTTACATCGGTAAGATTTCTCTCCAGCATGAATTTTTTGATGTCCAATAAGGGATGAGTGCCGGTTAAAGGACTTGCCACATTCTTGACATTTGTAAAGTTTTTCTCCATTATGGATTCGCCTATGTTCATTTACTGTTGTGGCATACTTTAAAGTTTTACCACATTCATCACATTTGTAAGGTTTCTTGCCAGTATGCATTCACTGATGTTGAATTAGTCTTGAGTGCCACTTAAAGGCTTTGCCACATTCCTTACAAATGTAACCTTTCTGCCCACTATGGATTGTCTTATTTATATTTAGTCTTGATGACTGACTAAACATGTTCCCAGGCTTATTACGTATGTATGCATTTTCCCCCACATGAATCCTCTGATGATCACCAACACTGGAGGACTGGCCAAGAATTTTCCTACATTCATTATATTAGGGTTCTCTCCCATATGTATTTTCTTATGTAAAATAAGTTTGGAGCTTTGATAAAAGACTTCCCTACATTTATTGCATTCATAATGGCTCTCTGGAAAATGAGTCCTCAGATGTTTATTAATGTTTGAACTCTGGTTAAATATTTTCTCAGATTCACTGCCCTGAGCAATTCTGTTTTCATCAAAACTCCTGTGATTATCTTGTAAGGTCGACTGCTCAGTGAAGGACTCCCCAAATGGATACCACTTACCACTTTTTTCTTCATTTTTAAATCTCTGATTTTCAGAAATATTTGACTGAAATGGTACAAATAATTATTGTACATAATGGTACAAATAATTATTTTCAGCATAGACTCAGTCACTTTCTGGATTTTCCAAATTTTTCTGCTGCCGATATGTATGTTTGACCATTTGATTTGAGCCTTTGACTATAGAAATACACTGCTTTGCAGTCTTAGAAAGGGTGGTTTTCCAAAATGTTTTATAACCTTCACTATTTTGGGCAGTGAGATTCTTCTTATTGGCCTCTGTTTCGATATGCGCTTCATGGTATCTTTGATGCCCTTCACCTGCCCCAACAGTGTCCCAGTCTATTATTAACTTTCCATGGGTAACTATGTATATATCTATCGACTGACACTCTTTGGAAAATAGTTTCTATGCACATCTTTGGAAGGAGACTCTGGGGATCGTTCGAAGATTTAGCTGGAAAGGTGACAAATAAAAGTAAAATCATTCCACTTTCTACTATCAGATGAATACAATTAAAAAAAAATTTTTTTTTAATTTTTTAAAATTTCTTATACACAAAACTAAAATTAGACAACTTCAGCTTCTGGAATATTGAATCATAATTTTTTTCTACTTTCTTCAATGTATCTGAATTTAGCCCAAGGATTCTTTTTACAGAGTGATTGTTGGCCTATTTTACAACTTTGATGGTATTTGTTTATTCAGAAATGAAAGGTTTGGGGGCACCTCTGTGGCTCAGAGGGTTAAGCATCTGACTCTTCATTTCAGCTCAGGTCGTCATCCTGTGGTTTGTGAGTTCCAGCCCGGCATTCTACTCTGCACTGATAGTGTTGAGACTGCTTGGAATTCTCTCCCTCTCTCCCTTCCCCTCCTCTACTCTCTCTTTCTCTTTCAAAATAAACTTTAAAAAAATAAACTAAAAAAACGAAATGAAAAGTTTTTGTTTCCTTAATTCCAAAAAATGGATTATACCCTTAAATTCTGTGTAATACGTGGATCTATACATTTTTAAATGTCTTTTAAGTGCTTCATTCATAAAAGTTTTCATTAGAGCTTCCCATGGTTGGTTTTATGAATAATTTTCATAATTTTACTGTCCATGAAGACATGCTAATAATTCAAAATGGTCCATTTTTCATGGGTACACTGTCACAGTTTAAAATTACAGCTACACGGTACTTCGGTGGCTCAGTCAGTTAAGTGTCTGACTTTGGCTCAGGTCATAATCTCAAGGTTCCTGAGTTGGAGCCCTGCCTCAGGCTCTGTGCTGTGTGTGTTAAGCTCTCTGACAGCTGAGAGCCTGGAGCCTGCCTCAGAAATCTGTGTCTCCCTCTCTCTGTAACCCTCCTCTGCTCATGCTCTATGTCACTGTCTGTCTCAAATAAACATTTAAAAAAATAAAAATTATTTATATGTGTATATAATATGTATATATACATTCTTTCTCATTGCCATGTAGTATTTATAATATGTATATATACTACACATACGAGCACCTGGGTGGCTCGGTTGGTTAGGAGTCTAACTCTATTTCATCTCAGGTTATGATCTTACTCTTCATGAATTGGAGCCCTGGTTCAGGGTCTGTGCTGACAGTGCAGCCCTGCTTGGCATTCTCTCTCCCTCCCTCCCCTGCTTGTGCTATCTGTCAAAGTAAGTAAACTTTAAAGTAAAATTATAGTAGGTTTCATTTAAATAATCATCATTTTTTATATAGAATTTTTGGGGTTATATTTTGTCTTATTCTGGTTTTGCAATTCCATACTAATGTGCTTCTTTTTGTATGGGAGTTTCCACAGCATTATGTAGGTGTGGTGTGGTTTTGTTTTTACCTGTGTATTTTGTTATGGAGTGACAATTTTCTACCCATTATGTTTTTGGACAATGTGAGTGTAACTCAAATATGAATCAGCTTTCTGCCCTGTGCCAATAAAATCATCTATATATTTGTAGAAATAGTACCCATGCATACTTTGTGACTCATCTTGTGTATTTCTTTCCTTGGTTAGTGGTCAGTGAATGTTGTATCATGTCTATGAGAATTGTCATAATAATGGAATTAATTTCATCATCTATTTATTGATGAATATATTATCTGTACATATTTTCATTGTGGTTACCTTAGAGATTCTTGAAACATCTTAAAGGTGTAACAAACCATCACATGTGCTGCTAGAACAGAGCTCAACACAGGATTTGAACTCACAAACTGTGAGACCATGACTTGACCTGAAATCAAGAGACGGACACTTAACCACTGAGCCACCCAGGTGCCCCTATGTAGCTGCAACGGTGTACTCATGAAAAAAGGAACATTTTGAGATTATTGACATGTCTTCATGGGCACTAAAACTGCAAAGTATATTCTTTAAAATCAACCATGGAAACCTCTAATGAAAACTTTTATGAATGACGTACTTAAAAGACATTAACATTTGTATTATGTTAATGGATCCCTCCTATTACAAAGAATTTAAGTGTATAATCCATTCTTTAGAACCAAGCAAATAAACATCTTTCATTTTTTTCTTAAGGTTTTTTAAAAATGTATTGAGAGAGAGAGAGAGAGAGAGAGAGAGAGAGAGAAGGGCAGAGAGAGGGACAGAACAGGGTCCATGCAGCCAATGAAGAACATAACTTGGAGCTCAAACTCACAAACCTTGAGATCACCACCTGAGCTGAAATGAAGAGTCAGGTACTCACCCCTCTGAGCCACCCAGGTGCCCCAAAAGCTTTCATTTCTCAATAAACAAACACCATCAAAGTTTTAAAATATGCCAACAATTGTTTTATAAAAAAAATCTTTGGGATTAAATTCAGATACACTGAGGAAAGTAGAAAAACTAATTCGTTTTCCCTGAAGTAAAATTACACTTACTATTAAAACTGTTTTTCTTATGAAGGAAGTTTACTAATTATCTACTTCACTCCCATATAGCACATGTCCATGTCACATCAGAACGTTTGATCTAATAAATCGTAAAGCAATCTCATATATAACTATTCAGAAAGTGAAAACATATATAAGAAGATCACAGGAACTTTATGTTATACAGGACAAAAGTATAAAATGATTCAGTTATTAGGAAATAAGGTAACAATTGAGACTTTGTTATAGGCTGCAAATTTTAAATTCTAAATGTTCTAACTCCCCCATGCCATTTATTTATATAGTAATTCTAAAAAAGTAGTAGGTGCTTTCAATTATTTTACCATTGAAAAATGGAATTCATAGAGTGGAAATTTGTTATTTTAGTTAATATGAAAAAAATGAACTTTTAGAATTGTTTAAGTTTATTTGTATTTATTTTGAGAGAGAGAGAGAGAGAGCAAATAGGGGAGGTGGAGTGAGAGAAAAACACACAGAATCCCAAAGAGGCTCTGTGCTGTCAGCAAAGAGCTCTCTGTGGTGCTGCAACTCACAAGCTGTGAGATCATGACTTGAGCCAACATCAGATGCTTAACCAACTGATTTACCCATGTGCCCCGAAAAATGAACTTTTCAAGTGAAATAAAGGATTAGATTTTCTCATTTTAGGGAGGTGCTTGTTATCTGATGAAATTACTGGATCTCACATTTGTACAATTAAGATTTAAGCCTCCATAATATAGGAAAGCATAAGCAAGATAACATGAGATCTCCACTTTCAGCGTTCCCGGGATTTCTGCGCCAAAGCCCAAGATGCCCACCATTACACTGACACACTTCTCACATGAGGCAAAACAGAACTCAGAAATGGATTAGCATAGAGTTCCTCAGAAATACAGAGATTTTCCCCAAGACCCTCCAAGCAATGGGGAACCAATCATATTATGGAGGCCCTCACTGTGGATGTAAAGGACCCTCAGTGGAGCTGAAGGAGAATCTTAAGAGAATGCAAGATCATGATTTGTTGGAAAGCAGATGTCTGGCTGAGAGGGAGAGACATAAAACTAGGCTTCTCAAACTTATTTCCATTCAAGGAAAGCTGCTCAAAACACATTGAAGGTCTATCTTCCTCCTTTACATTGTCATCTGTTTCATTCCCACCTACCTGGGTATGAGGCTACTGTCTCCTTTCTCTTCACATGCCACAGCTCCTTCTTTTGTTCCAAAAAGACCAGGTCTGGCTTTGACAAAACAAGACCTGTTTATTAGAAAAAAGGAATATGAGTGTGCCTAGAGATTCTACCTTTCAATAGAAACTCTCTACTGAGTTTCAGTTGGACTCAGTAGAGAAGAGAGGACATTGGAGAATTCTAGCAAACAATTTCCCAAATGATGTTGCCCAACAACCCCTTTAGAACATAAAGGAGGGACTTCCAATGTTCACACCTTGATCTCCACTTCCAAGTAATACCACTACAATAATGAGCTGAAACTGGTATTTAAGACGTGTGAAATATCACTTTATGCCACTCAATGCTTAGAATTCCCATTCATCTACCGAAATTATGATGTTACCCTAAAGAAGGGGAAACTAAAGCTGAAAAGGGAACATCATAAAAATATTTCTTTACATCTACAAATGCCTACTTCTTTCCTTTACTGCAGGGATCTGAATTCCAGTCATGCAAAGAGGACGCCTCCAAGAGTCCTCTGACTTCAAAGAAAGGGACAAAACCCTGAGTGTGGTTTGGGAAGTCTGAAAGTGTTATTCTCACCTAAGAAGAGGAGGTGTCCATAGGTCTCTAACATCACATCCCTGTACAGTTCCCGCTGACTGTGGTTTAGGAATCTCCACTCCTCCTGAGAGAATTCTATGGCCACATCCGTGAATGTCAGCAGTCCCTGCAATAAATACTATAGTTACCAAGTGGCCACAGGCAGAGGTCATAAAGGTACCTAAGATACAAGAGGTAGTTAATGTCACCAGCTAGGCCCCAAGTCCTGATCTTCAGTGCTTGCTTGCTTGTACCCACTGACCTTAGTCCCACATTTTACTCAACCTCTTTTTCTACCTTCTCTTTTCCTTCAGGCAAAACACCCCACGGCATAGTGTCCTGTGGTGGAAATAGAAAGTATCCAACAAAAGGCAATAACTTCCCTGAGGAAGAGCTCGGATTGGCCCAGTTTGAGCTTAGCCTCTGACTCACACCTATGCAAATCAATAGAGTAAAGCAAGGAGTGAGAACAGTTACCTCTATCTCATTATGTTTTTAAAAAAATGTTTCCTTTAGAGAAACAACACAAGTGGGGGTGGGGCAGGGAGGGAAGGAGAGAGAGAGAAGAGGAGAGGAGAGAGAGAGAGAGAAAGAGAATATTCCAACAAGGCTCTATGCTCAGTGTGAAGCTTGACTTGGGGCATGATCTGAGGACTGTGAGATCATGACCTGAGCCTAAATCAAGAGTCAGATGCTCAACTGACTGAGCCACCCAGGAGCTCCCTTTTACCTCATTATAATACTAAAATCTCCTCCCAAAAAGGATCACAAATCTCTTTTACTATGTAAAGTACAGAGTATGTACAGAAGTGTTTTCTTAAGACTCATGTGCAACCTTATCACGAGCTCGACATAAGATGATGGCCTCCTCTTTCTTAATAGCCAACCTCACCCTAAATAAAAGGAAACCATTCCCCCTTCCTCTGTGAGTCCCTGCTTTGGAAGTTACTCCTTGTGATCTTATTTCTTGTAAATCCATTTTCTTTTGTCTGACATCCCCACCTGTAGTGTTTGTGTGATTCACCAAGGACTGCACTCCTATTAGTTCAGTTATATTAGAACTGGTTCTGGCTTAGGTGAGTTTCTTGCTTTCTGCAGTAAGAGAATTTGTAACACAGTATTATGCCCTAACATATTCTTTAACTTTGAGGTATGAACTGTTATTAATATTGTGTTTATTGAAGAGAATTTGTAAAATGAAGGCATCAACACAGGCATACACATTTTTGAATCCTGTATTTACATCATACAGTACATGTGGTGTCTATTTCTTAAATGGAAAGTTTTGGTGAGTTACAAATATACTTAGCATATTCTAATGTGAATTAAAATTTACAACAGTGCATTAGAGATCTTGTTATAATGCAAATTCTGTTCAGGAGTTCTGGGATGAGGTAGGAGTCTATGCTTCTAACAAGACATTAGTCTATGGGCCAAGGGATACATATTTCAGTACGAAGACGTAGAACTCAAAGGCAGGAACTCTTGGAGGACTTGGAACTGAATGGGTTTTATAGCAATTACAAGTTCTACTAGAATAGCAAGAAAGCTGACAAGCCTTTCCAAGAATTTCCTAGTAGACGGCCATGTAACAGTTTCTCATAAATTCATGGAAAATACATAATAATGATCTAAGAGAACAAACACATTATTCTTCCATTTTTAGGGAATATTTTGTCAAACATCCAGTACATGGTAGTGATTAGGTTTTAACGCAGGTCATCTGTCTTAGAGTAGACCTAAAATGACACACTGGTCAATATACAGAGGGGACCCTAAAGCAATGTTCATAGCAGGTGTCAAGCCTGAGAAGAATGATGGAATAAAGAAGGTATCCACACAAAATTTATCTACCTTTATACATTCCATGCACACATCTATTCTGAAAATGCTTATATACATATTAAAAGTTATAGAGTAGAAAGTTATCAGGGTGACTAAGAAATATTTTTAATGCAGTGTGCCCGGGTGGCTCAGTCAGTTGGGTGTCCAACTCTTCACTTTGGCTCAGGTCATGATCTCATGTTTCCTGAGTTCAAGCCCCACCTCAGGCTCTGTGCTGAGAGCGTGGAGCCTGCTTGGGATTTTCTCTCTCTTCCCTCTCACTTTGCCCCTCATTCTCTGTCAAGAAAGAAAAGAACAGAACAGAACAGAAAAGAAGAAAGGAAAGGAAAGAGAGAGAAACGTTTTCAATAACATGAAACTCATAAATCTAGTTATAGATGATCATGCTTAGGTCTTTTACTTAACTATCAACACAAACACATAGAATGATATAAGTAACACAGTATTTGTGAGTCGAGTATGATTAGGGATACAAGAAAAATGTTCATCTTCAGCACAGAAGGCTGACCTATAGCCTGGAACATGTTCCAAAACATTTTAATTTTTTTAATGTTTATTTTTGAGAGAGACAGAGCACGAGTTAGGGAGAGACAGAGAGAGAGGGAGACACAGAATCTGGAGCAGGCTTCAGGTTCTGAGCTATCAGCACAGAGCCTGACATGGGGCTCAGCCTCACAAACCAGGAGATCATGACCTGAGCTGAAGTTGGATGCTTAACTGACTGAGCCACACAGGCGCCCCTAGATAGTTTTGATAAGCATCAAATAAAGGCTTGTTCCTCCATTAAAAAAAAATGTTTATTTATGTTGTGAGAGATGCATGGGCTATCACGGTGTGAAAGGGGGAGAGCCAGAGAGGGAGAGAATCCCAAGCAGGCTCCAGTTGTGTCTGTGTCACCCAGGGGCCCATGGACGATACATTTTAACGGGTCTCGTGACTGCCATTACATCTCACCAATAGTTAATGAAGTGAATCATAAGCACCAGAGAAAATCTTGCGGAAGCAGTTAAGTAGAAAGCTAAAGAAACATTTGCGACTGAACACTCTGTGTACCTACCCTCCCCCTTGAACATACATGTAAGTTCTATGCAGTTGAAGTACATCTCTTTCTGCCCAAGTGTCCTGTCCCTGTACTACTTCAATAAATTAACTATCTTGTACCATACAGTAACTCAAGAGTAGTATCTGGACCACAGTACTCAATAATCCCATAACACACTAATTCTTGGAAAGCTTTTTTAAATTACTTTTTTAACTTTTAAATTTATTTAATTTTTATTGAGAGAGGACAAAAGTGACTGCGGGTAGTGGGGGGGAGAGAGACAGAGACAGAGACAGATAGGGAGAGGGAGTGCGGGAGGAAGCAGGGCACATGTACACCTGAAGCGGGGCATGTGCTCAACTGAAGCAGGTCTTGAGGTCACACCATACGGAACTCAAACCCACAAACCATGAGATCCTGACCTGAGTCAAAGTCAGATGGTTAAGGGAGTGAGCCATCTAGGTGTGTTATGCTGAGAAATACAGAGACCAACCGAGACAACTGAAGTCGAATGAAGGGAGTCTTTATTACCGGCCAGGACTGCACAGAGTTAACACAGAACTCTAAAAGTGCTGTCCCAAGTCCAAGAACTTAGGGCTTTTTTAATGAGCAAGCAAACAGGAGGTACAGAAGGAGAATTGAGCGGTTATTGCAGGGGACTCCAGAAGAGATAAGGAGAGGGCCCTTATCCTGGTCTGCAGGAAAACACTTGTCATTCTGAAGGCAAGGTTTAGGGTGGTAGGGGGGTTTCAAAGAAATAGTTATTACCTCAAGGACAGAGTATGCCAGCTGTGTCGTAAATAGCCATTAACAGGGACCATTAACCCTTGTCTTTTTACTTGTCTGTTTTTCTTTTTCTTGTACCTGGGGATAGTCACATAGCCCCCGCCGAGTGCAGGCCTAGAAGGTAAACTCTGGGTTAAGATGGAAGGACTAAGACTCAATTCGTGTGCAACCAGTGCCCCAATTTCTTTTTTTTTTTTCTTTAAATGTTTATTTATTTTGAGAAAGGACGAGCAGAGAGACAGAGAGAACTCCCAAGCATGTTCCAAATGAACAGCATACAGCCTGACGTGGGCCTCTATCTCATGAACCATGAGATCATTATCTGCACCGATACCAAGAGTAGAGGTTTAACTGATCGACCCACCCACGTGCCTCTAATTGAAAGCTTCTGTTTCAATCATTTGTGCTCTATGATATTTCAGGATTTTAAGACACTCAAACATGTTATGTGATTTTTCTTTTCTTTTTCTGAATATACAAAGAAGTAAATAGAAGAGTATGTCTGTGTCATGACTATGGAGTGAAATAAAAACCTACGGGATAAAGGTCTGTTTGATTTAGAACCTCTACTCCCAGAAGTCAATAGCTCTACTACATAAAGGTGGCGGCCTTCATTGCCCAGTGGAAACTGATGTGAGGTGGGCTAGGAGTAAATGCTCAAGGAAGTATCTTGAGGCTTTTTTGCTGAATCAAACTTTTTATTAAAGCACAGGGTCAGGATCCAGGGGCAGAATGAGCTGCAATGTGATTGGGAGGAACCACTGATTAGGTACTTCTACGTGGGGGGTAGGGTATAGAAATAATAGACGGTTTAAAGGATTTTTATATGTTAAAGAAGACTTACAGGATACTGGAAGTCTGGCTTTTGTCAATCTAAGGTTGCTTTGTGTCTCTAGAAAAGAACTAACATTAAAGCAGTTGTGAATTCCTTGAGGAATATCTCCCTCTGCCAGTCTCAAGTATTTGTCAATGGGTTGCAAGTTGTAAGAAAACTTAATTTTATTTGCATTTCTTTTTGCCTTTGTTCTCTTTCTCAGAAACTACAAGGAAGTAGTTTCTGGGGGGCTCATTCAGTTAAGGGTCTGACTCTTGATTTCAGCTCAGGTCAAGATCTCATGGTTTTGTGAGTTCCAGTCTCGAGTCTGGGTCTGCACTGACCCTGGGGAGCCTGCTTGGGATTTGCACCCTCTCTCTGCAACTCCCCTGTTCCCACTCTGTCTTTCTCAAAATAAATAAACAAACTGAAAAAGAAATACAAGGAAAGAGGAACTAGGAGAAAGAAGTTTCCAGTTTAAATGTCATGGTGTCTGGAAATCGCTCAGGGAATCTGACTAAAATCATTACAACTGAAAAGAAGGAAAGTATGAACATTACAGCGAGAAAATCTGGCAGACAGCTGAAAGCCAAGTAAAAAGAAAGGTAACATCAACTGTAAGGAAACAAATGGATATCAGTGCCTAAGGCATAGTTCTGGACACAGGATCATGGGTATGTTCTTGAGACCCCCAAATAGTAAATCAGAATATAAACAACTTTGAGGATACAGTGGATTTATACAGGCTTCAGTCACATATAGTTTCCATGTCTTGTAATATCTAGAATATCGTAGAGAATCTTTTCCACATCTCAAGGGACAAGAGTTCCTTTTTCTGAGAACATTCTAAGTTATTCTGTGCCTCATATCCATCTTGTGTATTTGTGCATTTTCATACCTACTCTACCCAGAGCAGAGAAAGATTGAGGTCAGACCTAAATGGGAACCGTGTTCCTTGAGTGCAATCCTAGGACCAGACCCCATCAGCAATAGGAAACTGGGACTCAATACCTTCTGCTCTGGATCTGTCACAAAGGGAATCTTTCCAATACTTGCAGGACTTTAATTCAAAGTGACAACTGTTGTTGCCCTACTGGAAGCCAGGTTGAGAGAAGGGAGGGAAGTCTCTGGGATGTAGAGGAGGAGTGTCCTGAAGACCAAACCTTGAGTATCATTTCTGAGAAGGTTAAAAACTAGGTGAAACATTAGAACTAAAAAAAAAAAAAAAAAATCATTGGTGTGTTTCTTTTTTTTTTTTTTTTTTGAGAGAGAGAGAGAGAGAGAGAGAGAGAGAGAGAGAATGAGAATGCAAATAGAGGAGAGAAAGAGAGGGAATCTTAAGTAGGCTTCATGCTCAGCACTAACTAACGCAGATGCCCGGGTAGATGGCAGGACCCTGGGATCAGGACCTGAGCTGAAATGAAGAGTCTGATGTTCTATGGAATAAACCACCCAGGTGCGTTGCCATTTCTACATGCATGGAATTTCCCAAGAAAAAGACACCTGGGCCTCTATATGGGACACAAGGCTTACCTGAGAACTGGCCATTTCTTCTTCTTTCACCTTGTCCTCTAGATTTCTTTCTCAGAAGACATTTGTGGAGAAATCACAGCTGAATTAGGAGAAAATGTCTTTAAAGCCACTGACACAGCCTCTTCATCTATAAACTGCCCACATGCAGGCAGGACTTTGTAATGCAAAAAAAGGCCCAACTTCCTAGTCCTTTGTGTCAGGAGCTATTCAGAAACTATGAGGGCCTACTTGGAGACCACTCTCTGAGTTTTCCTTCTCTGTTTTCAGGGGCCTCCCCTCCCACAGCAGCCCACAAATTCTGCTTGAGCATAGGAACAGTGTGCTACATGGACCTGAACCTCCCCAACTCCTATGGAGGAGACCCTGTTACCTCTCCTTGAACCAAAGCCTGCACCCAACTCTCATAAATTAATGGGAAGCCTTCCTGCTGAAGTCTGTGCCTCACTGACAATTATGATAGGAAAGGATAGGATTCTGTTTAGAGAAAGGTAAAGATTAGGACCTGAGGTCCCTGGGTGGGGAAAAACACATTCTAGAACAATGCTGGGAGTGCCCAACCACAGCAAACCCCCTCAGGCATAAGGTTCCTCTTAAGACTAGAACAGACACTACCTACCTACTCACCCCCCAGTTTTCCTCAGGAGTTTCACTAAAGACCTAACTAAAAATAAGTAGTAGACCAAAACTTAGAGCCCCCAAGAAACCCTAGGGCCATAGACCACCCCTCGTACAATGGACACACACCAATAGAATGCCCACTCTCTGTAAAGAGATTTCCTACTACTCTTCCTTTCTTATACTCATAAACTTTTGCCTGCTGCTCATTTTTATGTCCACCTCTTTCTTATTCAAAGTGGTAAGACAAGGAATCCTAAGTATTGAGGGGGAAAAAAATCCCACAACAGAATCACCTGGAGCACTTCACCAACACAACGCTATGGTTTCCACTCACACCAACTAACAGAATCTGAGGGGGAGGGCCGCAGCAGTGCCCTTTTTTGAAACTCCACACGTGATCCTATTGGGAAGCATTTGGGTAAGTGACCCAGCGAAAAACAGTAATCGAGAGTGTGGTTGTTATCCAGATTTAAATCCTTTCCTTCTCCACAGATCAGAGTTTCTGGAGATTTACACATTCTCCCTCTTTCTGCTTCACAGAGGGAAACTCTCTTCCAAATGGAACATTCCCTTATACATGCAAATGTCTCTTGTAAAGGAAACTACTTACAAAGGAAACTTATAGAAGTAAAAAGTTGAACAAAAATCAAAATGGTAGCATTAAACCATCAGCGAGCCTTGATATTAAACCAAGTAACATCTTTTTGAGTGATCTGGGAAAGAGAAGAGAGAGGGAGACATGGCTCCAAACAGGCAGCAGAGAGCCTGGTGTGGGGCTTGAACTCACTGTGAGATCATGACCTAAACCAAAGTGGGATGCACCCAAGCACCCCTCTTAGCCTTTTTTTTTTTTTTTTTTTAATGAGAGACCCAGTACCATCCTGAACACAGGATGACCAAGGCTGGCAGCACAAACAACAACTGTTGAAACCAGGTGGATCCTGTATTTCCCTATAACACCCTCCCCCCCAGCCCCTTCTTCTGGGTGGGCTTGCAGTTCTGAAGGCCCTAACCTGCCTCAGCCTCCTCAGCCTCCCAAAGCAAGAAAGCTACTGTTCCTCTTCATCCCAAACTCTGTCTTCATGTTATATTTTTGACTCTGAAGCACCAAGGTCAGATTTCAACAACAGAATGATTGTGTAGGAGACGAAAATATTTTTCTTCACCTGTTCTCAATTCTTTGGCTTAATAATTAAACTGACATAAGACAGGTTCACAAGAGAAGAAAATATTCTTAATTATAGGAACATCAATGATTTGCAGCTCAAAGACAGGGTGCTGATGGTTATGTGCCATTGTGACTTAAGGAGAAGGGGGTAGGGATTTAGAATTTCAAAAAGGGGAAGTACATCACAGGAAAAGGGAAATAGTAAATGTCTGCCGAACAAATGTTTGCCCATGCCAGGCAGGTAACTTTTTATAAAAGGTTCCTGTCTAGTATTAGCTCCTTTCCTGATAGAGGTCCCTCATCTAATTTATACTTGGTATATCAGCCTCAGAGGAAATCTCCCTTTGCTGCAGCAGTACAATCCTAAAAAACATTTGTTTTCTCACTGGGTACCTTCCAGCTTGTCTCTTGGCTCAGGAGGGAGACCCTAAGGACAAAGCAAACCTGAGGGGAACAGGAACTACCCCCCTCAAGCCACAAGGACGGCCCTGAGCCAGAAAGACCCCACCCCTGATTGACTCCCAGTCAAAGAAAGATTTAACCTTCACTGACTACCTGCAGATACCCACTCACTTTTGCCTCCGTTTCCCTTACATAAAGCTGAAAGTATTTCCAGCACATCAGAGGCAGTCTTTGAGACATTAGTCTGCTATCTTCCCAGTGTTGGCCTCCCTGAAATAACTTCGTTTCTTGTTCTGTCACTTCTCATCTCTCTGCCTTTGGATTTTGTCAGCAGCGAGTGGCCAGGCCTGGTCTGTTTGGAACCCCAGAGACAGGAGCTCTTGCACCCCTCCCTGCACACCAGGCAACAGGAGAAGGATGAGTGGTGACAAAACAAGAAAGGGATTTTCTTCAGTGAGGCCAACACCGAGAAGGCAGTGGGCTAACATCTCAAACACTGTCTAGACTGCTGAAAATTCTTCCAGGTTCCTATAAAGAAAATGTAGGACAAAGGGTGGTGGTACATGCAGGTGGTGAATGAAGGTCAGGTTGATCACTGTGTTGCTGTCATGCATGTGGGGTCTTGCTGGAGCAGGGGAGTCTGTATTGCTGGAGGGAATAGTTTCCTTTCCCATCCTGGGATGCTTTGCCTAGTGGGGCTTCTATAGGAGATAAAAGATAAACTGGGAAGAAGGACTGAATTAGAAAGTATAGATGAAGATCAAAATAGAGACAGATGAAGGAACTCTTGGGTCCTCTTTCCATTTCACAATGCCTTTGTATATTTACTTTTAAAAATTTGAGTGACCATCCGAGGCACCTGGATGGCTCAGTCAGTTAAGCATCCGACTTCAGCTCAGGTCATGATCTCGCAGTCTGTGAGTTTGAGCCCCACACTGGGATCTGTGCTGACAGCTCAGAGCCCGGAGCCTGCTTCTGATTCTGTGTCTCCCACTCTCTCTGCCCGTCCCCCACTCATACTCTCTGTCTCTCTCTCTCTCTCTCTCTTAAAAATGAATGTTAAATTTTTTTAAAAAAAATTGAGGAACCATTAGATATTCAGAAATGGAAAACAGGGTGCTCCATGGGTTGCCTCTTGAAGTTCCCATGGCATAAATATGGAGAGTCCACATACACATGGACATTCCAAAGTCAGGCAGGCAAAATGAGGTATGTATGTCATCCTGAATCAAGGAGAAGGGAGTAGGAGTCTAGGATTTCAAATAAAGAAATGCACTAACACAATGAATAAGAGAGGAGCAGGTGTTTGGTGAAGAGGTTCAGGACAGCCCCCCCACCCCCCGAATGTTTCACTTTGGCATGTAGATTATTCTGAGCTGAAAGCACTTGAAAATCCTTATGATCTCAGGGGAGAGGTTTGTTCCCCCCCCTTAATGACATAAAAGAATCTATATTGGAGGTCCTTTCCAGAATAAAGGTTATTAACAAATTTTTTCTGAGCAACTCATCTCTATGATAGGGCAAATGTCTTATTACCAAACTTCTGCTCTTCCTATCACCCTATGAAGTACATTCCTTTCCTTGAAATCCCTGGTGCTACCCACTTCTCAGTTCAGAATCACATATATACCTCATTTTGCCTGTCTTTAAAATGTCCATGTCTCTGTGAATTCCTTGCATGTATGCCATGTACACTTGATTTTCTCCTGTTAATCTGTCTTCTGTCAATTTGATTCTTTGTTCCTTGACGTGGACATGAAATCTTGCCATCTGACATAGGTTAATTAGATGTTTGCTCTGCCATACACATGGATCACTCAGATAAAATTTACCCTCTGTTATAACCCTTGTTTTGGAAAGGGCACCCAATGTAGAATCCTCTATGTAGTTAAGGAAAGAACCCCAGGTTCTCTGGAGCCCACAGGGTGTTGATTGACTTCAGCTCCAAATAATCTACATGCCAACGTGGCACATTCTGGGGGGGGGGGGGTCTGTCCCGACCCCTTTCAAAGCACATTATGTAATGAGAAATAATGAAATTAAGTCACCAAAACATACAGCCTTTGCTTCTATGTATCTGATTTGGGGTTTCACCAAAATATTAGCACCTACCATTGAGACATAGGAGGAGCAGTGAGCCAAACCTCTGACCTCCTCTAATCTGTGCAGTGAGGGGAGAGCCCAGAGTGGGGCCTGACGTAGAAAAGCTTTACAAGTCAGGGTTCTGCATGAGCTGTGGAGTCAGAGGGCTCTAGGCTTCTTATATCCCTGCCTATGGGCTATTGTCCGTTTTGTCTAACTTTGTCTAACAAAAAGTTTGTACAATTCTACTCTACTTAAGCCAATTCACTGTTTCATGACATTAAATGATAAGTGATTTAACATAAACACTTAAGAGATTCTGGGACAATACTATAGTTGGCCATTGAAAGACATAGGTTTGAAGTGCATGGGTCTTTCTGCATACAGTTTTTGTTTAGATAAACACGGAACATTGTAAATGTATTTCCTTATGATTTCCTTAATACTTCTCTAGCTTATTTTATAGTAAGGCTGTGTATGTGTGTGTGTGTGTGTGTGTGTGTGTGTGTGTGTAATTGACTACGTTATTCATAAGTCTTGCAATCAACAGTTGTCTGTTAAGAATTAAGTTTTCAGGGAGCCTATGTGGTTCAGTCAGTTAAATGTCTCACTTTGGCTCCGGTCATGATCTCATAGCTCGTGGGTTTGAGCTGCACATTGAGCCCTGGGCTGACAGCTCAGAGCTTGAAGCCTGCTTTGAATTCTGGGTCTCCTCCTCTCTCTGCCCCTACCAGCTTGAGCTCTGTCTCTCTCCCAAAATTAATAAAAATTAAAAAATTTTTTAATTAAGTTTTAAAAGTGTCATTAGTGATACAGGGATTTTTCATCTGCCTAGTGGGGTTGGTGCCCTTAACTGCTTTATTGTTGAAGGGTTTCTTAACACGGTAAACAAATACAAGTATTACTACTACTAGTAAAAACTCTTTTCTTTGTGGATGGCCTTTCAGGGCCACCTTTGTATTCACAAAACCACAGAGAAATGAAGTCGTAATCCCCCATAGATCACCCCTTCCTTGAAGTGACCCCAAAACCTTGAATTCAACCAAATAAACGTTTGCTCTATATTGAAAGGCTCTCAATCGTAGAGGCCATGACGCTTCATCTCTGTTTCTCTAATAATCGTATTAAATAGAAACAATCACTTTCTCTATCAGTTTGCAACTCCAAGCCTCCTCAGATTTCATCACAGTACCTATTAAACACATTTTAATCCTGAGAAAAACATCAAATTCCATGTTAGAGATTAAAAACAAAAACAAAAAACACCACACCAAGGTTTCTCAAATATGAAATGTATAAAAATTTGGGAAAGACTGATACACAGCAAAGGATATTGCAAGGAGATGATGATTATAAATTGCTATTTTGGATAACATCTTTATGGAGGAAAAATAATTATAATTAGTGAAATAATAATTCTGAAATTCTATAATATAAAGGTGCCATTGTTAGTTGTATGTTTTGCCAAAAGTACCAGAGTAATGTCCGAGGTCAAGAACAAGGGAACAGCATGAGGAGTATGTGAGAACTCTCTGTGTTCTCTCTGCCACACTTCTGGACAGAGTCCAACGGACTTTTGGGACACTAACAAGTGAACCAATATACATATTAAGAGGACCCCCATATGAAAGGAGCGTGAAAAGAGACAGAGAACTTATATGAAAAACTAATGGCTCCTAATTCCCATGCTTGTGGAAAGAAACATGCAAGAAGCTCAGTGAATTTTTATGCAGGATAAATGCCAAATCTTAAATTTATATCTTAAATGATAGGGACACACTATAATTACCCTATCATAAATCACAGGTGAACAGAAAACTTTGAAACACTATGAGAAAAGCAAGTCCTCTTTTTCAACAGATCCAGTATAAGATATTATCAGTTTCTCAACATACCTTGTAGGAAATATTGCATGGGATAATATATTCAAGTACTGAAGTATCAAAAAATATCAACCAAGGGGCGCCTGGTTGGCTCAATCAGTTAAGCATCCAGCTACAGTTCAGGCCATTATATCAGGGTTTGCAAGTTCGAGCCCCATGTCTGACTCTGTGCTGATAGCTCAGAGCCTGGAGCCTGCTTCAGATTCTGTGTCCCCCTCTCTGCCTGCCCTTCCCCCACTCATGCACTCTTTTGTGCTCTCTCGCGCGCTCTCTCTCTCTCTCTCTCTCTCTCTCCCCCACCAAAATAAATAAACATTGATTAAAAAAAAAAAAAAGAAAGGAAGGAAGGAAGTCTTTCCCAGGAAAACCCCCTAGAAGCTTACCAGTAAACCAGATCTACAAGAAACATTAAAGGGAGAGGCTGGTTAAAATACAATGATTCTAAAAGTAACTGAAATATAATGAACATATAAAACTCTCTGCTCAATGTAAATATTTAAACAAATATAGAAACCTGGAGTTTGTAATGAGGAACCACAAATCAGTTTTCTTTCTGTGACAACGGATTTTTAAAAAATAAAATCATAAAAATCACAAATCCATGTTACAGAATGCACAACATGAAAGACAGAATTTGGGATATGAGTAAGACAAAGTGGATACAGTGGTGGACATGATATGTATGAGAGGTTTTAAGTCCTTCTCATGGTAACCACAAAGAAAATTCCTATAGAAGAGAGAAAGGAGATGAGAATGGTATCAAAGCAGGTCATTACAAACATCAAAGAAACAAAATGGAACATAGGAAGAGAGGAAAAGTGGCATAAAATAGCCACAACAAGTAGAGAAAACAATATAAAAATGGCAGTAGTAGCGGCTCCCTTTCAGTAATACTTTGATTGTAAATATATTAAAGTCCCCCAATCAAAAGATATAGACTGGCTGAATGAGTAAAAAACAAAATCCTACAATCTCCTGTCTGTAAGAGACTCACAGTAGATCTAAGGTCACACATAGGATACAAGTATAAGTACATAAAAAGACATTCGATGCAAGTGGGAGCCAAAAGGCAGCATAGGTGGCCGTACTAATATCAAACAAATACATATTAAGGGTCAAAAACAGTCACAACAGGGGCACCTGTGTGCTCAGTTGGTTAAGTGTCCATCTCTTGGTTTCTGCTCAGGTCATGATCTCATGGTTTGTGGGTTTGAGCCCTGAATAGGGCTCCACACTGACAGTGCAGAGCCTGCTTGGGAGTCTGTCTGTCTCTCCCACTCTCTGACTCTCCCTCACTCTCTCTCTCTCTCTCTCTCTTTCCCTGGTCTCAAAATAAAAAACTTTAAAAATTATTTAAAATTATTAACAAATTTTTTCAAATATCATGACAGGAAAAGCACATTATATAAAGACATGAAATTACAGGACACTATATCAACTATAATTATGTGTGCACCTAACATCAAGATCCCATACAGGTGAAGCACACATGACAGAATTGAAGCAAGAAATACACAGCATCCTAAGAGTAACAGA
>CM053563.1:3983514-4011369 GCA_028646485.1 Cryptoprocta ferox | reverse complement strand
AAGGCTCCTTGAGCTTTAGTGTGCATCGAAATTATATATTCCAGAACCCCCCTGGGAAACTGTAATGTTGCAGGTTTGGTGTGGGGCCCAGGAAGTAGCATACTAGAAGTTCCATACCAGTCCTCGGAGTGTACCACATAGACCTAGAATCAGTAGCGCTAATTGAGAGAAAACAAACCCAGCACACCTGAGCCCCATGTCCTCACCATCTTGTCTCCACTCAAGTAGTCTTTGTTCCCAGTCTTGAAATGCCACATCTTTGCTGGCCCTGTGAAAATTACTGAAGGGTAGAGGAGGCAGCAATGTCTTGTCATTCAAACCCAAGTTCAGTTGCTCCATGCTAAAGACAGTATTCGTGGGGCACCGAGGTGGCTCAGTCAGTTAAGTGTCCAACTTCTGCTCAGGTTATGATCTAGCGGTTCGTGGGTTCGAGCCCCATGTTTGGCTCTGGCTGGCAGCTGAGAGCCTGGAGCCTGCTTTGGATTCTGTGTCTTCCTCTCTCTGTCCCTCCCCCTCTTGTGCTCTGTCTCTCACTGTCTCTCAAAAAGAAATGATGGGGCGCCTGTGTGGCTCAGTTGGTTAAGCGTCCGACTTCAGCTCAGGCTGTGACCTCACTCTTTGTGAATTCCAGCCCCACATTAGGCTCTGTTCTGACAGAGTCTAGAGCTGGGGGCCTGTTTTGGATTCTGTGTCTCCCTCTCTCCCTCTCTGCCCCTCCCTGGCTCACACTGTCTCTCTCAAGAAAATAAACAAATTTTTTTTAAAAATTAAAAAATTAAAAAATAAATCTTAAGAAGACAGTACTCTAGAGACAGGTGTTGGCGATGTTAACCTTAAAAAAAGAAACTGGCAGTTATTTTATCAGCAAAACATGGATTATTCAGGAAGAAAACAAAATTGGGATCCTGGACAAAAAAGCTATAGCAAACCCTACTCATGCCTTGTGACCAAGGAAGAGACAAAATTAAATAAAAAAAAGGATTAAAAAGATATGTTGTGAAGGTTGTAATGAACTAAAAGTCTTGTGGTTTAACCAGGCAGTTTCATGTGTGGTGGCTTCATTGTTGGATCTATTGCCCAGGATGACCAGGAGAGCACCTCTTTCTGGCTGGAATAGCTGAGTGGTATCCAGGTACAAGGTTTAGTTCATGTCAGGTCACGTCCATTTCTTAATCCTGGTTCTGCAATTAACCACAAGTGGGAGGCCTTGAGACCTCCCCTTGCCAAAACCACCCAAATCTGTTTGGGTGAGGTTTTTTCCCATTACTAATTTTCACATTCCCCTTTTTGATCAAGATCTTGCCTTGGAAGCAGGAAAGTTCTTTATGTTTTATGGCTTTGTCTCTCAGGGCAAGGAAGGACCTTTCCTGGTTGTCATGTCTCAGGTCAAGGGGAGGTACTTGGCAGCTGGAAACCACTGAAGCCACACATGAGTGACAGGGAGGGATAGAAGGGAAAAACTGTCAGGTACTCCCAGCTTAATTTTATATCTTATCAAGACTAAGTATTTAACCAGCATCAACTTATCGAACACATCTTTCTTGTAAAAGATTGATTAACAGCAATTACTGGTCAGAAGAAAATGACAATTACCAACTGTATGTTGGTTCTAAACCAGGACCGTGGGTCTGAAAGTAGCCATCTGAAAATATTTATTGCCACTTATCTGGACTTAGGGAAGAAACGTTTCTTTTCTGTGAAGGCAAAACTAGTATGCCTCCTGGAAGTCACCTCTTAAAACTGCTATAAGGCGAAATAGTGTAGTATTATGGGAAGCATTGAATTGAACAATCTAGTGTATTTGGGAACATACACTACATGTATAAATATGAAGCAATAGTTGATGAAAATTTGCAAGATTAGCAAACATTGAAAGACATTTTAAAATGGAAATGTTATCTCAAAATAACTGTGTTGAATCACATGTGCTGTCCATAATATTCTGAAAAGTTTTACGTATACAACCATGCATTAAGATAAAAATCCATAGTTAATAATTTCAGTGAAAGAAACGTTTGATATTTATGCCCTCAAATCATTCAATAATGCACACTAGATCATAATGAGGCTTTTTCTTAAAAGGCCATCATCCAAAGAGGGTTCCCACTTTTGCAAGAGATTGGGAAGTGCAGATAAAAGCCATTTTCTTTCCACACAAGGAAAAGAAGAGGCAACAGGGAGAAAAGGTATACAGGTCTTGTCCATACATCTTGGGAAAGCTATCTCCCCACATGTTGTCTATTTCAATTCCAGGAAATCCACCCCTTCAGATCACCAGATGGTGTGCAGGTCCAGTCAGGGTGTAGTGCTTTCTTTAGACATGTCACATGGATCCAATGGTCCATTTCCTGGAGTTTGGGAGCACTAGATTATTAAGCAAGACCCCATGATTATTTCCTCAGTGGCCTGAACGAAAAGGAAGTGGCAGGAATGGCTCTGGGGTGAGGAGGTATCAAGAAGCCACAGGGTCCAATTGATGGCTGTCATACCCTATGGGGCAATGTCAGCCCCCATAGTTTTGGTTGAGCACCCCAAGGACATTCCCTTCCCTATCATATACAATGAGGATAAAGGGGAGTTGATAATTAGGATGTCCAAGGGTAGGAGCATATTTTGGACTTTACTTTGAGGTCTCAAAGACTGTGTCATCCTCTCCTTTCCAAATAATAGGGTTAGGTTTGTCTATTTTAGTAGAGCATATCCTGGCTGAGACCTAAAAGAGAAGTTTGGAATTCAATTTTGCAATACCAGCAGAATCTAAGAAATTCTCACCACGGGTGCTTAGTTTACGTGTGGAGACATTCAGAATCGTTTGAAGTCTACATGGATCCCAATCTAGTCCTTGCTCTGAAAGCAGGTACCCTAAATATCCAACCTGAGCATGAGCAAATTGCAATTTTTTTCGAGGCTTTATGTCTCCTTAAGGGCAATTTTTTTTAATGTTTTGTTTTGCTTTGTTTTTGAGAGAGGAAGCTTGAATTGAGGAAGGGCAGAGATAGAGGGGGACAGAGGATCTGAAGCAGGCTCTGTGCTGACAGCACCAAGCCTGATGTGGGGCTCAAATTCACAAATCATGAGATTATCACCTGAGCCAAAGTTGGATCCTGAACCAAGTGAGCCACCCCGGGGCTCCAAGGGCAAAACTTTTAACAGATAGCTGCTGTCTTCATCTGAAAAAGCTTGAGGAGGGAGCAGAGAAGAAAATCATCTACACATTGTAACAAAGGAGAACCTAGAGAAAACTTTATGTCATTCAAATCAGTCTTTAAGTTTTGTGACAAACTGCATGGGCACTCTGTGTAACCCTGAGGCATTTCTGACCAGGTGTATTGCCATTCCTCCCAGGTGAAACCAAAAGGATGCTGGCTTTCCTCATCAACTGGAATACTTAGAAATGCATTGCATAGGTTAATTTCACCAAAACCTTTGGTTTCAGTGGGAATGGATTTCACTAGAGCATGAGAGTTAGATACTGTCTGTTATCTATTGCTCAGAGTTTCTGGACAAACCTCCATCCTCAGACGTTGGGTTTTCTCACAGCTAAAATACAGGTATTACAGGGAATGCGTTAGGGCATAAGGAGGCTCTGAGCCTTGTAATCCTCTATTATGGGCAAGTGCCCTGAAGAGTTTCTTTGTTTAGAAGCCCTTTGTTTAGGATAGTGATTAAGTCTAGACACAGACTTTGGGGGATCTGTTTGAACCTGGATGGGAGGTGCACTGTGGATGGTGCCAATATCAGTGGAACATTTTCCTCATTAAGAGGATGATACCTGATCCAATAGGAATAAATGACCAGTACCCCTACCCTCAGCTAAAGTGCCATCAGAGACAGAGCATAGAAAACATGTGAAGGGTCATTTATTTCCCCGTTTCCAATTGTGGTTCCTACTGTCAAATTCTGGTTACAGAGTATGGGCGCTTTATTTGGCTTGGTATGTGAATAACACGGATGTGTTCCTGTTTACATGTAGGTTTTAATTTACTTCCTCTGTTCTGGACATTAATGTCACAGCACTTGTTATGAGTCCGTTGAAGAATCTTAGGCACCTGACCCAATGTGCACCATTACAGGTCCATGTGCTTTCATCTCCTCTGTGCTCTTTGCCACATCCCTCTACTATAA
The DNA here is from genome assembly GCA_028646485.1 of Cryptoprocta ferox. Classification (NCBI taxonomy): domain Eukaryota; kingdom Metazoa; phylum Chordata; class Mammalia; order Carnivora; family Eupleridae; genus Cryptoprocta; species Cryptoprocta ferox. Next base: position 4,007,244 of record CM053563.1, on the reverse strand, counting down.
CATTAATATATTTTCTCATTTATCATTAAGTACCTTGGGATAATTTATTGAAAGATGTGCATCAATCATCTCATTTAATGTAGTAAGTCCCTCTTCTGGTTCATGTTGTTCGTAGTCTGCTTTGGAAAAAGAAGGTTCTGTCCTGTGTTCACCAGAGATACTGGTATTTGAAGTGGCAATTGTAAATCAGGGTTCCATCCTGCAAGTTTCCAACTTAATCTGCATTCATGTCACTGGCATACTCTTCCTTATCACTTCTTGCTGCAGAGAAAGAAAACGTACATATATATGTTCCACTCCCTTAAAATTGTAAAATATAACTCAGCTCAAACGTTAAATCAGACAAAATATTTCAGTGGTAGAGGAGAATCATAAGCGATAGCTATTTTGGTTACATCACGGAGTATATTTGTGTTTGCGGTGCGCTACAAGACACAAAAACCTTTATCCACAAACAGATATAGAAGTTGTATGCCAGTGAGAACATGTCTTATTTTCAATGATCAGAAACAAATTTCCTGTCTCATTTTTATTTTTTAATTTAATTTATAATTTTGTGTTTTGTGCTTACCTTCACTTCCATCTTTTAGTTGATCAGTTCTGTGGTTTAATCATGCTCTGTTACCATTGTCACTTTGAGACCTGCTCTAAACCTTCTTTTAGGGTTGCCTGTGTATGGTGGTCTGTGTGTTCCTCTGAGACGAATTCAAAGTCTGACAATCTGGGGCAAAAATCATGCTATACCATTACTGAAGTTTTGCGAAGATATTTTTGAAAGCTAAAGAACAATTCTGTTGTTCTCATAGGTTACTGTGGATTTATGGATGAGTTTTAAAATAGAATGTCATATAGTGGTTAGTAAATGTTCAAGAAGAATTATTTCTCTCCTTGGTGTTAGGGGTTGTAATTTCCACACTATCCTTTAAATTCATAGTCATCCATGATTTCTTCCATTTCTTTTTTTTTTCTTTTTGGAATTTAAAAGTGTGGCTCTTAAACCAAATAATTGTATCTTGTACAAGCTTTGGAGAGATGTAGAAATTCACCCTTCCTAGGAATCAAAATTAGAATATGAATTTTAACAAGATCTTCAGTTGAATGTCATAACTGGAGAAGTACATGTCCAGCTCAACATTTCTGTTCCATAATCCTATGCCTGTCTTTATGTGTGTAGTACATTATCTCGTTATGTGTCTTCATAGTATGCTTTAAATCAGGACGTGTGGTGCCACCAATATACTCTTCATTTCCAAGATTACTCTGGTTATATGCTATCCCGTGATACCCATATGAATATTAGAATGGCTATTGATCTTTCTTCCAAACACAGCATTGGGAATTTGATAGAGATTGTATTAGTCTCAATGTTATGTTATTGTTTATTTTGATCTCTATATTAATCTCTGATTTTGGTTTGTTATTTCCTTCCTTTACTGAATTTCTGCTATGATTCTTCATTTCCTAGTGCCTTGTGGTGCAATGTTGTTGATTTTAACTTTATTTTTCTTAACCCAAGGTTTCATAACATAAACAATCTTGAAAATGTAAAGTCCAGTAATGAAAATTAGCAAAAATAAACACTACAAGTGATGACCAAAAATAAAACAAAATAAAAATAAAAATAAGGATTCTTTATGGTTTTCTATAAACTACATCATCTGTGAATAGAGATAGTTTTAGATTTTCAGTTGGATTGCTTTTATGTATTTTTTCGTGCATAATTGTTCTGACTAGAATATCCAGTACTAAATTGAATGGAAGTGATGAAGTCTTTTCATTACCTTATTTCTGATCCTACAGGAGAAGCTTTCAGTCTTTTGCTATTGACTTTAATTTCAGCTTTTCCTATGTAAATGCCTTTTATTAGGTGGAGGTAGTTTCCTTTTCTTCCTCTTATTCAATTTCTTAAATATTAATGTTTTCAGCTTATTTATTTATAGAGAGGGAGAAAAATGCAATGGGCAGAGAGAAGGAGAAAGAAAACCCCCCAAGCAGGCTCTGATGCAGGGCTCAAATTCATAAACTGCAAGATCATGATCTGAGCTGACATTGAGTAGGATGCTTAAGCAATTGAGGCACCCAGGTGCCCCCATTGAGTGTTTTAAATCATGAAACAGTGTCTAATAGCTCACATTCTTGTTCTGCATGAATTAATATGATCATGTCTCAATTGTTTTTCATTTTGTTAATGTGCTGTGTTAAATGTATAGACTTCAGTATGTTGGAACACCCTTGAAATCCAGGAAGAATTCCCACTTGATTATGTTGTAAAATAGGAAAATGTACTTTTAATTCTGTTTGCTTTATTTCACTGTCGACTTTGTAGGACTATTCATCACAGGTAGTAGTTTGTGCTCTCCTTTGCTTTTAGTGTCTTCCTTTGGCTTTCATAACTGGGTAATGCTGATGTCACAGAGAATGTTTAATAATTTCCTTCTCTTCACTCTTTGGAAGTGTCTGAGGAGATATCAAATACTTTCTCACTAAATATTTTATTGAATCATCCAATGAATTCATCTAGCACAGGACTTTCTGTGTTGGGAATTCATTTATTACCTTTTCAAGCTACTTAGTAGTTGTAGATCATTTGAGATTTTTTAAAATTTCTCCATGATTGAGTCAGGTAGGTTATATCTTTTTTGAAATTTGTATACTCCCTTTGACAACTATTTGTAGGCATAAAATTATCCATCTTCACCTCTTATAATTATTATTTAAAATTTTGTTTTAACCTTTTTATTATTGAGAGACAGAGAGAGAGCATGAGCATGGGAGGGGCAGAGAGAGAGGGGGAGACACAGAATCTGAAGGAGGCTCCAGACACTAAGCTGTCAGAACAGAGCCCAATGCGGGGCTTGAACTCACAAACCATGAGATCATGACCTGAGCCAAAGTCGGACACTTACCCGAATGAGCCACCCAGGCACCCCATCTCTTATGATTATTTTAATTTCTGTAGTATCAGTTATACTGTGTCTGCCTTCATTCTTCACTTCTAATTTTAGTTGGTCTTCTCCCTTTCATTCTTACTTGATTTAAAGTATGTAAATTTTGTTGATCTTTCCTGAAAACCAACTCTTCCTATTGTTGGTATTTTCCTGTTTTTGCTATATCCTACTTTGTTGATTTCTATTTTATGTTACTATTCTTCCCTTCTAATTTTGGGCTCAAATGGTACTTTTACTGATTTTGTGAGGTATAGGAATGTAATGTGTGCTACAGCATGACAATATGACAAAACTGTCTATTAGACCATGTGGTCAGTACATTGTGTGCAAGTTTATGTGTCCATGGAGGAATGATGATCTGTTGGTTATTTCTCAGCCATCTTGCTGAAGTTCTCTGATTTTAGTTTTGTGTGTAAGAAAGTTTAATTGTATTCACCTGACAGTAGAAAGTGGAATAAGTTTACTTTTATTTGTTATCTTTCAGCTGTATCTTCAAATGGCACCCAGAGCCTTCTTCCAAAGCATAGGAACCTCTTTCCAAAGACTGTCAGTAGGTAGATATAAACATAGTATCTCTGAGAACTTACACTTAATGATAGACTGGAACAATGTTGGGGAGAATGAAGGGCATCAAAGATATCATGAATCACATATCCAAACAGAGACCACCACCCATAATAAAAATCTCACTTCCCATAATGGTGAGGGATATAAAATATTTTTGGAAAATCCCCTTTTTTAGGTCTGTTACTTCTGCAAAACAGTGTATTTCTATCAGGAAAAGCTCAAATCAAATGGTCAACATACACATTTGCTGAACAAAAATTTGGAAAATGTGGAAAATGACCTAGTCCATGCTGAAAATAATTATGCGTAACAATTAGATAATAGGATTGCACTGACCTTTCAAATATCTCTGATAATCAGAGATTTTTTAAAAATTGTTTAACGTTTATTTATTTTGAGAGAGAGACAGAGAATGAGCAGAGGTGGGGCAGAGAGAGAGGGAGACCCAGAATCCGAAGCAGGCTCCAGGTTCTGAGCTGTCAGCACAGAGGCTGATGCGGAGCTCGAACCTGTGAGCGAGATCATGACCTGAGCTGAAGTCGGACGCTCAACCGACTGAGCCACCCAGGCTCCCCGAAAATCAGAGATTTAAAAATGAAGAAAAATGTGGTAAGTGGTATCCATTTGAGGGGTCCTTCACTGAGCAGTTGGCCTTATAAGATAACCACAGCATTTTCAGTGAAAACACAATTGCTCAATGCAGTGAATCTGAAAAAAAAATTTAACTGGGGTTCAAATGTCAATAAACATATGAGGACTCACTTTCCAGAGAACCATTATGAATGTAATAAATGTAAGAAAGTCTTTTATCAAAGTTCCCACCTTCTTGTACATAGGAGAACACATTTGGGAGAGAATCCTAATAAACAGAATGAATGTGGGAAAATTCTTAAGCAGTCCCCCAAGGTTGGTGATCATCAGAAGACTCATGTGGGAAAAACCCATACACATCCAATGAATCTGGGAACATGTGTACTGAGACCTCAAGACTAACTAGACGTACAACACGGGTGCTGGAGAGAAAAGGTATATTTGTCAGAAATGTGGCAAAGCCTTCAAGTGGCACTCAAGACTAATTCGACATCAGTGAATGCACACTGGAGAGAAATCTTACAAACGTAAAGAAAGTTGTAAAACTTTTAAGTATGGCTCATCGCTATATGGACATAAGTGAGTTCATCCTAGAGAAGAAAAATACAAATGTAAAAAATGTGGGGATGGTATTTGCCCAGCACTCAACTATTAAACATCACAGAATTCATTCTGTACAGAAACCTTATCAATGTAAAGAATGTGGTAAGGTGTTTAATCACTGTTCAAGTTTTACTCATTATCACAGTATCCATAATGGAGCAAACATTACATATTTAAGAAATATGAGAAAACTATTTTGGACTGCTCACCCCTTACTTCACATCTGAAAATTTATACTGATGAATGACCATTGACTTCTAAAGAGTGGGGGCAAAGCCTCTGACTCCTGATCAGAGAAGGTTTGATGGGGAGGATTTGGCAAATATAAAGAATTTGGCAAGCCCTTTATTCAGACATCAGGCTTTATTCTACTCTATCACTCTGCTCTTTGTTTATTCTATCACAAAATTCACACTGGAGAAAAAATTTACAAAAGCAAAGAATGTGGTAAAACTTTTAGGAATAATCAACCGTACTCAGCATCGCACAGAGTTATACTGATGAGAAACGTTACAAAGGTAAAGAATGTGTCCAGCCTGTAGCTGGAACTCACAACTTGCTCAACATCATAGCTACCTTATACGATAGAAACTGGAATATGGAGAGAAAGGTGCAGTGCCTTTAACTGGAATTTGATCTTTAATCAACATCCCAAAGTGCATACTAGATGTAAACCCTACAAACATAATGAATGAGGAAAGGCCTTCATATTAAATGTATCCTTCAGCAAACACCAGAGAAGGTGTAAAAAAAGGTAGTTTGAAAGCTATATTTTGAAAAGTATTTAATTGAACATCAAATGTCAGTAAATGTCACAGATTTCACAGTAGAAAGCAGTATGTCATTCACTCTATTCAGACATTACATCAAAACACTCTTTATAAGGAATACAAAGTGAACCACTTACAAAATATATATCCTATCTTTCTTCAAAAGATTAAGTGGATCGATTTTTGCATAGATGTAATTAATTTAAATATGTGCTTTTCTTTTTCTCACATCGACCCTATCTGACACTTATGACTAGCAAATATTAATGCATTTCTACTCTCAATTTATTCCAAAATTCATTCATTCCTAGTGGGTTTGGATTCTCATGTGGTTGGTTGTTGCTGCATCAAAGATATGACATACCTTTCTTCTTTAGGTGGGATTCATGCATAATTTTCCATGGAAGATGAAGGACAACATGACACACAATATATAAAGAAAATCTCAATGCAGATGCTCTTTGTGGTTATAACACTGATGTAAGTTATCAGGAAATAGGTACTCCGAACATCATTCTCCCTGTATTAAAATTAAAAATATTCTTGAATATTATAAATAGAACAATTTGCCTACTGGCCTTAGGGAAAAAGTGGTTGCAGTGCCGTGCAGTGAAACACTGGTGTGTCTTCATCACAGTAATAGAAGTAGAGAATGTCAGCTGATGTGGTTGAAATGAAAAAATTCTTCACCAATATCAGAAAGAGGATAGCTAACTCTCCCCCAAAATAATATACAATTGTACATACACATTTAAAAAAAATTTTAAATGTTTATTTTTGAAAGAAAGAAAGGCAGAGTGCAAGTGGGGAAGGTGCAGAGAGAGAGGGAGACACAGAATCTGAAGCAGGCTCCAGGCTCAGAGCTGTCAGCACAGAGCCTGATGAGGGCTCAAACTCATGAACCAGGAGATCATGACCTGAGCTGAAGTCCAATGCTTAACCGACTGAGCCCCCCAGGCGCCCCTGTACACACGCATTTTTAAGAAATGATCTCAGGCCTGAAAATTATGGAAATCTGTATTCTCACACCATGCTATCAACATGCAAATACTTTTTGAAGGCTTTTATTCTGTATTTTGAATAATAGTGATTTGAAATGCATAACTTATGAATAACAGAGTGATTTGAAATGCATAACTTAATCTATGTGTGAACTTAATGAATTTTAATTACGAAACTATAATGGTTTTTAATATGTTAACGTGGATATGTACAGAATAAAGTGTTATCTCACCATCAATGATAACCTACTTCATTTTATTTTAGGTTGTAGGAAAGGGATGGAAAGGATGAAAATGTGAAGAACTCTTTGCAATGTAGGGAGGGAACCCAAGTTGGCTCCCTGTCCTAGTTCCAATGTCATAGGCAGCTCTTGGTCACATCATCAGATGAATAAATATCATGGAGATAAGGAATTGGCAAATGTTTTGGGTTTCTGAGGATTAGGGAAGTGCCATTTCATCTTCATGATTTAATTGAATTCCTTTGTGTTACTGAGGACCAAATGCCATTGGATGAAATGATTCCTGTGATTGCCGAGGCCTTGATCAGTGGCAGATGATGGAGGAGTAGATTCATTAGGTGATCAAACATTTTGGTCATAACTTTAAAATGTCATATGTTATGTTAGATATTGGAGATGGAGAAGACTTCTGGACACAGTAATAGAATCAGCAAGGTGTATGCTTGGTTCCACACAGCATTAGTATCCCAGGAACATAACCCCAACATAGGTTGGATCCACTGGAAATGAGTGACATTTCAGGGAAATGATGCACTGCCATGAGGGACCTTCCTTCCTTCAGTCAAGGCCAGAAGTCTTCTTCACATTTTTTTAAATAGGTCTCATCTTTCTAAGGATGTGGCCATCAGCATGTTTTACTTATATTCCCATCCCACATCCCAGTGGTAAATGTCTGAATTAATATTCTGGCCCTTGTCCTTACATCTCTCTAATCTCACGAGGTTAGTGAGGACATTCTTGCCACAATACGGGCAAAGAAGTCTGTGATGCTATGGAGCTGGAGCCAAAAATGGGGAAAAATAGGACTGGAGATCTGGAGAGAACTAGGAATTAGAACAAGTAGATGTTATTTTTCTAGCTCTAGGGAGTCAGTTTTACAACCTGGGACAAGTGTCTTCCTCCACATGCAGAATTCATGCCAATTCTTCATCCTGTTTTCTATGTCTTACCTGGGGCTACAATATCACTCCTATTGGAATGCTTCTTCTATTTATGGGGAATCTATTACACCCCCAGCACTGCCACATGTGCATGTTCACTTCATAAAAAGGTCTAAATGACACCCCCACTTATGACTGGGGGCAAATACCTTCATTAAGGGGCATGGTGGGGTGCTTTTGAGTCCCTGGACTAAGTCCAGATTGGGCCATTCAAACTAAAACAGGCTTAGGTAGGCTTTGTGGGGTCTTCTGTAAGGGACACACGAGGGGAAAGTTATGGGAGACAGGGGAGAGGGTTGATTACAAGGGTGCATTGGGTATGTCATTTCAAAAGTTATATTAACTGGGGTGCTGGGTGGCTCAGTCTGTCAAGCATACAATTTCAGCTCAGGTCATGACCTCACAGTTCCTGAGTTTGAGCCCCACATGGGCTCTGTGCTGACAGCTCAGAGCCTGGACCCTGCTTTGGATTCTGTGTCTTCCTCTCTTTCTGCCCCTCTCATGCTCATGCTCTCTCACTCTCTCAAAAATAAACATTAAAAAATACTAAAAAAGAAAAAGTTATATTAACTTGTGACTCTGCATGGTGCTGCTAGGAATGCACTAGTGAGAAGGGCGGGTGTCAGTTCAAGGTCTCTGAAAAACTACTGGCTACACAAAATGGATGCCAAGTATCACCATCATGGAGTACTTGAGCTAAAGGGTCAATAATACCCCTGTATAATGTGTAATATACCCACTGTACTATCCCATTAGTTCCAAGGATGATACAATAAATAAAGAAGGGGAAAAATAATCCTAGATTATTTGAATCTTAAGGTATACACTATAAGGTATACACTAAATATGTTGTTCCACCCCATTACAAAATAGGTGATGGATACCATCCTTTCCCTACAACCTTTAATAAAACGAGATAGCTCGCATTGGTGGTGGGATAACACTGCATTCTGGATGCATCCATGTTAGCACATTAAAAGATGTTGTTTTTTTTTAAATTAAAATGTATTAAGTTCACACATAGAGTTAGTTATGCATTTGAAATTCACTCTATTATCCTTGTTCAAAATACAGAATACAAACAATCAAAAAGTATTTGTTGATATAACAATGTATGAATGGAGATTTCCATAATTTTGAGGTTTGAGGTCATTCTCTAAAAATGTGAATGTACAATCCTGGGACATTTTGGGGAAGAGTTAGTGCTCATTTGATATCTGTGAGGATTTCTTCACTACAAGCACATGAACGGACATTCTCTACTTCTAACTATTGCTGTGATAAAAATATACCAGTATGTTACTGCACTGTAACCTCTTTTTCCCTAAAGATCAGTTGGCAAATTATTTTATATATAATATTCAGAAGATCTTTAATTTAATTACAGGGAGTAGAGTGATGTTCTAAACACCTATTCATGATAAGTTACTTCAATGTTATAACCACAAACAGCATCTTCATTTAGGTTTTCTTCATATAGTGTATACCATACTGTCCTTCATCTTCCATGGAAAATTAGATATGCAGGAGTCCCACCTAAGGAGGAAGGGCAACAGATATCTTTGATAAAGCAACCGTCAGGTGCATAATTTCACATATTCACTAGGAGTGAATGTTCTGAACATGAACTAGGAGTGAATGTTCTGAACATGAACTAGGAATGAATGTTCTGAAGTGATTTGAGAGAATACATTAATATCTGCTTGTCACAAATCTCAGGGTCAATGTAAAAGAATGAAGTAAAAACATATATTAAAATTAATTTTACTCACAGACCACTATACACAGGCAACCCTAGAAGAAGCTTCAGAACAGGTTTCAACGTGATAATGGTTATAGAACATGATTAAACTGCAGACCTTACGGACTACAAGATGTAAGTGAGGTTAAAACACAAAACACAAATATTAGAAATTAAAAAGTATAGAAATCATAAGGTAAATTTTTAATTATCATTGAAAATAAGAAATGTTTTCAGTTGCATAAAATTTCTATATCTATATCTATATGTGATTAACCACTTTTATTTCTCCTTCTTCTAGTCACCATGCCAAACATATTCTTGCAAACAACTCCCTCTTTGACAAGCAATGCAGGTATAATCTCCTCTGGTTGCAATGCTGGCTTTCTTATCTTGGCCCCCACAGTTTCCATAGCCTTTAAAAATATCAAGTTTTCCCTGTACTTTCACACATTCCCTTGTGGATGAAGGTTTTGTGTCTTATAAGCACACCACATAGGCAAACACCCACACTGATATATACAAAATAGCTCTTGTTTGTGAGTCTCCTCTACCAACGAGTTTCTGTCTCATTTATCTTTTTTATTTTTAACATTTATTTATTTTTGAGAGAGAGAGAGAGAGAGTGCCAGCTGGGGAGAGGAAGAGAGAGAGGGAGACACAGAATCCGAAGCAGGCTCCAGGCTGAGCTTTCAGAGCAGGGCCCAACGTGGGACTCGAACTCATACACCGGTAGATCATGACCTGGGTAGAAGCCGGCTGCTTAACCAACTGAGCCACCCAGGCACCCCTTCATTCATCTTTTGTACTGAGTTATACTTTACAATTGTAAGGCAGTGGAACATATATGATGTATGTTTTCTTTCTCCGCAGCAACAAAGAAATATAAGAAAGAGTATGTCTGTGACATGAGTGCAGAACAAAATGGAACCTTGCAGGACCAAGGCCTGAATGACTTACAGTCTCCATTTCAGACACCAGGATCTCCAGTGAACACAGGACAGAGCCTTTATTTTCCAAAGTAGACTACAAACAACAGGAATCAAGTAGGGACTTACTACATTAAATGAAATAATTAATGCACATCTTTCAATAAATCCTCCCAAGACACTTTTTGATAAATGAGAAAATATATTACCATTATAGTGAAAGGATGTGGCAGAAAGCACAGAGGAGATGAAGCACATGAACCTGTAATGGTGCTCATTGGGGTCAGGTGCCTAATGTGCTCCAAAGGACACATAATAACTGCTGTGAAATAAATGTCCAGAACAGGGTAAGTAAACCATTATCTACATGTAAACATGAAAATATCTGTGTTATTCAAATACCAAGGCAAATAAAGTACCTACACCCTGTAATCTGTATGAGTGCATTTCATCGTTGTCTTTTGTGTGTGATCAGAAGCTTCACAGGTCTCATCATCCCAATCACAAAGACTTGGTCCAGAGACCCTGACATGGGAGGTTAACTCGTGTAAAGAACTGTGGAGTTCTGATCTCCTGTAGGTGCTCTTCTCTCACTTAATAATGTCCTCCAGGGTTCCTGAAACTGTGCGAGTCCACTGCAACACAGATGGACTGGAAATGTTGACAGTAGTCCTAATCCTCACACTGACCCCTGTTCTGTCCAATGTTTTTCTCTCAAGGATGATGTTCTCCTATTCTTTCCTGAGAGTGCCCCTAGCAAGGTATCTTTCTGTACAAACATTATCGATCTAGTAAAGTGGAAGAGGAACATACAAATTACATTTAATGCTAGAGGTCAATCTATGGCTCCCTTACCTCATTTATCTCTTGGGATTAACCAAAAAATGAACCAAACTGAGTCCTTTCTAAGTTGTAAAAATATAGAAGGAAAAGGCACACCTCAAATGGGAATCAAGAGATTGAATCAAGTCTACATAGAATCCATCAAGAGTTTAGTCAAGGGCACTCAGTATATCTAAACAACAAAACAAAACCAAAATTACCTCTATCATCTAAAGCACACTGCCACTTCTGGGCAGTCAAACCTTCAGAATCTATGCTCCATCCTAGAAATCCAGGCTTGTATCACAGAAGATGAGCAGTTTCTTGATTTAAGAATCAAGGGGTCCTTAATTAAGGGGAAGAAGACAAAAGAGGTGAGTCTGAAGTCCTTCCCTCCCATCACTTTTCTTTCAAGCTGACTCCACCCTCGCATGGTAAACTTGATTAACCACTTTTATTTCTCCTTCTTCTAGTCACCATGCCAAACATATTCTTGTAAACAACTCCCTCTTTGACAAGCAATGCAGGTATAATCTCCTCTGGTTGCAATGCTGGCTTTCTTAGCTTGGCCCCCACAGTTTCCATAGACTTTAAAAATATCAAGTTTTCCCTGTACTTTCACACATTCTCACTTCTTCATGCTACAGGATCTCTTTTGTTTTCTTTTTTTTTTTAATTTTTAAACATTTTTATTTATCTTTGAGAGACAGAGAGAGACATCCTGAGCAGGGGAGGGGCAGAGAGAGAGGGAGACACAGAATCAGAAGCAGGCTCCAGGCTCTGAGCTGCCAGCACAGAGCCCTACACGGAGCTCGAACCCAGGAACTGTGAGATCATGATCTGAGCCGAAGTCCGATGCTCAATTGACTGAGCCACACAGGCGCCCCAAGGATCTCTTCTGTTTTCAATTCAGGTCTTCCTCCTAAAAACTAACTCTGCCTAATATTAGCATAGACACAAAAATCAGTTGCACTTTCAGGTTTTCTCAGAAGAATCCACTTATACAGAAAGCCTTCATGACACACATGGCCATTATTACATACACTTTAATGGTGACAGGAGTACACTGCAGGGAAAACAATTTAAGAAGTTCTCACAGAAATTATTGCTCTTTCGTGTATCTTCTGGGCTGCTCACCCTGTGAGGACTCCAGACTCTTCTTTGTTCTCCTATTCACTTCTCCACCCTGCTGGGCACACTCTCCTCCCTCCCATGTCCTCTCCTTTCTCCAACAAGTTACCTCTTGTTCCACTGTGTTACAGAGAAATTTATTTTCCTCATTATATATCCTACTATAAATACCTACGATGACCTCAATTTGGAGAGTAGGTTAGCTTTCTTTAGAGATGACTTCTTAAGAAAGCAGTTAAACCTGGGGCGCCCGGGTGGCTCAGTCGGTTAAGTGTCCGACTTCAGCTCAGGTCATGATCTCACAGTTCATGGGTTCAAGCCCCTCATCGGGCTCTTTGCTGACAGCTCAGAGCCTGGAGCCTGCTTCAGATTCTGTGTCTCCCTCTCTCTCTCTGCCCCTCCCCTGATCACACTGTCTCTCCAAAATAAATAAATGTTAAAAAAATTTTAAAAAAAGAAAGTAGTTAAACCTACATATGTATATGCATATCTGTATCTATTTTGTAGATTCTCTTTTCTATTAAAGTATCCTTGACATACAGTGCTATATTAGTTCAGATGTACAATATAGTGATCAACAACTCTATAGGTTCTACTATGCTCACTGCAAGTGTGGCTACCATCTGTCACCATACAGCACTATTATATATCACTGAATGTATTGCCTATGCTGTATCTTTTATCCCCATGACTTATTTATTCCATTTCTGGATGCCTATACCTCCCATTCCCCTTTATCTATTTTGCCTATCATCCCACCTCGTTTCTCTCTGGTAACCAGTAGGTTGTTGATTGAATTCATGGGTATGTTTCTGCTTTTTATGTTGTATCTCGCCATTTGGGACAATGTGGATAGATGTAGAAGGAATTATGCTATGTGAATCAAAGAAAGACAAATACCGTATGAATTCATTTACATGTACAATCTGAACAACAAAAACAGATGAACAAGCAAAAGCAGAAATAGACCTAGAAATACCTATTTTGTTTTGAATAAAGTCCATGGAAAATCTCAAAACTATAAAAATTCCAAGATTACACACATTTTATAAAGTAACAAGTTGGCCTGTAACAATTTTCCAATCTTGGCAGAAGACAGGAGACTCTTAGATTAAAGTCCAAGGATCTTACATCTCATGACACACAAAACACCGTAAACATCTTGATCACACTAATTTCACTTGCCAGCCCCATATCCACAATTCATCCAGGTAGATGCTGCACATGCAGAGGATTTGTGTCACATCTGTGAGACTCCGAGCATAAGAAACCCCAATTTTTTGAAGAAACATCCAGGATATCTGCCCAAACCTTTGCCATTGGTGGAGACATCTCTGTTTTCCTATCCAATAAACACATCTGTCCTTTATTTATTTTAATTTAATTTTTTAATGTTTTATTTTTATTTTTGAGAGAAGGAGAGACAGCGTTAGCAGGGGAGGGTCAGAGAGAGAGGGAGACACAGAATCCGAAGACAGACTCCAGGCTCTGAGCTATCTGTCAGCACAGAGCCCGAAGCGGGGCTCGAACCCCCCAACCTTGAGATTGTGACCCGAGCCGAAGTCGGACGGTTAACTGACTGAGCCCCCCAGGGACCCCAACACACCATTCCTTTAACCAGGATCAAGATATTTCAGAGAATGATTAAACCAATGTTATATATGAAATTGTTTGAATGATTTCTTTCAGCATGGACTAGGTAATGTTCCAAAATTTCCAAATGTCTCTCAAAGAATGTATGTTTAATAAGTGGATTTGGGTCCTTTCATTCAAAGACAGTGTTCTGCAAACATAACTGACTTAATGTTGGGCCCCCCCCCCCCAATTTTTATATCCTTGATCTCTTCTGTCAGTAACAATTTCATCATGGTCATGTGGTCAGTTTTGTCATATCCATCATAATATCCTTTCTACCCTTCACTACCACCCATCATTATGGCCATGATTATTAAGTATAAATACTCAGGGCCACAGCCTCCAGCTCTTCCCATACTAAGTTTAAGGAATGAATCTTTTTTTTTGCCAATCATTGCCAACAAGCCTAGGGTGTTATGGAAAGACACAACTACAAGATAGAAAAGAAGTTATCCCACTTACTAAAACCACATATATGTATGTTAAAATGATAATGTAGAAAATTAATACCCATCACAGGACATCAGCAGAATGGAGAAATAGGAAATACCAGCATGTTGCTCTTTCATGAAATAAAAAATGGACCAAATGACCTTTTGGAGTGTTCAGAAGCCCTTGGGAGAACACAGCACACCTAGACAAGCACAAATGAAGAAGAGCCACAACAAAGACAGAAAGAAAGTTTGTGAAACTTGTCCACAACATCTGCTCACCCTCTCTGGCACTCCGTGGCAAAACTGTGAAAAAACTCTTAGCTCCTCTAAGGAGAGAAACAAATAAGTGACCTGTATGTTCTATGATCTGGCTTGTTTGCCACTGTGTGAAGGACTTGTTTCTGTCATGCAGGACATGCAAAGCTAAGGAAATGACAGCACCTTGTGGATGCACTGTGGTGGCTGCTCAAACAAAAGGTGAGCATTTGTTCAAACACTGGAAACTACAGAGCTGAAGACAGAGAGATGAAGGTATCATGCACTCTCATGTAACTCTACTCTCTTAAACTGGGAAATTTCAAAAGCTCAGACATTACAAACAGGCAATACATGTGTGACTAAAGTACTATTATTTGTCTTTTCCCCTACAAAGGAAGTTCACAAGCCTGTGACCATAGGATTTTTTTTTTTTTACTTCCCAGATCTCGAGGAAAGGTCACAAAGTATACAAAAAAATAGAAAAACGTATTTTAATTGGAAGAATAAAAGAATAAAGTAAAGCTTCAAAACTGGCCCTAAAGTAAGAAAGAACTATTAATTGCCTGACAAAGATTTCAAGAAATGATCATAAATGAGGCACATGCCTGGTTCAGTCAGTGAAGGGTGTGACTCTTAATCTCAGGGTTCTGAGTTTGGGTGAAGAGATGAATTAGAAATAAAATCTTAAAAAAATATAAAGATGTTCATGGAGAAAGAAGAGGAAACAGCTAAGTAACGAAATGATATCAGAATACTCTGCATGACAAAAAGGAAAATCCAAAGAGACAAAGTACTGGGAGATGAGGAGTACAATTACTGAATTTAAAAATAGAGCAACGGGGCTGCAACAGACTTGATGAAGCAGAAGAAAGAATCAGGCAAACTCAAGACTTCTTGTTATAAATTATCTATGGGAACCAAGGAAAAATGTGAAAAAGACAGAGTCCAGGGATTCATGAGACACCAACAAATCTCACTCCCCATAAGGAGAAGAAAGTGAAAGAGATTATATGAAGGACTAAAGGCTTAAACTTCCCACATATATGGAAAAAAGAGAGAATTTCAACAAGCTCAGTAAATTCAAAGGAAGATACATGTCAAGATATGAACACAGTGACACATTATAATCAAAAATCACAGGTGATAAAAGAATTGTTAAACACCAACACGAAAGCAGCTCATCTTTTACAAGAGAGCTCCTTTAAGATTATTAGTGGGATAATAGACCTTATAGGAAGAAGTGCATGGACAATGCATTCAAGTAATGAAAGATCAAAAACTATCCACCAAACTAATACTCTATTTGGCAAGACTATTTTCCATCAATGTAGAAATGAGACCTTTTCCACACGGAACCACAACCCACCTCCCCAAGTTTATCAGAAGTCTTGTCCTATAGAAATGTTCAAGGAAGTCCTTCTAGTTGAAATCAAAGGATTCTAAACAGTAACTGAAACCACATAACAACATATAGCTCTCTGCTAAATATAAATATTTAAACAATTACAGAGATCTTTAGTGTGTAATTGCATAGCGCATGTTGCTTTCATTTCTGCTAGCATTTCTTTTTCAAATAAATGTCTAAAAATAATAAATCAAGGTAATAAAGTGTACAACAGAAAGAATAGAATTTGTGATCTTGGTAACAAAGTGGGTACAGGGGTGGTGATGATAAGTAGAAGAGTTTTGCATGTAAAGGACAATATCAGTTTACAATGGTACATTACACCTTTAAGATGTTTTATGGAATCTCTAAGGTAACCACAATGAAAATACATACAGAGGACACAAAAGTTAATGAGAATATTAACAAAGCGTGTCATAGGTATATTACCACAATGAAGGATAAAATATAATACTTGATACCGTGATATAAAAATGTTTAAAAATTACTTCCAATTCACAAAAAGTGTTTCTTTCATGCAAAAGAAATATAAATTTACCAATAGATGATGAAATTAATTCTATTTTTATGACAACTCACCTAGACTTGATACAACATTCACTGAACACTAATGAAGGAAATCAGTGAACAACATGATCCACAATCAAGTAAGAGTGGGTGATATTTATACAGGCAAACACACACACTTTTATGGGCAAAGGACATAAAGCTGATTCATATATGAGTTAAACTTGCATTATCTTAAAATGTACTGAAATGAAAATTGTCAGCCTGTTACAAAATTCACAGGCAGAAATGAAACCACAAGTACCTAATGTGGAAGTTCCCAGGGAAAAAAATATATTACTAGGGGATTGCAAAACCAGAATAACAACATTTAACTCCCAAAATACTATATAAAAACATGAATTTTTAAAAGGAAATGTATATAACTGTAATTTTGAACTGTGTACCCATGAAAAGCAAGCATTTTGACTTCATGATATGTCTTCATTGACAGTAAAATAGTAAAGAATATTCATTAAAATCAACCATAAAAAGTTCTAATGAAAATTTTTATGAATACACACTGAAAATACCTTTAAAAATGTAATATGTTGGGTGCCTGGGTAGTTCAGTTGATTAAGCATCCACCTTCAGCTCAGGTCATGATCTCACGGTTTGTGGGTTCAAGTCCCACATGGGCTCAGTGCTGACAGCTTACAGCCTGGAGCCTGCTTCAGATTCTGTGTCTCTGTTGCTCTCTGCTTCTCCCCCACTCGGGCTCTGTCACTCTGTCTCTCAAAAATAAACATTTAAAAAATAAAAATGTATTATGTTAGGGATATATTCCTCCTCTTACAATGAATGTAAGGCTATAATCCATTCCTTAGAACCAAACACACAAACAAAACCTTTCATTTCAAAATAAAGAAACAACATGAACATGGTAAAATATACCAACAATCACATTAGAAAGAATAGATATTTGGGATTAATTTTAGAAGAAACCTAATGATTAATTTTTCCTGAAGTAAAATTTAATATCTAAATAAAACTCTTTTTAAATATGAGAACTTTACTAACCGCACTTCTCATAAGCACATGCTGACATCGTATCAGAACTTTTGATCTAAAAATTCAGAGATGAGGGACAACTGGGTGGCCTAGTCAGTTAAGTATCCACCACTTAGCCTCAGCTCAGGTGATGATCTCATGTTTTGTGAGTTGGAGCCCCATGTCCCTATGTCGGGCTCTGCTTTGACAGGGTGAAACCTGCTTGGGATTCTCTCTGTCTCCCTGTCTCTGCCCCACCCCTGCTCACTCTTTCTCTGTCTCATATAAATAAACTTAAAAAATTTTTAAAAATAAAAATTCAGAGATGAATCTCATATACAATTAATCAGAAAGTGTAAATACATATGAAAAAGTAACAAGAAGCTCATACAAAATTATAAAATGATGCATTTATGAATGACTATAATAACAGTTTAAAATTGATTATAGGCTGCATCTTTCAAGTTCTAAATGTTCTACCTCCGCTGGCATTAATTTCTGTAGGAATTCTAGGATACAAATAGATACATGAAATTATTTCGTCATGGAGGAATGGAACACACACAGAGTGGAAACTGCTAACTTCAGTTAATATGAAGAGAAATGAACTTTTGAAGTAAAATAAAGGATTAAATTTTCTCATTTTAGGGAGGCGCTTTGTTATCTGAAGAAATTACTGAGTCCCAGTTCTGAATGATTAAGATTAAAGCCTCCATAACATTGGAAAGGTTAAAGAAGAAAACATGTGATATCTGCCTCAATTGTTCCCGGGGTTTCTGCACCAAACCCCAATATGGCCACCAATACCCTGACACAACTTCTCAGAGGAGGCAAAACAGAACTTAGAAATGGCTTAGAATAGAGTTTCTCAGAAATATGGAGATTTCCCCAGGGCCCTGAAAGCAATGGAGAAGATCTCAGATTGTGGAGGCCCTCACACTCCAAGGGGAGTCTCCTGGCCCTCACTGTGGACCTGATGGTCCATCACTGGAGCTGAAGGAGAATCTTTAGAGAATATACGAGGTTGATAATGTCAGATAACAGATGTCCCACGGTGAGAGGGAGAGAAATACAACTAGGCTTCTCGAACTCATTTCCATTCAAGGAGAGCTGCTCAAACCACATTTTAAGGTGTATCTTCCTCCTTCACATTTGGCTGTCACCTCTGTCATCTGTTTCATTCATTTCCACCTACCTGAGTATATGGCTACTGTCTCCGTTTGCCTCACATTCCAATGCTTGACCGTTTGCTTTAAAAAGATGGCCAGGCCTGGTTTATTAGAAGAAAGAAAAGAAAGAAAGATTTGGGGCATCCAGAGGGGCTCAGTCGGTTTAGCATCTAACTCTTGATCTCAGCTCAGGTCATGATCGCATGGCTCATGAGATAGAGACCAAGTTGAGCTCTGTACTGAGAGTGAGCAATCTGTTTGGGATTCTCTCTCTATCTCACCCTCTGTCCTTCCCCTGCTTGTTTGTGTTCTCTCTCTCTCTCTCTCTCTCTCTCAAAATAAATATACACATAATTTTTTCAAGGAATGAGCATCAATGAAGATTCTAACTTTCAATCTACTGTTGTGTTCAGTAGAGAAGAAAGGACACTGTAGAATGCTAGAAGGTGATTTCCCAATGCTGTTGCCCAACAACTCCTCTAGAACACACAGGAAGAATTTCCAATGTTCACATCTTGACCTCCACTTCTCAGTACTACCGTCAATGAATAGAAATTGGTATTTAAGATGTGGGAAATACTATTTTATGCCATTCAATGTTTAGAATTGCCATTATCTACAGAAATGATGATGTTATCCTAAGGAAGGGAAAACTAAACCTGAAATGGAAACATCATGAAGATTTTTCTCTACATCTACAAATACCTATGTCTTTCCCTTACTGCAGGGATCTGAATTCCAGTCATGCAAAGAGGAATTTTCCAAGAGACAGTCTTCAAAGGAAAGAACAAAACCCTGAGTGTGGTTTGGGAAATCTGGAAGGAGTTATCCTCACCCAAGGAGAGGAGGTGTCCATAGTTGTCTAACATCACATCCCTGTACAGATCACGCTGACTGTGGTTCAGGCATCCCCACTCCTGAGAGAATTCTATGGCCACATCCGTGAATGTCAGCAGTCCCTGCAACAAATACCAGTTAACAAGTGGACACAGGCAGTGTTAATAATGGTACCTAAGATGAAAGAGGGTGTTAATGTCACCAGCTGGACCACAAGACCTGACCTTCTCTGCTTACCTGCTTGTGCCCATGGACCTTAGTCCCTCGTTTTACTTAACTTCTTCTTTCCACCTTATCTTTTACTTTAGGCGAAACACCCATGGACGTTATACTCTGTGGTGGAAACAGAAAGTATGGAACAAAAGGTAACGACTGTCCTGGTTAAAAACTTGAGCCTGCTTGAGCCTTGAGCTTAACCGACTCACACCTCTGCAGATGACCCAAGGAGAAAATCATGAAGTGGGCAACAGTAACTTTTACCTCATTATAATACTAAAACCTCCACCCAAGGAAAAGCACAAAGCTCTTTTACATAACATACAAAATATGTATAGAACTGATTTCTTAAAGTGCTTGTGTGACCTTAAGCCCAAATCTACACAAGGTAACAGGTCTCAGAGTGCCTGGGTGGCTTAGTTCAGCATCTGACTCTTTTTTTTTTTTTTTGCTTTTATGATTTTTATTATCTTTTTTTAGTATGACAATGCCACTAAGTTAAGTTCACCATTCATTTTTTCAATATATTTTCATTTCCCATATGCATCACTAGCTGGAAAATTCATTTTAATGGCAGTAAGGTGGGAATTTACTCCAAAAAGCAAAGATTCATTTTGATGAGTTAATTGATCATAAAACACGCAGTGGTGAACCTTCAGGAACTATTTCTATCATTCAGTAAAGATTATTATTGTCATTGGCATAATAATCATCAGAACTTTTTTCCACTTAGTTAAAGCATTTCTTACCATTAGATAGGCTATGGTGTGCAATAGTTCCAGTGACTCTGACAAGGATGTGGCAACTACTTCACTAACATACTCAGTCCATACATTAATGGCAACCTGAACTAAGCTTCAACACAAAACTTAACACACTACTAGAAAACATGTCTCAACAGAGCCTCATACACCTTTTTCACTAGCTAACCAGACATAGGTCATCATTGCTTGGTTTGACTTCTCCTTCTAGCAGCAAATTCATCACAGCCTTTGTCAAATAGCTGCATGTTCCTCTTTTTCCCAGTGGGGGAGTGTTGTAAAAGGAAGTCATGTCATCTTGTTTTTCAATTTCCTTTAGTCGACTCTCATCTTTTTGAAATTCATGAAATGCTTCTTTCACCAGTTTGTCTAGATCTACTTTGTCTTGAAATTCTAGCTCAGGATTTCTTTCCAGTACAATGGATACCACCATTAGTAACTCCACAACAATCTGTCTGTACTTTGGCTGGTCAATACTCTCCAACATGTCTTCAACAAGGAGAGAGAAATTCATCTCATACATGGTCATATGTGACAGGGTTGGTTGCTATGGCAAATGCTTCCCAGCTACAATGATACCATTGGGAGTTCACTCCAGGATCTGCCATACTCTGTCATAGAACCCAGCAGGAGTTCTATTCAAAGACCCATCAATCTGACGCCTGTTCAGCCAACATCCTCCATTCTGTTGAGGCTGGAGAATATCCAACAGAAGTTGTTTAACTTCACTAGGTGACAGCTGATACAAGTCTCTGGCTGGCTTGTCTCCACCACGGATCTGTAGTTCATACTTCATAGCATGGATGATCCACCCAATTCGTATTTTCAGCATGCCACTGAATAACTAAGGGTTATTGGAGATGATCCAGCCAATAGGGATGACCAGTTCTTGATGAATGACTGCCTCCCTCTCATCATGGGTATTACACTTGTAATAGATGATGTTCTTAATCACTCTTGGAGACAAAGGATTAGAGATAACCTCTTCTTCATGCCCAAAGGCACCCAGAGTTACCTGTTTGCCCTGCACTAAAACATTAGTAATGGATGGGGCAAGGCTGTCCACTACTTTACTTAAAAGACTTGCTGCACAGCGCACAACCGACCGAAGCTTTTTGCTGCCAGCTCTTCTATAGACTCTCTCAATGTGATCAGAAACAGTACCTTCCTTGGTGATGAAGTTGGGGCCTTCTCTTTTGAGCAGTATACCCAGCAGGATGACTTGACTAGCCAGACAACTGCAGTCATTCAGTTTTTGAAGAATTTCATGGGTGGGCTTGTTCTTCCATTCAGTAATGGCAATATCTGGTTGCTGTTCTAGTTCAGGAGCACTGGGGGTACTGCTTTGTCGTTTGACTTTTGAATGTTTGGAAAGTTCCTGTTCCTCAAAACTCTTAATTTCTGGAAGCTCTTCTGTTTCACTGATTCGTAGGAAGTCAAGTTGTTCTACTACAGCTCCCGATATTAGTGTCTGTAGACGATCAACATGAACTTTGACTCCTCCAACCATTCCTTTTTTAAAAGCTGCCAACATATCTAATATGGGGTTGAATCGGCTACCTCGTATGTTATCTTCCCGGATGAGAACAAGAAAAAGTGGACGTCCATGCATTTTCCAGTATTGCTTAATGAACTGTAGTGCATTCTTTATGTCATCTATCAGCAGTATAACATCTTGAGACATGTAGAAATCACTTAGGTCGAAGATGATAGGGTAACAAACCACAGTTTTTCCTAGAATGCGATATATCTTTGATGTACCAAGGCAGCCAATGGGCCTATCTGGCCTTCCGGAGAGTCCTAATTTTTCACTGATACCCAGGTGGAAATAAGCTTTCACCAGCTCCTGCTGAGCCCAAATCTGAATGGGCTCTACCTGTTGAGGTGTTTGAGTCTGAATACCATATGTGTTGAGGAAAACTTTAAGGCGTTGGCTTTCTGCTATGAGTGCTACGTGAATGACCAAATCATTTTCCAGTGGGCCTTGATTGGAAAACCTCATGCTCACGTTACGTTGATTCTGTAGTGGGATATAGTGCTGGACAGGATCAATGTCTTTAGGACTGATTAATTCGTCAGCTAGAAGTTTTGCAATGATATAAAGGGCTTGTCCCCAAAGAAATTGTTTTCCATCATGGCCACAATGCTAGGAAATCGCTTCTGACTACCAGGGTTTCTTTTCTCATATTCTACAAAATCAGCTGTCTCGTAATAGTACTTTGGTATGACAGGATAACCTTCTGTGGTCTGATGAAGTACTGGAGTCAAAAGATCCTGATATTCCTTTACTTGTTTGGGATTGCCTCTAAAAACTCCATCAATCATCATGTAAAGGAAAAATACGGGAAATTCACATTCAATGCCATCAAAGAGCTTAATTTCAGCTGGTTTGTAGTAACATCGGTTGGGATCTTCCAATGATGTTCTATAACCATCTATCAAGAAACGCTTAAATCCATATTTTCCTTTTAATTTTCTAACTACTTTATCAAGTGTCTGGCTAAACAAAGCTTCATCATCCAGGGCAAATGCAGGATAACTGATGCAGGGCAGTAGGGCAGCATCTGTGTTATGAGATCTTGATTCTCTGGGTAACAGTGAACACAAAGTTTGCCTATTGAGATTGTGAGCATCAAGATCCACAAATATAACCGACCAAGAACAGCCCTGGTTGCCAAAGAGGTTGAATCCATTAATTGCTTCTAGAGCTGCTTTTGCTAAGCCAATAGAGCTTGAATGTAGCTCTGTGCTGCCATTATTATATTTGCTTCCTCTTTCCTAGACACCAAAGTCAGGCACACGGTAAACTCTTTCTACACAAAATACAAGGTTTTGAATAAAAGAGACCGGGGATGCGGGCAAGATGGCGGAGAAGCAGGGAGCTCTGTAATCCGAGCACGCTCGCAAGGATTGAACTGAGAAGGACTGAAGTGATAACACTCGGATTTGCAGGTGGGGGAAAGAAGAAACAGACGCCAGAAAGAAGACAACCTCAAAGATGCCTGAGTGAGTGACTGTGATGTGGGAAATTAGGGGATGGGCGGGTCCCGGTGGTGCAGGGGGAAAGAGCCCCAGCCCAAGACAGGGAGAGTGCGCTGTGCCCCGGAGAGACCAGGGGAAGAGAAAGAGAGACGGAAAACGCTCATAGAACCATCTCTAAGGGAGGAAAAACTCGCCCGTCTCCCCATATATA
>CM053563.1:3964390-3983014 GCA_028646485.1 Cryptoprocta ferox | reverse complement strand
AGGTGAGCCCTTCCTTGTCCAGTGCACAGTGATGTGATGTGGGCTGGGAACCAGGGGTCAGGTCAAGAAGTATTCCTGAGATGTTTTGGTGCAAAAAGCAGTTTTTAATAAAGCATGTGACTGGTGTTTTGAGAGGACATTATTATTAAATTTAATATTTAATATATTAAATTATATACTTTTAATTTGGGGAGTAAAGATGAAGTTTCTAATGAGATTTTCATATGGTAAAGAAAACTCTTAAGATCTTGCAAGACTGGCTATTGTCAAGGTAAAACAACTCTTTGCCTCTAACAAAGCATTAAATTAAGGCACTTGAGAATTCCTAGAGGAAGGCCATTCTCTGCCAGTCTGAAATATTTATCAATGTGCTTCAAGTTGAAGGAAAGTTAATTTCATCTACATTTCTTTTGACTTTGTTTCCCTCACCAAAAACTAAAAACAAGACAAACTCAGAAGTTTTCACTTTCTGCACATCATTTAATTAATTCCCCTAAGATTACAAATGATGAGAGGCAACACAAGAACTCTATAGTAGGGGAGAAATATGGCAAAGACAGCAAGCCAATACTATAAGTTAACATCAGCTGCAAGGAAACAAATTGATATCAGTGCCTAAGGTACAACAAAACAACTATTATTACTGATGTGTTCTTGTACCCACCCCGCTAATACCAGAATAGAACTCCCAGCATGTGGATAGAATGGATTTATAGAATGTTACAACACATATACATTCCATGTATTGTAATATCAAGGATATTTTAAATAGAGGACCTCTTTCACATTCAAAAGAGGAAGATTTCCCTATATTTTGAGAACTTCCGAAGTTATTCTAGGCCTCATATCCATTGTGTTTGTATGTGCATTTACTTTTTTTTTTAAGGTCTTTAAAAATGTTTATTTATTTTTTAGAGGGAGAGAGCATGAGTGGCAGAAGCGCAAAGAAAGAGACGAGGAGAGAGAGAATCCTAAGCAGGCTTTGTGCTGCCAGCACAGAGCCCAATGTGGGGTTTGAACTCACAAACCTGAGCCAAAATCTAGAGTCAGATGCTTAACCAACTGAGCCATTGGACACACCATTCTCTTTGTTTTGTTTTGTTTTTTAAGAATATTTTTTAAGTATATTTATATACTTTAATGTTTTTAGGTATATTTATTTATTTTGAGAAAGAGACAGCACAAGTAGGGGAGGGGCAGAGAGACAGAGAGAGAGAGCGCGCGAATCCCAGGCAGGCTCTCCACACCCAGCAAAGAATCTGACCGGGGTTAGAACTCACAAAACTGTGAGATCATGACCTGAGCTGAAGACAAGAGTCGGAAGCCTCACTGACTGAGCCACCCAGGCACCCCTATTTGTGCATTTTCTTAATCCTGGTCTACACAGAGCTGCCAAGGCATCCAGAGGGAACCAAAATCAGAAATGTTTTCCTTGACTGAAATCCCAGGACCAGACCCCATCAGCAATAGGGATCGTAGAAACAACAAATTCCCCTGTGGATCTGTTACAAAGGGGAAATTTTAAATACTTGTGGGACCTAATTCAAAGTGAGAGTTGTTGACCCTCTATTGGAAGCCAGGTTGGAGAAGGGAGAGAAGACTCTTGGTTATAAGGGAGAAGTGTTTTAAAGACCTCACCTTGAGAATCATTTCTGGAAACGTTTGAAGAATTAGGTGAAAACATGAGGAGAAACATCAGAAGTAGAGCAACCAACATTTGCAATTTCAAGAGAAAGATGACAGGACCTCTGAGCTGGGCCTCAGGCTTACCAGACAGCTGGACATTTCCTCTTTCACCTTCTCCTCTAGATTCCCTTCTCAGAAGATATTTGTGGGGAAATCACAGCTGAATCAGGAGGAAATATCTTCAAAGCCACTAGCAGACCCTCTTCATTTGGAAACTGCTCACCAGTAGGAAGGACTTTGAAATGCAGAAAAGGACCAACTTCCTAGTCCTTTGTATCTTGAGCTTTTTGGAAACTATGAGCTGCTGCTTGGAGAACAATGTCTGAGTTTTCCTTCTCTACTTTCAGGGGGCTTCCTCTCCCATGGAAGCTCACAAATTCAACTAAAGCATAGGAAGAGTGTGCCATAAGGACCTGATCCCCCCAGACTCATGTAAAGGAGACCCTATCACCTTTCCAAGAGCCAAAGCCTGTACTCTTACAGCCTGTACTCTTACAGGCTTCTGTACAAAGGCTCTTGAGAAGCCTTCCTGCTTAATCCTGCCCTCACTTAGAATCACCTGGAGTACCTAATTAAAACAACACTGTTGTTTCCACAAACACCAATTGACAGAATCTGGGGGGGTTGGGGGGGACACCAGCAGTGATTGTTTTTGAAATTCCATGCGGGATCCTATTAGGAAGAATTTGAGGAAATGGCCAGGGAAAACACAGTATCCAAGACTCTGGTTTTCAGATTTAAATCATTGCCTTCTCCACAGATCAGAGTTTCTGGATATTTACATATTTAAACACTTGGAGGTCAGTTTTCAATAACAGAATGAATGTGTAGGAGGGGAACGCTTTTTTCTTCTTCCATTCTGAATTCTTTGGCTTAAAGAGTTAAACTGACATAAGACAAATTCACAATAAAACAAAACTCAATTCTTAATTATGGGAACCTCAAGGTCCTAAGCTCAAAGAAAGGCAATTAATGCTTATATGCCATTGTGACTTAAGAAGGGGATAGGGATTTAGAATTTCAAAAGTTGGGGTTGCCTGGGTGGATTAGTCAGTGGAACATGGACTCTTGATCTCAGGGTATTGAGTTCAGGCCACATATTGGACATGGAGTCTACTTAAAATCAAAATTGAAAAAGTATCTACAATTTTGAAAAGCATATCCACTGGATAAAGGAAAGGGCAAGTATTTGTCAAACTGTGGTTTGGCATATTAGGCAGGAAAGTCTTTATGACATAAAAAGTTAATTTCTGGTATTAGAGCCATTTTTAATAGAGTTCCCCCATCTGATTTATTCTTAGTATATAAGCCTCACAAAAGAAGGAAACCCTTCCAATTGCAACAACACAATAAACCTAGAGGATTTTTTTTTTTTTTAAGTTTCATTGGAACCGTCCCGGACCCTCTAGGCAATTTAGTGGTCTTTAAGTTTAAGCTTGTAATGTTAGCCTGAAAGGTTGACTAACCAAAACTTTCTTTGTATATCTACATATCATGCATTGTTTTCTAGAAAACTCAGAACTAGATCTTCTTATACAACCTTGCCCTGGGACACCAATACACACCTCCAAGCACCACAGCATTTCCTGGAGCTGGCGCTGCTGAGTCTAAAGGCAACCAAGAAGTGTTACGCATTACCGTGTTTCTCTTTGATGGATTAACTGCCCTAAAGTTCCTTTAAAAATCTTTGGGCCAGTGTCACCTGGGGGCTGAGTCCATTAAGCTTCTAACTTGGATTCAGGTCATGATCTCCTGGTTCTTGAGTTCAAGCCCAACCTTGGGCTCTGTGATGACAGCCCGTGCCTGGAACCTGGTTCGGATTCTGTGTCTCCTTTGCTCTCTGCCGCTCTCTCAGTCACACTCTGTCTCTCTCTCAATACAAATAAAACTTAAGAAAAAAAAAAAACTTTCAGCCAGGCAAGGACTTTGGATTTGGTTTGTGGAAACAAGTCGGCCTTCTTCCCAAGTGCCAGGACTCCTGAAAAAAGCCCATCAAAACTCTTGTCTTAAGTATTGGCTTTGCAGGAGAATAGCAGCCGAACGTGGGATTTTCGGTAACCAAATTGATGTGGGATCATTGAGTACAACAGTCAGGAAAACATTGTTGAAATGTTTTATGGCACATCACAGTACGTTTATTCCAGTAGCACAGGACCGGTGGCAGAAAGAGCTGGATTTTGGCTGTATAAAGCTTCTCAAGGGGGAGAGTCGTGTGGGGAGTATTAGATCATAAATATGTCCTCAAATTTCTACTCGTAAAATGCTATTCCAAGATTTCTCTGGTGCATCTCCTTCAGTTTGACACGATATTCAGTTTGAGGTTCAGGGACATGTACAGGCATTCATGAGACCATTTAAGGATGTAGCAGCCAGCACATACTTGATCTTATCCAATCTATGCAGGCTATAGGCCTACCTTCTGGGCTAAAGGAGAACACTGTGCTGTTTCCATCCCTCATCACTCCAGCCCTAACTCATCTTTGATCCTGAAATCTTTAAGGTTGTTGAAAGGTGAAGGGCTCATCTTCTATAATTTCTACAAGGTGAAAGGGGTTGTCAGGATGTCCCAACCTGTGGACCAAAAGTGGTCACTCTCTGTCCCTACATGTAAGTACTACAGAAGACCGGTGTTGTAGAGTGCAGAGGGGACATTGGGGTGAATTTGTTTTGTGTAGTAGACATCATCTGTTGGCTGAGTGAAGGAGTCAGGAACTGCTTGCACATATCACGACAACAGGAGAGAACAAATCAAAAGAGAACACATTAGGATTATTATAATGAGAAATCAGAAGAGCAATGAGAAGACCCTTTAGGGAGCCCATAGTTCACTTCTCCATCAGGAATTTAATAATTACGTGATAGTAGAGTGAGACAAACACAAATCAAGAAATAAACCCTTTATTCAGGAGAACAAAGTGATGGTCACCAGACAGAAGGTGTGTGTTAGGGCTGGGGGGTGTGGGGGAAGAATTAATGGGTGCTGGGAATTAAGAAATCCACCTGTTGTGATGAGGACTGGGTGATGTATGGAATTGTTGAATCACTATATTGTCCACCTGAAGATAATATAACACGATATGTTAACTAACTGGAATGAAAATAAAATCTTAAAAATTCATAACAAATAAAGAAAAAGTAGTGGGATACCAGTAAAATACTGATATATCTTTGCAATATGAATGGATAGAAGTGGAGAATACTACTTGAAGTGGATGCAATGAAGAAAACATCTCAGATGTCAGTAAAGGATGCCTACCTCTTTCCCAAAAGGGCATATGATTGTACATCGATATTACTTAATAATTACTTCAGTCCTGAAAATTGTTGAAATTATTACTCCTAGGTATTTATATTAGAACCAGATGCTTCTTTTTTTAAAATTTTTATTTGTTTTTGAGAGAGACAGGGTGAATGTGGGGGAGGGACAGAGAGAGAGGATGATAGAATATCTGAAGCTCAGCACAGAGGCGGTCTCGGACTCAAACCCACCAGCCATGAGATCATGACTTGAGCCAAAGTCAGATGCTGAACCAACTGAGCAACCCACATGCCCTAGAACAAGAATTCTTCTGGAATGCTTGCAATGTTTATTTTGCACATGGATCATACTGTGCATTTGAAAGGCATACCTAAGTGTGAACTTCATATATTTTATGAATACAATATACTGGTGTTTAATGTGTTAACACATGTACGTAATAAATGATGCATTATCCTGCCACCAATTAACCCACCTCACATTATTTAAGAATGTAGATAAGAGATGGCATCTACCACCTCTTTGGTATATATATAGATATAATTAGATAGATATAGATAATGATGATCTGGAAAAAGATGATGATGATATAGATATAAATAGATGATATAGATAGATAATGTAGGTAGATGATACATAGAGAGATAGATATAGATAGATGACAGATAGAAAGATATAGATAGATAGATAGATAGATATAGATGCCTGGCAATCATTTTCTCAGTTGCCCCAGATTTTAAAGAATGAATGATTATAATTCCCACACTTCATCTATTACATTGTTTTCTCCACCTTGTAACTCCTAGGACATCAAGATGGACACATTACAGAACATAAGGGAACTTGAGGTAAACTGCTGACAGTTTACCTCAAGTATTCCTTGAGTGTGCTACTTGGGATCTATTTTGTTTAGTCGGTTTTCCTTGCAGGGGACTTGAACTAACACAAAATGATTTCATCAGCGAATTCTCTAAACAATACCCTGCACAGTCACAAGTCAGTATAACTTCTCACATGACACCTCAACCACTGCCCTGGTGAGCAACCACCTCCCCTGGCCCCCTAGGAATACCACTGTGCAGCCTTTAAAGAAGATCCCCACAGATTTACCTAAATATGTTTTAGTTTCAAGGGCTCAATCTGGACTTACCCAGAAACTCCTAAACTCTCCACCCATGGTTCCTAATAAAGGATTGAGCCCCAGGTCATGATGGAGGGGTTCCTTTGATGTTTCAACCAAGTGAATGCACACACATGACACACACATGACAGTGCACGGTGTGTAATAAATACTCCATACTGAGCAGAAAAATACTCCAGTAAGAGGCAAGGCAAGAGAGAGGAAAAATTACAGGAGGAAGTATTGCATGAATTCTGCATGTGGAGACAGGACACCTGTTTCCAGTTTGCACAACTGACTCTCTGAATAACGAGACATAAACGTCACTTGTGTCATTTGTTAAGTATCTCCAGTTCTTCTCAATCTCCCAAATTTCTTTTCCAGTGACATATGCATTTCAGACAACTCTTTGCCTGCCTTATGACTAGAGTGTCCTCACTGACCTCTTAACGGAGAATAGAGGGATTCAAGACCAATGGACCATGGTACTAATTCAGACATTTAGCACTGTCAGGGATTGAACAGAGATGAAAAATGATGATGGACCACTCCCTAGAGAGAAAGGTAAGACCTTGGGGAAATATTTTCAAATGTGGGGAGGCAATTGAAGAGAGCCTGTAGTCATCCAAAGTCCAAGGCAGCTCCTGATGGTGTTATCTGAGAATAAATGTAACAGAAATGGGGACTTGGCCAATATAGTGAGTTCCAGAGATCAGGGAATCCCTAATTTTCTTCATGATTAAATAGATTTCCTGGGTATTCCTTACTAGCCGATGCTGTTAGATGACAGAGATTACTGATCTTTCTCAGGCAGTTTTGGATGCTGTAAGCACTTTGGACATCCCTTTACAAAGTCATGTCACAGAATTGATCTGGGAACTGAAGAAGCCTCCTGGACACTATAATAGGCAGGATCAGAAAGGCATGTGCTGTGGGTCCACAAAGTACTAGTATCCCCGGTGTCTGAACCCAACATAGGTTGGGGCCACTGTACATGGATGATCTTCCAGGGATGCTGACTCATAGCTGGCAAATACCTCCCTCATTACTACTTAGCCCATGATTAGGGTAGTCACATGCTCTGGGCTCTCTGTTATCTATTAGTGGGGACACATGTCAGCAGGCAGGGGCAGTGAGAACTTCTTCTTCAAACAGTCCACCCAATTTTTAGGCCAAAAATCCCCATGGTCTTTCACCACTCTGTCCATACAACCATTTCTTTTTTCTGTGTGGATATAGGATATTTATCAATTGTAGAAACTGGTCCCATCAAGTTGGGTTACTCATATTTAACATGAATACAATTGAAATCTAATAATCTGTTTTATTTTATAGCTCTTATTTATGCTCAGCTATCCCAAGAAAAGAGTAATATTTCTAGAAAATAAGATATATTTTACATATGAACACAAGGAATAAGAAGGAAGTCCATGTCTGATAAAATGACTGAGACATCATAGGAGGTAGCCTCTTTTCCCTCAGTTTTCCTGTGGCATTATCCATATTCAAGTATTTTGCTCACCTTTTATCTCTCATGGTCCCAATATGGTGATCCTGTCGCTGGGCACAAACCCTGTTTCATGATGAAGAAGGAGTAAGATAAAATCTGAGGGTACATAGGGATATTGAAAGGAAGTTATTTCCTTTGCATTCAGAGCAGCTGCCCTCCACAGGCAAGTCTCCTCTATCTCACTGACCAGAGATCTCTCACATGGCACTTTAAACAACCCTGTGAGCAGTCCAAGTGGACATCAAGGAATATCATTAAAAAATACCATTTCTACCAACATTGTATGACAGTTTCTGACACAGAGGCTATCACCCTTTTCACTGTAATAAGGTGTTAGAAAAACAGCCTCAAATTTAGAAGAATGCTTAATCCAGATCAAAAAGAATCTTTACATATGCAAATAGACTGCTTATTTTAAGGTAGGCATGTACAGATGTTCAACACTGCACATAGGTTATTTAGGATAGTATGGGAAAATTGTTGGGGAGGGTAAATGTTCATTTAGTTTTCAAGATTATTTTAGCTGGTATTAGAAGCAAATTAAGAGAGACAAAATACAAGAGAAAAAAATTGTAAAGAAAACGCATGTACCCAAAAACCAAATTATGAAATTGAGACCTATAGAAAGGACCGATGCAGATAGTTTTTATGCTTTGTAGAAAAAAAGACAATACATCTGTGAGGATTTCACAGCAGAAAGGGAACTTCTGTTGGCCCTTAAATTAGTATGGAATTCTAAATGGAATATGGGTAGTGGTAGCAAACTAGTGAACAGTAACAAGGTTTGTTCTTGAAGACGGCTCAGCTCTAAATTCCCTATCTGTGGTAGTAAGAATATCTCTTTACCTCTCTGTGCAGCATAGGGGTCTATTACATGGAAGATTGGTTTCCTGCTTTCTGGGGACAGCTGGGGGGCAGAGTGTTCTTATTACATTGGCTGTTTATTAAATAGCTTTTCTTAGAAAATCATCAATATGACAAAGGGGCACATATTGGGGCAACCTGCCACTTTCCCCTGCACAAAGTCAGAAAGGGACCTGGCAAAACACCATAGGGTAGAGAATTCAGAAACCTAGAACCCTCTCCCTGTACAACACCACTCAGATGCACCTTCTTCTGAAGACTTTCCAGGTCTAGCCCCACTCAACTACCCCTCAGTGAACAAATTGAAGGAGCTGAAAATTTGGCTTGGCTGTTTATTTCCAGTCTCAATGGTAGGTGCCCACTTTTGGCTGAAACGCAAAAGCAGATATATGGGAACAGAGAACTGGGTGTTTTGGTGCCTACATTTCAGTCTTCCTCATTAAAGTCAGTGCTTCTTGTGCATACTCATTCAGCACCTTGTTTTTCATTTATAAATATCCAACTGTTGCTGAAGAAAAAAACAGTAAATATCCATACACATTGTGAAATTATAATCCACAACTGATTTCACTCTTGGTGGGTGTTGAACCAAAAGATACCACCAACCAAAACATAGGAAATGAACCGGTTTTACTTGCAACAAAAGAACAACAGGAATATTCTCTCTGTCAAAAATAAATACATTAAAAAATCATTAACTACTGATTTCTATTATTCTGCAATTTTATTATATCCCAGG
Organism: Cryptoprocta ferox; assembly: GCA_028646485.1. NCBI lineage: Eukaryota > Metazoa > Chordata > Mammalia > Carnivora > Eupleridae > Cryptoprocta > Cryptoprocta ferox. The sequence goes on along the minus strand of CM053563.1, from coordinate 3,973,836 downwards.
AAGTTCTCAAAACAGGTGCTTGGGTAAGTCGTGCTGGCATAGACCATAAGTGGACATTATTCATAAATGACTAATGTGACTTCTCTTATGTGTAGAAATCTATGTCTTGTCTCCCCTGTTCTGTGGACCCCTAACCTTATCTGCCTACAAAATCATTACGTAAAGAAAACTCATGAACAAAATCCCTCACCCAACATAGTTAAGATTAGTGTGTGTGTGGAAAGCATGCTTTAGATGGTTTCTTCTAGCAAATTTCAAGTGTAGAATAGTCACTGTGCTGTAAAATAGTAATCCCATATTTATTCATCCTACATAAGTGAACCTTGTTACATTTAACCTATAAATAAACACTGCCAGGTACTGTGCCATCAAAAATGGTTTTATTCTGGAATAACAGAGTTTGGATTTAGTGACAAACAGGTTGAGGCAAAACCATAGCTGAGTCCAGGGAATAAAGAAGAGGCCTGCTTTTCTGGAGACAAGGGATAAGTTTAGAAGTCTCTTATAAACTGGGGCGCCTGGGTGGTTAAGTCAGTTGACCGGCCGACTTCGGCTCAGGTCATGATATGGCGGTTCAGGTCAAGCCCCCCATTGGACTCTGGGCTGACAGCTGGGAGCCTGGAGCCTACTTCTGATTCTCTCTCTCTCTCTCTCTCTCTCTCTCTGCCCTCCTCTGCTCACAGTCTGTCTCCCAAAAATAAATAAATGTTAAAAAAAATAAATGAAATGTCTGACATATATTTAAAAAAAAGGAAGTCTCTTGTGAATTAAAAGTTCTTTGTAGTAAAATGGTAGTTTGAAGGATGGTCGGTTTTCAGTGGTTGAGCTTTTGTCTGGGAAAGATATGGATACATCTCTTCCTCTGACTGAATAGTAGAGTATAACCTACCTCCAAGGTCGAGTTTGTGGAATTTGAAGACTTTCCCTTCCTTTTGGATCTAACATTGACTATGAATGATAGGGTTTGAGGATTTTATTTAATTTGCAAAATAGAGAAAGCATGAGACAGGAGCAAGGAGAGGAAAGAACAAGATTCCCAAGTGGGCCCCGCATTGTAAGAGTGGGAGTCCAATACAGGGCTCAAATTCATGAACCAGAAGGTCATGACCTGAACCAAAGTTGGTACTTTGCCAAATGAAACACCCAGGTGCCCTGATTTTGACTTACTTTACATTCCATGTGATTTCATACAGTATTTTTTTTCTCTGTGATTCTTATTTAATTCAACAAAATCAGCTCCAGGTTGTATGAGACCCACCCAAGCTCTTTTATGGTGGACCGCTTGACAGAAAGATTATTTAGAGTTAATAAGCAATCAAAATTAAGCAGATTCATAAAAAATGTTTACTTTTCACTTCCTGTCTATAAAATAATATACATAGAAAAGCTGACCCAGGATGAGAGCAATCACCATACGTGACTACATTATGCTATAACCCTAGGTATGGTCAACAGGGAGGAACCCAGGAAGGACCATGTAAACAGTTTTCCATGTACTACTGTTTTAGAGAGGCCCAGAAAATATTTGCTTATCAAATATTTACTTTTCATCTTCTTGTGAATTACATTCTTTCCCTTGGAGTCCCCAGACTTCTGATTCTTTCCTCCTCCTCTTATTCCTTCCTTGTTTCTTCTCCTCCACTTCCTTCTCCTCCTTCTTCTCTCTTCTTCAAAGACACATATACCTTACTTTCCCTTTGCAATTGTCCTGCGTTTGTGGAGTCTCCATTCATATACTATTAAAATTGAATTTCTCCTGTTTGTTCCATGCCAATTTGCTGCTTAGTCAACAATGAGAACTTCCTCTGAGGTTCCAGTTCATGCTTTTGTATATTCTTCCAAACCATATTTAGCTCCTCTTTTATACATTAATGTTATGGAAGAAAAAGAAACAGAAAGGCAGGGCACAGCATCTATATTCTGGGGGAAATATGGGACACCTATTTTCAAGTCCTAAAGTATGAGAAGGTTAACTCACATGCACATTCCTGAGATACCCAGCACAGTACCATGTGAGTAAAAGCTGTGTGTGTGCACAGAGTAAAAGCTCCATAAACACTGTCTGAATGATGTATGTATGTTACTTTCCAATACAGACTTTTTCAGACCATAACTATTCCAAATACTGTCATGGGTACATACATCTAATGCACTGACCTATGATCTCTAGCTTATGGCTTGACTCATTGTAGCTTCTTTGAGATGTCAACAGACCACTAATGCTGGGGAAACAAGTAGCATGATGTTCCTAGATCAAGCTTGACCAGGTAGAAAAGTGGCCTTTTCTGATGCCAGCAAGTCTTGAGTTCATATCGAGAATGATTCAGCACTGTACCACTGCTTCCCCTGCAGGTCAAGACTCAGTAGTTCTGTGACTCCCCCTTAAAAATTCCCTGCTTGCTCTGTGATGTTATAGATTGTCTACAGCCCCTAATTCAGAGAATGAAAACAGTTCAAATACAGCTTTCTAATAAATCTAATAAATCTCATTGGGTTCCTGCCTCTGAACCTATTCCCCTGTATCTAGGCCCTTTGAGCGTCATCTCCAATACCTACTGTAAAATGTGACATTGGAAAGCTATGCCCTCAATAATTACATCATCCAATAAATCCTCCTCCATAACTACCACTGATCAAGGCCTGGGCATCACAGGAATCATTGTCATCTTACAGCATCTGGTCCTCAGTAACACTCAGGAATTCAATTATTCATGAAATGAAATGGGCCTTCCCTAATCCTCAGAAACCCACCACATTTGCCAATTCCTTATCCCCAACAGTTGCCTGTGACTTTGGAGTTCCAAAAGGGAGTCACTTCGGGTTCCCATTCTACACTGGAAAGATATCTTCACATTTTCTTACTTTCCATCCCTCCCTATAGGATTTAATGATGAGATAGGTTAACATTGGTGTAGGGATAACAGTTCACTCTGTACACATGCATGTTAACACATTACACACAACAGTTTTATTAATTCAATGTATTAACTTCACACATAGACTAAGTTATGCATTTCAAATCCACTCTATTACAATTGTTCAAAATCTAGAATACAAGCCTTCAGAAAGTGTTTGTTGATAAAATGATATGGGAATACAGACTTCCATAATTTCCAGGCCTGAGGCCATTCTTTAAAAATGTGTATTTATAGGTGTGTCTGGGTGGCTCAGTTGGTTATGCATCTGACCTCAGCCTAGGTCACTATCTCATGGCTTGTGAGTTGGAGCCCCGAATCGGGCTCTGTGCTGACAGCTCAGAGCCTGGCGCCTGCTTCGGATTCTGTGTCTCCCTCTCTCTCTGCCCCTCCCCCATTCGCACACTGTCTTTCTCTCTCTCAAAATAAATATTTTTTTAACAAATATTGAAAATGTGTATTTATACTTGTATGCTATTTTGGGGAGAATTAGTTATGCTCTTTCTAATATCTCTGAGGATTTCATCATTCCAACCACATCAACTGACATTCTCTAACTATTGCTGTAGTGAAATTACACCAGTGTTTCACTGCACTGCCACCTCTTTTTGGCTTAACAAGTGGGAAATTATTTTATTTGTAATATTCAACAAGATTTTTTGTCTTAATACAGGGAAAAGAATGATGTTCTAAACACTTCTTTCATGAGAAGTTGCATCAATGTTTTCACCAACAACAGCATCTCCACGTACATTTTCTTTATATATTGTGTATTATGTTGCCCTTCATCTTCCATGGAGAATTAGGCATGAGTCACACCTAATGAAGAAGGGCATGTCATATCTTTGATGCATCAATAATCAGCCACATAATTGTCCAAAACCACTCAGAATAAATGAATTTTGGAAGTATTTTGAGAGTAGAAATGTATTAATATTTCCTATCACAAATGTCAGATAGGGTTGATGTGACTAAAAAGAGCACACAGACTGAAATTAATTATACCTCTGCAAAAATTGGCCCATTTAGGGGCACCTGGATTGTTCAGTCGGTTAAGCATGAAACTTTGGCCCAGATCGTGATCTTGCAGTTCGTGAGTTCAAGCCCCCTGTCGGGCTCTGTGCTGACAGTTCAGAGCCTGGAACCTGTTTCAGATTCTGTCTCCCTCTCTCTGCCCCTCCCCCACTCCTGCTGTCTCTCTCTCTCTCTCTCTCTCAAAAATCAATAAACATTACAAAAACTAATCCACTTAATCTTTTGAGGCATAATAGCATATACACCATGTTTAACTTTGTATTATTTCTTACCATCAGTATTTTGATGTATGTCTGAATAGAGGCTGATGTAGTACTTTCCAGTGCGAATTCTGTGACATTTATTGACATTTGATGTTCAATTATATATCTTTCTAAATTTTTATGTCTTCCAAATTACCTTCTTTCATGCACTGTCTGGTGTTTGCTTAAGTGTACATTTAAAATGAAGGCTTTTCCTCATTTATATGTCTGTATGATTTAAATCTCATGTGCATTTTCAGATATTAATTAAGGATCAAATTCCACTTATAAGCACTGCAATTTCCTCTTCATGTGACTTTCTATCCTGTGACATAGCTATGATATGGAGCAAGTTGTGAGTTCCAGCTATGGGCTGGACACATTCTTTAACTTTGTAATGTTTCACCTCAGTATAAAGTCTGTGATCCTGAGTAGGGTTGAGCAGTCATAAAGGTTTTACTACATTCTTTACATTTTAAGTTTTTTCTCCAGTATGAATTCTGTGATGTAGAAAGAACCTTCACCTCTGAATAATAGGCTTCCCAAATTCTTTATATTTGCCAAATCCTCCCCAGTATTCCTTCTCTGATCAGGAGTCAGGGGTTAGCATTGCCTGAAAGCCTTGCCACATTGTTTAGTATTCAGTAGCTATTCTCCAGTATAATTTTTCCAATGTGAAATAAGGGGTGAGCAGTCCACAAAACTTTTCTCACATTCCTTAAATTTGGAAGATTTGCTCCAGTATGAAATCTGTGATAATGAGTAAAGTTTGAAGAATAATTAAAGACCTTACTTCATTCTTTACATTGGTATGATTTTCACCTAGTATGAATTCTGTGATGTTGAGTAAGGTGTGAGTGTCGGAGAAAGGCCTAGCCACATTCTTCTCATTGGTGAGGTTTCTCTCTAGTATGGATTTGGTGTTGTCGATTAAGGCATGAGGATGGCTGAAAGGCCTTGCCACATTGTTTACATTGTTAAGGTTTCCCTGCAGTATGGATTCTGTGATGTCCAATAAGGTATGAGCACTTGGAAAAGGCCTTGCCACATTCATTACATTGGTAAGCTTTCTCTCCAGTATGGGTTCGGTGATGTTGATTAAGTTCTGAGGGCCAGTTAAAGGCCTTGCCACATTCATTACATTGGTAAGGCTTCTCTCCAGTATGGATTCTGTGATGTTTGGTAAGGCCTGAAGGGTGAGTAAAGAACTTGCCACATTCTTCACATTGGTAAGGTTTCTCTCCAGTATGGATTCGGTGATGTTTGGTGAGGCTTGAGTGCCTGGTAAAGGCCTTGCCACATTTGTTACATTCGTAAGGTTTCTCTCCAGTATGGGTTCGATGATGTTGATTAAGTTCTGAAGGCCAGTTAAAGGCCTTGTCACATTCATTACATTGGTAAGGCTTCTCTCCAGTATGGATTCTGTGATGTGTGGTAAGGTCTGAGGGGTGGGTAAAGGCCCTGCCACATTCTTTACATCGGTAAGCTTTCTCTCCAGTATGGATTCGGTGATGTTTGGTAAGGCCTGAGGACCAGTTAAAGGCTTTGCCACATTCTTTACATTGGTAAGGTTTCTCTCCAGTATGGATTCTGTGATGTTTGGTAAGGTCTGAGGGGTGGGTAAAGGCCTTGCCACATTCTTTACATCGGTAAGGTTTCTCTCCAGTATGGATTCGGTGATGTTGATTAAGGGCTGAGGGCCAGTTAAAGCCCTTACCACATTCTTTACATTGGTAAGGTTTCCCTCCAGTATGGATTCGGTGATGTTCGGTAAGAGGAAAGTGTTGGGTAACGGCCATCCCACATTTTTTATGTGTGTAAAGTTTCTCACCAGTACAAATTAGTCTATGTCCATTTACTGATGAGCCATAATTATAAGTTTTACCACATTCTTCACATTTGTAAGGGTTCTCTCCAGTGTGCACTCGCTGATGTTGAATTAGTGCTGAGTGCCCGTTGAAGGCTTTGCCACACTCCTTACATTTCTGTCCAGTATGGAATGTCTTATGTATATGTAGTCTTGATGACTGACTAAACATGTTCTCAGGTTCATTGCATGTATATGGGTTTTTTCCAACATGAATCCTCTTTTGATCACCAACATTGGAGGACTGGTTAAGTATTTTCCCATATTCATTATATTTAGAAGGATTCTCTCCCAAATATATACTCTTATGTGTAATAGCGTTGGTGCTTTGATCAAAGACCTCCCCATATTTATTACATTCATAACCGTTCTCTGGAAAAGGAGTCCCCAGATATCGTTGATGCCCTTCACTCTCCCCATCCTTGTTACAGTCCGTCATTAAGTGCCCATTCTCAAGGGCACTATGTTTATATCTATCCACTGACACTCTTTGGAAAGAAGTTTCTATGAATATCTTTGGAAGGAGCCTCTCAGTATCATTTGAAGATACAGCTGAAAGGTAAAGAATAAGAGTAAAGGCATTCCACTTTCTACTATCTGATGAATAGAATGAAAATTTCTTATACACAAAACTGAAATCAGAGAACTTCAACTTCAGGGAAAAGGTATCATTAATTTTTCTTTTTTTTCTTTTTTAATCTTAAAAATATTTTTAAGTCTTTATTTTACTTTCAGAGAGAGAGACAGAGAGTGAGCTGGGGAGGGGCAGAGAGATAGGGAGACACAGAATCTGAAGCAGGCTCCAGGCTCTGAGCTGTCAGCAGAGAGCCCAACGCAGGACTCAAACCCACGGACTATGAGATCATGACCTGAGCCAAAATCGGATGCTTAACTAACTGATCCACCTGTTTTTTTTAAAGATGCTTATCTTTTTTAATGTTTAATTATTTTTTGAGAAATGGAGGGAGGGCGTGAGAAGGGGATGGGCAGAGTGAGAGGGAGATACAGAATCTGAGGCAGGCTCCAGTCTCTGAGCTGGCAGCACAGAGCCTGATGGGGGACTTGAACCCACCAAGTATGAGATCATGACCTGAGCTGAAGTCTGACACTTAACTGACTGAGCCACCCAGGCGCCCCAAATCATTAGTTTTTCTACATCACTCAGATTGTATGTTAATTTAATCTCAAATTTTTAATAAAGTTATTGTCGGCATATTTTACAACTTTGATGTTGTTTGTATGTTTGCAAATGAAAAGTTTTGGGATGTGTGGGTGGCTCAGACAGGGTTGAGCTTCTGACTCTTGGTTTCAGCTCAGGTCATCATCTCATCAGTTATGAGTTCCTGCCCCACATCCTGCTCTGCACTGACAGTGTGGAGCCTCTGCCTGGAATTCTCTCTTCTCTCTTTGCCCCTCCTCCACTCTCTCTCTCCATCTCTCAAAATACATGAGAAAAAAAGAAAACCCTAAATGAAATGAAAGTTATTTCCTTGCTTGATTCCCAAAATGGGTTATACCCTTAAATTCTGTGTAATAATGTCTTTTAAGGGCTTAATTCATAAGGGCTTTCATTAGAGCTTTTCGTGGTTGATATTAATGAATATACTTTACAATTTTCCTGTGCATGAAGACATGCCAGTAATTCAAAATGTGTCTTTTTTCATAGGTACATAGTCAGAGTTTAGTATTATAGCTACAGGGGAGTGTAGGTGGCTCAGTAGGTCCAGCGTTCGACTTCGGCTTAGGCCACAATTTCGTGGTCTGTGAGTCGGAGCCTCGGGGCGGACAATTTGCTGACAGCTCAGATCCAGGAACCTACTTCAGATTCTGTGTGTCCCTCTCTTTCTGCCCTCCCTTGCTCATTCTGTCTTTCAAAAATAAACATTACAAAAAATTCAAAAATTTTCATACAATAAATCGTAATGTAATCACATATACAACTACTCAGAAGATGAAAACATATATGAGAAAGTCACAGGAACATCATATTATATAGATGACAAAATTATAAAATGATTCAATTATTAAGAAAAAATGAACAATAGAGATTTTATTATAGGCTGTGAGTTTTGATTTCTAAATGTTCTATCTCTCCTGTGGCATGAATTTATGTACAATTTCTAGGAAAATAATAGGAGCTTTAAATTATTCTACCATTGAGGAATGGAACATATAGAGTGGAAATTTATTATATTAGTTAATACCATCAAAAAGTGAACTTTTCTTATTTTTTCTAAGTTTATTTAATTAATTTGAAAGAGAGAGAGGGAGACAAAATTCCAAGCTTGCTCTGTGCTGCCATCACAGAGGCCTGTGTGGGACTCAAACTCACTGATTATGAGATCATGACTTCAGCTGAAGTCAGATGCTTCAGCAACTGAGCCACCCATGCACCCTAAAAACTGAACTTTTGAAGTGAAATAAAGGGTTAGATTTTCTCATTTTAGGGAGGCGCTTTATTATCTGATGAAATTAGTGGGTCTCAATTTTGTATGATTAAGATTAAAGCCTCCATATACTTTATACATGGAAAGTATAAACCAGATAATAGGTGGTATTTGTCCCCAGTGTTCCTGGGAGTTCTGCACCAAACCCCAATATGCCTACCACTACCCTGACACACTTCTCACACAAGGCAAACACTCAGAAATGAATGAACATAGACTTCCTCAGAAATACAGAGATTTCCCCAAACCCTCAAAGCAATGGAGAACCAATCAGATTATGGAGGCCCTCACTGTGGATGTGAAGGACCTTTAAGTGGAACTGAAGGAGAATCCTTAGAGAATGTGACAGTGTGATGTGTTGGAAAGTAGATGTCCCTCTGTGAGAGAAAGAGACATAAAACTAAGTTTCTCAAAGTAATTTCCATTCAAGAAGGGCTGCTCAAACCACATTTTAAGGTCTGTTTTCATCCTTCACATTGGGACCTCACCTTTGTCATCTGCTTCATTCATTCCCACCTACCTGGGTATGAGGCTACTGTCTCCTTTCTCTTCATATCCCATAGCACCCACTTCTGTTCCAAAAAGTTGATCAGGTCCGGTTTTGACACAACAAGACCTGTTTGTTAGAACAAAGGAACATGAGTATTGCTGGAGATTCTACCCTTCAACCAAGTATTGGACACTGTAGAGAAGAGAGGACATTCTAGAGTTCTAGAAAATCATTCCCAAATGCTATTGCCCAACAGCCCTTTTGGAACACACAGGATGGATTTCCAAGGTTCACATCTTGATCTCCACTTCCGAGTATTACCACTACCATAATGAGTAGAAATTGGTATTGAAGATGGAAATGCCGTTTTATGCTGCTCAATGTTTAAAATTACCATTAATCTAAGAAATGATGATGTTACTCTAAGGAAGGGAAAACTCACCTGAAAGG
>CM053563.1:3944326-3958578 GCA_028646485.1 Cryptoprocta ferox | reverse complement strand
TGAGGAGACAGTGGATTTATACACACTTCAGTCACATATAGTTTCCATGTCTTATAATATCTAGAATATTTTCAAGTATGTTTTCCACATCCTAACGAGCAGGAACATTCGAGGTTATTCTGTGCCTCATATCCATCTTATGTATTTGTGCATTTTCATAATCCTATTCTACCTAGAGCCCCAGAGCAGAGAAATCATTGAGATCAGACCTAAATGGGAATGGTTTTCCTTGAGCACACCCCAGGACCAGTCTCCATCAGCAACAGGAAACGAACTCAACACCCTCCTGTCTGAATCTGTCACAAAGGGACTATTTTCAATACTTGCAGGACTTTAATTCAACATGACAACTGTTGATGCCCTACTGGAAGCCAGGTTGGAGAGAAGGGAGAGAAGTCTGTGGGATATAGATGAGGAGTGTTCTAAACACCTAACCTTGGGTATCATTTCTGAGAAGGTTAAAAATTAAGTGAAAACATAAAGCAGAACCATCAGAACTAAAAAAAATCATTGGCTTTCTTTTTTTAAATTTCTTTTGTAGCAGGATTCTCACACCAAGGCTTTTCTTTCCAGGAAACAACTTTATTCCTACCGGCACCACTCATTTGGGTTTATACTGAGCCCTGAACACCACATGGCATAGTTGTTTTTTTTAAAATATATTTTGTGCTTCTTTGTCTCCCATATATGGTAACACACGAACATGCAGGTGGACGAAGTGGTCTCTTATTACAAGGTCAAGAGGGATGTTGTCAGGTACTCATATAGCCTGGTGTCTTGAGGTTGTTTATTTTTTTCTTTCCTTAGGGAGGAGACACTACCACCCTTTTAGACAGAGAGGAGACAGGGAGAGAGAGGGTGGGAGGGAGACAGAGAGAATGCAAACTGAGGAGAGGGACAAAAGAAGAGAGAGAGAATCTTAACTAGGCTCCAGGTTCAGTAAAAAGCCCTACTCAAGGCAGGATCACAGGTCCCTGGGATCATGGCCTGAACTCAAATCAAGAGTCTGATGCTCAACTGGCTGAGACAGCCAGGGGTCCTACAATTTCTACATGCATGGAATTTCCCCAGAAAAAGACAACAGGGCCTTTGGCCAGAAGCACAAGGCTTACCTGAGAACTGGCCATTTCTTGTTTCACCTCCTCCTCTTGCTTTCTCCCTCAGAAGATCTTTGTAGGGAAATCCCAGCTGAAGTAGGAGAAAATGTCGGTAAAGCCACCAATAACCTCTTCCCCAGTAAACTGCTTGCCTGCTAGCACGACTTTGAGATGCAGAAAAGGCCCAATTTATTAGTCCTTTGTGTCAGATATTCAGAAGGTGTGAGCTCCCTCTTGGTGACCAATCCCTGAGGCTCCCTTTTCTCCTTTCAGGGGGCCTCCCTTCCCACAGAAGCCCACAAATTCTGCTTGAGCATAGAGAAAGTGTGCTACTTGGACCTGACCCTCCCCAACTCCTGTACAGGAGACCTGTTACCTCTCCTTGAGGAAAAGTCTGCATTGACTCTTCATAATTTTTAAAAAAAAATTTATAATATTTATTTCTTTTTTGAGAAAGAGAGAGCACGAGAGGGGAAGGGGCAGAGAGACAGGCAGTCAGAGATTCTGAACGGTGCTCCACGCTCCGAGCTATCAGCACAGACCTGAACACGGCGCTCAAACACACAAACCCTAGGATGATGACCTGAGCCAAAGTCAGGTGGGTAAACGACTGAGCCACTCTGGCACCTCTCAACTCTCAGAAATTAATGGGAAGACTTCCTGCCTAACCCTGGGCCTCACTTAGAATTAGATAGAAAACAATAGGATTCAGTAGGCAGAAAGGGAAAGATTAGGACCTGAGGTCTCTGGGTGGGGAAAAAACACAATTTGGAACACTGCTGGGAGTGTCTGATCACAGCAAAATCCCTTCGGGTGTGAGGTTCCTCTTAAGAATGTGACAGACACCACCTAATGCCCCTGAGGTTCCCCTCAGAAATTTGACTAAAGACCTAAGTAAAAATTAGTAGTAGACCATAAAACATAAGGCCCACAAGGAACTCTATGGCCTTGGACCACCCCTCATACTAATAGGGAAAAATCTGTTTAAGATGGCCGACAGGACTGATAAAGAAATACCTTTCCCTGATCAAAGGCTCCCCCAGCCAGGTTCTTCTTCCCACCCTGCTTGTCGCACGCATTAATGAGGAATGCGGAAGTAACAGAGTATAAATTATTCCCTCTGTTGACGCTCTGAGCTCAGACCTCTGGAGAATGATCTCCTCTGAGCCCACCGGTGTACAATAAACCTCCTCCCTTCCAAGATCTCCGAGCGCTGCTTGGTTCTTCCCCTGGTAATCCAGACCAGATTCCATAACAATACAACGGAAATGAGATGATTAGGAATGGAAAACCCAGCATCTAGAGTTATTAAGACAATAAGGGTAGGACCTGAGAAGGAACAAGGGGGAAGGGAACAAGAGTGGGAGAGATGCAAACCTCATAAAACAAAGATCCTTGCCTATTGTCTCGGGTTTTCACCCTCCAATGCCCCCCTGTCTGTACAGAGAGCTTTCCTAGGACTCTCCCTCTCTTATACTCTAATCAACTTTTGCCTGTTTCTCATTTTGTGTCCACTCTTCATTCTTTGAAGCAGGGAGACCAGGAATCCCTGGGGTTGAGGGAAAAAGTCTTGCACCAGAATCCCCAGGAGCACTTCACTAAAACAAGTGTGGATTTGCACCCGTGTCCCATGAAGTTAATAGGACAGCAACCCTCCCTCTTCTTCAAAGAATGTAAATGTTATCTTTGTTTTTACAAGAAAAAGAAATTAATATTTATTTATTCATTTTAATGTTTATTCATTTTTGACAGAGAGACTTTTTAAAAATGTTTATTTTTCAGAGAGAGACTTTTTTAATGCTTCTTTATTTTGGGGGTGGGAGAGGGGCAGAGATGGAAACACAGAATCCAAAGCAAACTCCAGGCTCTGAGCTGTCAGCACAGAGCCCAATGCAGGGATCCAGCCCACGAACCCCGAGATCATGACCTCAGCTGAAGTCAGATGCTTACCTGACTGAGCTACACAGGCTCCCCAGACATTCATATTTATTGAGAGGTATCATGATCCATGCATTATTAATAAGGATGTGGCAATATAATTGCTTTATGGTAGCCTAGTACAATCAAGATAGCTGCTTCAAGGTAGACTAGCCTATATGCTAATGAATGGCTCATTATCAAATTGTTAATGGCATACAGTATAACAGTCATAGTCATAATGCACTATTTGAAATATTGTTACATTTTTTAAGAACCACTTGTCAAAAATAAATAAAAAACATTAAAATAAACAAACTACTTACTTATGATGATAGGCTGAAATATAGTTTCTCCAATTCAAAACGAGAGGAATTTGATGCTGTAATGTAAGTATTTGAACTCAAAGTTGTTAAACAGTAAGAAAACTAATACACTGTTAATTTATACTAAATATCACTGTCTATATCCTTATGGAAGGATAGGTTCTCCACCTCCATAAGCCTTACACACAATGTTCTACAAGATGAATACTTAGGTAATGATGAGGACAGAAATCAACTCCTATATTTTTATAGCTGAGTAATATTCCATTGTCGGTATATACCACATCTTCTTTCTCCATTCATCTATTGATGGACACTGGATTGCTTCCATTTCAGAGTTATTGTAAATAATGCTGCAATAAATACTCAAGCGTGCATATATCTTTTGGGGATATTTTTGGCCTTATTTCTTTTTTTTTCAATTTATTTAAATTCAAGTTAGTGGGGGTACCTCACTGGTTCAGTTGGTTAAGCAGCTGACTCTTGGATTTGGCTCAAGTCATGATCTCAGGGTTCGTGAGGTTGAGCCCCACGTTGGGCTCTGTGCGGACAGTATGGAGTCTGCTTGGGATTCATTTTCTCTCTCTCTGTCTCTCTCTCTCTCTCTCTCTCTTTACCCCTCCCCTGCTCACTCACTCTCAAAATAGATGAATAAACTTACAAAAATAAATACAATAAGTTCATGTTACTTTAGATATTCTGTAGTATTGGTTTCAGGACTAAATCCCAGGGATTCTTCACTTACATATGACACTCAGTGCTCATCTCAACCAGTGTCCTCTTTAATGTCCAAGGCCCTATTAGCTTATCCCCCCACCCACCTCCCCTCCAGCAATGCTCAGTTTGTTCTCTGTATTTAAGAGTGTCTAATGGTTTGCCTCCCTCTCTGTTTTAATCTTATATTTCTTTCCCTTCCCCTATGTTCATCTGTTTTGTGTCTTAAATTCCACATATGAGTGAAATTATGGTATTTGTCCTTGTGTGACTGACTTAGTACACTTAGCATAATACAATTTACTTCAATTCCATGCACATTGTTGCAATGGGCAGAATTTCATTCTTTTTGATTGCCAGGTAATACTCCATTGTATATCTATACCACATCTTCTTTGTCTATTCATCATTTGATGGACATTTTGACTTTTTCCAACATTTGACTGTTCTTGATAGAGCTGCTATATACATTGGGGTGATGGTGCCCCTTTAAATCAGCACTTTTGTATTCTTTGGATAAATACCTAGTGTGCAATTGCTGGGTCCTAGAGTAATACTATTTTTAATCCGTTCAAGATCCTCCACATTGTTTTCCAGAGGGGCTGCCCCAGTTGCATTCCCACCAGCTGTGCAAAAGGGTTCCCCTTTATCCCTGTCCTTGTGAACACCTGTTTCTGGAGTTGTTAATTTTAGCCACCAGGTGTGAGGTGGTATCTCATTGTGGTATTGATTTGTATTTCCCTGATGATGAATGATGTTGAGCATCTTTTCCTGTGTCTGTTAGCCATCCGGAAGCCTTCTTTGGAAATGTGTCTCTTTGGGTCTAATGCCCATTTCTTCACTGGATTATTTGTATCTTAGGTGTTTGTTGGAGTCCAGCTCCAGCAGGTCCAGGGGTCCCTGAAAGGATGGATGGTGTCGGCTAAAGGGAATGAGAGAGCCTCGGCTTCTTTCTGATCACCAGGCAGGCATCTCTCTCTGTCGGTTTTTATGTCTTTATTTATAGGTCAAGTGTTAACATTACATCAAAAAGTGGAATTTTTACTACAAATAAATCTCAGTAATAAGATGCTTTGAAAAGTGTACAGAAACAGGTTTTACAAAGGCATTTTTGCAGAACTACTCTAATTTCAGTGAGGTAGTTAATTTTTTACAAATAACAGGATATTCTCAGTGAAAAGCAGATAACATACACATTTGTTTAAACCAGTAGTAAATCTTACAACTAAAAAGATAGCACGATGTTCTCAGTGAGAAGCAGGTAACAAACATGTTTGTATATATCAATAACGCTAAGATTCAGGCATAGGCTAGGAGTCATTCTGTCTGGCTCATAAAAGGAAGAAGGTATTTGCGCTGGTTAGTAAGTAAACCTTGTTATTTGATGTGGAAGGTGTAAGCAAGCACCATAGGGCCCTAGATGTGCCGGGCTTTGTTTATGAGTTTAAGTTTTAACTACTCTTACCCATCCTCATAATGGATATCAATGTAAGGGAAGGTATTTGTGGCACCAATTAGCAAAGGGATGTGCAGTAACTTATGTCCAGCTTTTGTCTGTTTCTTATCTTTAAGTTAGGCTCTTTTTCTCCGGGCCCGAGTTAATAGTAATTCTTGTGTTTGTTAACCCCCTTTATTACCTATGTCTTGGGTTTGTAAGGCTCATTAGAAGAGCCTTTCTACAAACATCTGCAGTGCTTTGTTTCAATTCTTCCTTGTCGAGGTGGGAATATGCTTCTTTCCATGAGGTATCTGTGTGGGAAATATCAGTCTGATTTGGAATATTGTGAGGCTTAATCAATAACGGCAGTCCCATTTCCAATATGAGCCAATAGTAGAAGGAGATACTAGTTTCACTTCATGGAAGGAGCTGTGCAAACGTCTACCATTTCCTTGTTGTGACTGTGTCATCCAGCAAGTCCGATGCGACTCCCAGCAGGTGTTGCACTTGATAACTCCATTATAGATTATAGATACTAACGCTTTATCCTCTATATCATTTGCAAATATCTTCTTTGATTCCATCGGTGGTCTTTTAGCTTTGTTGATTGTTTACTGTGCAGAAGCTTTTTATCTTGCTGAGTTCCCAATAGTCATTTTTGTTTTTATTTCCCTTACCTCCAGAGACATGTCTAGTAAGAAGTTGCTGTAGCCAAGGTCAGAGACGTTGCTGCCTGTGTTCACATCTAGGATTTTGATGGTTTCCTGTCTCACATTTAGGTCTTTCATCCATGTTAAATTTATTTGTTCATATGGTGTAAGAACATGGTTCAGTTTCATTCTTCTGCATGTTGCTGTCCAGTTTTCTCAGCACCATTTGCTGAAAAGCCTGTCTTTGTTCCATTGGATATTCTTTCCTGCTTTGTCAAAGATTAGTTGGCCATAGATTTGTGGATCCATTTCTGGGTTCTCTATTCTGTTCCACTAATCTATGGGTCTGTTCTTGTGCCAGTACCATACTGTCTTGATGAGTATAGCTCTGTAATACAATTTGAAGTCTGGAATTGTGATGCCTCCAGCTTTGGTCTTCTTTTTCTACATTAGTTTGGCTTTGGGGGATAGCTTTATCTTTTGGATGCAAATAACAAGAGCTCTGGCCAGCATAGACCAGTTCAGCTCCAGGATAGCTTCACCTAGGAGATGGACTATGAAGTGTCAGACACTTACCAGGACTTCACTATAATGTTAAAATCTCCACCCACGGAGGAGCACAGCCTTCATTAAGACAACATAGGATATGCATTTAAGCTTCTTTCCTAAGTATACATGTGCCTGCACCTGCCTTATACCCACCTCTACATAGGATGACAAAACTCCCATTTCAGATATTCATTCTAATCCTAAATTAAAGGAAGTACTCACCCCTGCTGTTCAATCCTCAACTGTGGAAGTTGTTCCCCCAATCGCCTTATTCGTTGCAAATAGTTTCCTTTGCGTGACAGTTCCACCTAGTATATTCTCTACCTGTAACTCACCATGGAGGCAACTCATGTTAGCTTAGATACAGGAAGTCCACTTGAGGTGTCCATAGTTCTCTAACATCACATCCCTGTACAGTTCCGGCTGAGGGAGGCTCAGGCATCCCCACTCCTCTTGAGGGAACTCTATGGCCACATCCCTGAACGTCAGCAGCCCCTGTGATAAATGCCACAGTTACCAAGTGGACACGGGCAGTGTTCATAATGGTACCTCAGATGAAAGGAAGGAGCTGGGATAAAGGTTCTGGCTTAGGTGAGATTCCTGCTTTCTCCAGTAAGGCCATTTTTAACAGTTATATACTTTATACATTCTCTTCCTTTGAGGTAACAAGATGGCATATAATTCACAGAACCACTATCAACACTCTGTCTTTCTGCAAGATAAACTGTGAACTGAAGGTGCCGACAGAGGCACACACATATTTGAGAACTGCATTTATATCATACAGTATAAGTTGTGTCTATGTCTTAGATGGAAAGTTTTAATGGGTTAGAAATGTAGTAATCAAATTATATATTTCTTATGTTTTTAATGTTTATTTATTTTTGAGAGAGACAGAGCATGACCAGCGAAGGCACAGACAGAGAAAGGAGGAGACACAGAATCCAGGGCAGGCTCTAGGCTCTAAGGTGTTACCAGAAAGTCTGACACAGGGCTTGAAATCACGATCTGTGAGATCATGACTTGAGCTGAAGTCGCACACTTAACTGACTGAGCCACCTGTACAGGGACTGCTCTACCTATCAAATTCTAATCTGAATTGGATTTTTCACAACAGTGATTTGGAGATCAGGTTCTGTCTGATTTAGGAGTTAGGATGGGAACTGAGTCTGCATTTCTAACAAGGTATTAGCAAATAACAAAGAGGGTAGAATTCTATGGAAAGAGTTATCAAAGGACAAGAAATGAATGGGTTTATAAGCAAATCCAGATTCTACAGGCTAAGGTAAGACAGGCAATAGCAGTACTTTCTGAGCATTAGTAATGAATGGATTCTAAAAGTTTACATAGATACACACACACACACACACACACACACACACACAAATAGTCCAGAGGACAAAACATATTGTTCTTTCCCTTTATAGAATATTTTGTCACACATCCAGTAAATGTAAGGAGCTAGATGTTTTTTTAAATAACCACTTAATTAATTAGAGACAGTGAAACAACAAATGTGGAGAGAGGCATAGGGAAAGATTAAATTCTTCATGGGGCTCTGCACTGAGAATAGAGCCTGTGTAAGATTCTTGGTCCTGGGGCACCTGGATGGCTCAGTTGGTTGAGCGTCTGGCTTTGGATCAGATCATGATCTCATGGTTCGTGGATTTGAACCCCGCATCAGGCTCTGTGCTGACAGCTAGCTCAGAGCCTAAAGCCTGTCTTTGGATTCTGTGTGTGTGTGTGTCTCTCTCTCTCTGACCCTCCCCTGCTCACGCTGTCTCTCTCTCTCTTTCAAAAATAAATAAAATATTAACAAAATTTAAAAAAAGATTATTGGTCCTATATCTGTGTATTCTGGTTCTTCCTTGTATCATGGAGGAATTATAAAACTCCTTCATCTCATGAGAAAAATGTAGTCGGTTTTTTTTCCATGTCACTCGTTTATATATTCATGCCTTGGAGTGTTTTGTGGATTTATAAGGCACTCACATTGTAGGTTAAGTTGTGAATAATAGAATCTGTTCCAATAATGAATAACAAATTATAGTCATACAGTGAATCCTTTTATAATCATTATATCATTATATATACAATCATGTTGTTTTAATGGTTCAAGGAGATAAGGTCGGAGTCCAATCAGGAATGAAACAGTTTCTCCTGTTACTCAAAATCCTTTGGAATGTGTACCTTTCTTTTGTTAAGTTTCTTTATTTCAGAGAAAGAGAGAGAGAACAGGGTAGGGGCAGAGAGAGAAGAGAAAGAGAACACCAAGAAGGCTCTGTGCTGACAGCGGGAAGCTCAAGACATGGCTCAAACTCATGAACCATGAGACCATGACCTGAGCTGAAACCAAGACAGAGATACTTACCTGACTAAGTCCCCATGTTCCCGAATGTGTATCTTTCAATATGAGATGTTTTCCTTGCTTAACATTTCCCTGGGCATGGGGTTTTGAAGACAGGTTCACAATGGCGGTTAACATCTTTGATTGTTTTTCAAGAAACTGTTGCTCCTGCTCATCAGTGCGGAATCTCTAAGTGGCATCAAGCATAGGCCATAAATCCTGCCATAGTAGGTCCTGCCTTAATGCAACCCCAGGAGGGGAGGAGGTCTTTAACAAAGCAAGGTTAAAACCCACAAAATATCTAGAATCATGCCCACAACCTGTAACCTGTGTTAACTGAAGTAGAGGCTATTTTTACGCTAGAATGTCCTGTTCAGGAACAGGAAACATCACAGCTGCATCAAGGATTCTGCTGCACCAGGGTGGGTCTATGATCCACCTGATGGCACAGAGTCAGCCTAAGGTTTCTGACACCTGAATCCCTATGGGACCATCAGGTCAGTCTCACTAGGGACACTCTCTGCAGCAACAAATTCTCTTTGAGATATTTGGGGATGTCCTATGTAGACTGGGGTTAGGCTGGCCCCAGAATCTGAACCTGCTTCCATCTCAGAGAAAGAGGAGTGAGTCATCCAGGGTCCTCTCCTCGTTCCATAGAAGGAATCTCCTTCGTGGTACCCAGGTGGGACTCAATCTAAGCTCCTTCCAGTATTTTGAGAAAACTGAGCACATCTTGAGCTGCAAACAGATAGAAACAGATTGTTTGCATGGCATCTCATCATTCAAAAAACAGATGAAGAGTCATGATTCCTACCTTCCACTATTTTGAGAAAACTGAGCACATCTTGAGTTGCAAACAGATAGAAACGGATTGTTTGCATGGTATCTCATCATTCAAAAAACAGATGAAGAGTCATGATTCCTACCACGTAGAAATTTTAAGAATACAGCAAATGGGTACATTGTTGAATTCAGGATTGTGAAGAGAATGAGAGGAAGAGGTGGTATACAGGGGACTTGGCTACAGTTGGTCCAGTTTCCTTTCTGTGTTGTGGTGTGAGATCTGGGATCGCTTCTGGTGGGTCATCCATGAACCAAAGAGTTTTGTTTTTTTAAGTTTTTCTTTGCAGTATTAGTGGCATTTATTTTACATTCTCATTAAGAATACAAGTTTTCTAACATAATTGTCCCAGAAAATTCTGTTTATGTGAAGTTGCTTTTTATTTTATTTTATGAAATAGAAAGAAAAGAGACTACATAGAATAACATAATATGAACTCCAACTGTTCAGTTTCTCTTGGCAGGCTTAGGGCTGACGCAGTGGGAAGTATACCAGAGACAGGGACATCAGAGCTTGCCACCAGCTCCCTCCCTCGCCCCAACCAGATCCACCCCCTTCTGAGACTGTGTCCAGGTCTGGACTGGCTCTGGGATCTCTTCCTTTCCTAGGACAGATTAGAGGAGGTGAGATTCTGAGTCATTGTTCCTTTCATCTCCCAGGGCTGGTGCTCACAATTCCAAAAACCCAGAAGCAGATAAATGGGAGCAGAGGACTGACTATATATTTTAGTGCCTTCATTTCTACCTTTCCTATTCAATTCTGTTTTTCAGGGGCCTTCACCCAGAATCCTGTTTTCCATTGCTGCTGATTCAGTAGTTGCTCACGTAACAAAATATAAATATATGTAGATACTATGACATGATTATAACAATCTAACTAAGTAATATGCTCATCACCTCATATAATTAGGAGTTTTGACTTTTTAAAAATTGTAATGTTTATTTATTTTAGTGAGAGACAGAGTGTGAGCAGGGGAGGGTCAGAAAGACAGGGAGACACAGGATCTGAAGCAGGCTCCAGGCTCTGAGTTGTCAGCACAGAGCCCAGCGCAGGGCTGAAACCCACAAACTGTGAGATCATGACCTGAGCTAATGTTGGATGCTTAACCAACTGAGCCACCCAGGCGCCCCAGGAGTTTTGATTTTTGACTTTTGATTTTTATTGAAAACATCAAAGATACACTCTCCTAGAAAATGTCAGGTATAATACACATATAATTATGTGTATCTCCATCCTGTCTGTTTGATCTCCAGAGATTAATGCATACCCGAAATTTTGTACCATTTGAGCCACTCTCTCACTATGGCCTCAGTCAGCTCCTGGCCATCACAATTCTACTCTGCTGTAGGAATTCAATGTTATTAGATTCCAGATATAATAGAAATATTATAGTATTTGACATTTTGCATGGCTTATTCCTCTTAGTATAAGATGCTCCAGCCTCACCTGCATTGTCCGAAAGGAAAGGATGTCCTTCTTCGTTTAAGGTTGCATTTTGTATATATGTAGATAGAGAGATGATAGCTAGATAGCTATAAATACTGTATTTAAATAGATATATGGATGTATGATATATATAGTATATATTATTTATGATACATAATATATTCTATGTTATTTATTTTTATATCTTACATAATATTATCTACAGATGATGTGTTCCATACATACTCCTCCTAGAAAGCAGGGAAACGACAAGGCGATAACAATTCCTCTTTTCTTGAATGATTAAACTTGAGGAAAAAACAAAGTGGTTGCTCAAGTGTGGAGGAATTAAAGTGATCAGTCATTGCTGATGAGAGTGTCCCAAGTACAGGAAACTGGCATTTACTTTTAAACTCAAAACATTTTTCTATCCTGTTAAAAAAGGCAAACACAACAATGTAAAGTCCCTGAACTTAGAATCTACCTTCCTTTCAGTATGTTTCAATTCATCCATACTTCATTCCTGTGGCTGCAAATGTTCTATTTCAATCCATAGGAAAACAGAAGATGGCAGATGGGTCAGGCCCAGTACCTGCATCTTCATGGTTATTGTGAGACACCTAGTGGCCAACTCACAGGATATTATCGGGATTAAATCACATCATATATGTGACGTTCCCTACAGGGTGCACCATAACTTCCCTGTAAACAGGAAATTAGTGCTCAATCCACATGGCAGTAACTGATTTCAACATGTTTTCCAAATGGAGACTGGTTCAGACCTTAATGCAATCAAAAGCCCTCTTTCAGTAAACTTGAAACTGAAAGGAAAGCATGTGGTCCTGCAGGATGGTGATGGTGGTCTTAGCTGGGAACAAACAGTAAACTCACAACAGTGAAACCTCAGTGGTAAAGTCTTCCCTGGGAACTCAGCAGGAGTTGTCTGTGTTGACATCAGATGGTGGCTGTGGGGGGCTCAGGTGTGCTGAGCCTGCGTTCTCTAGTGTAGTGCCACTAAACGTGGGTCTCAGGGAACAGGATCAGCACTAACAAGGAACTGGTGAAAGATGCCAATTCGCGGACTCCATTCCGAACCTGCGGAGTCACCATTTCTTCTATGGGACCTGGAACACCACATGATTTATATGCACAGGAAGACTTGAAAGCACAAACTGCCTATCAGCCTGGTTTTACAATAAAAATCCCATGGCGAGTTTTAAGAACCAGCATCACCTGTGCCCTCTGCCCGAGTCTTCTATTGGTCAGGATGAGATTGGTGCTGCTTTAACTATGAGCTCCAGGTGATTCTCAGGTGAGGCCAGGGTGAAGCACGAGGATTCACAGACGTCTTTGGGAGGGCTGCATCTGGCTTTCAGTTGAAAAGCCGATGATCATCGGTTCGACAAGGTCTTGGAAGGGGCAGGTGAATGCAGCCCAGGTTCCCCGAGCTGTGGCAGGATGTGTGGCTGTCTGTTGAGGGGAGGACATGTGAACCAGGAAGGATAAACTCACATGTAAGTGGCCATGCAGGAGCTCCATTTTTCTATATCTTTCCTGTGACTAAGTCATTAAGAAGGTGACCTTGTGTGCATTTCAGGCTTTTTCTGCCTCTGACGTGATGAGAGCAGGTGAAGAGGCTATGCTGAGGACTTTAAAGGCCTACAGATGTG
Organism: Cryptoprocta ferox; assembly: GCA_028646485.1. Lineage (NCBI taxonomy): Eukaryota > Metazoa > Chordata > Mammalia > Carnivora > Eupleridae > Cryptoprocta > Cryptoprocta ferox. The sequence goes on along the minus strand of CM053563.1, from coordinate 3,945,604 downwards.
ATTTCTCCATATAATATCACCTCAGCAAGCACTCAAGAGCAGAAGGGAGAGGAAGAAATGGCTGTTTCTCAGGTAAATTTAGTCTTGACTTAGCTCAGGGGCTGTGCCTCATTCCTACTGAAATGCTGTGCATTTACTACTTGCAAATCTTACCTCTCTACCTCTGCTGGTCCCGCCTAGCAAATTTGTTTTGGACTAGAATTAATCCCTTTCATGACAGTCAAATTCAGCTCTTTAGGACATTCCTGAGTTACATCCCTGGGCCATCTCTCTATTCTCTAAGACCACATTTTCTATACAGCATGAGGAAATTCTACCATGAATTCAAGACCTGCAAATTATTGAAAATAACCCTTTGGTGACAGATCAATATGGGGATGTGTTGGGGACCCCAGTAAAGATCAAGATTATATACTTAAGTCCAGTCTGGGTGTGGCATGAATCTATGTAAACTAGATTAGGAACATGAACAAATAGGGTCTTATGGTTGCTTCAGTCAGTTCAGCATTGGAGTCTTGATTTTATTTCCTGTCATGATGTCACAGTTTTGAGTTCACTTCCTGTGTCAGGCTTCTCACTGTCAGCAGAGCTTGCTTGGCATACTCTTATCCTCTAATTTTTCCCCTCCCCTGTACACACTCTCTCACTGAAAATAAATAAATAAACCGAAAACAAAAAGAACATGAAGAAAGAAATCAGATGCTTTTTGGCCCTGAATAAGACAGCATTTTGAAAAAGAGCCTTGCTATCTAGATTGTTTCAAAGAGTTACTATTTAAAACACATTGAAGGGGTGTGTGGGTGGCTCAGTCGGTTAAGCATCTGACTTCAGCTCATGAGGTCTCATGGTTCATGGGTTTGAATCCTGTGTCAGTCTCTGTGATGACAGCTCGGATCGTGGTGCCTGTTTCAGATGTGGTTTCTCCCTCTCTCTCTGCCATTCCCTTGCTCCTGCTCTGTCTCTCTCTGTCTTCTCTCTCTCTCAAAAATAATAACTATTAAAAATTTTCTAATGAAATAAAAAAATCCTTTGGAAACTCTTTCACAACAATGATGAGTGCTTCTACATGCATGAAGCCCCTGATACCAATTTAGTCATTACAGCTGATGTTAACATTCATTGTGTATATCAGGGTCTCTCTAACAGATTCCCCCAGAAAATGAAGTCTCTCTCCTTTATTTGCAGGAGATCCTGGCCTTTGCAAATAAAGGTTTTATATTAGTCCTGGACCTCCCAAGTTGCAAGTTTATTTTGTACAGTATAAAAGATATATCCTCC
>CM053563.1:3925561-3943826 GCA_028646485.1 Cryptoprocta ferox | reverse complement strand
AGATCATAAATGTTTCCTCAAATTTCTACTCCTAAAATACTATTCCAAGATTTCTCTGGTGTTTCTCCTTCAGTTTGATACGATATTCATTTTGGGGTTTGGTGACATGTACAGGCATTCATGAGACCCTTTCAGGATGTAGCAACCAGCACATATTTGATCTTATCAAATCTGTGCAGGCTATAGGCCCACCTTCTGGGCTAAAGGTAAACAGTTTTCTGTTTCTATCCCTTGTACTTCACCACTGACTAATCTTTGATCCTGAAATCTTTAAGGTTGTTGAAGGGTGAAGGGCTCATCTTCTGTAACTTCTTCAAGGTGACAGAGGTTGTCGGGATGTCCCAACCTGTGGACCAAAAGTGGTCACTCTCTGTGCCTACATATAACTACTACAGAAGACCGGTGTTGTAGAGTGCAGAGGGGACATTGGGGTGAATTTGTTTTGTGTAGGAGGCATCATCTGTTGGCTGAGTGAAGGAGTCAGGAACTGCTTGCACATATCACCACAACAGGAGAGAACAAAGCAAAAGAGAGAACACATTAGAATTATTATAATGAGAAATCAGAAGAGCAATGAGAAGACCTTTAGGGAGCCCATAGTTTACTTCTCCACCAGGAATTTAATCATTATGTGATAGTAGAGAGAGACAGACACAAATCAAGCAATAAACCCTTTATTATCGAGAACAAACTGATGGTCACCAGAGAGAAGGTTTGTGTGTGGTGGGGAAGTGGGGAAGATGGTTTAATAGATGTTGGGAATTGAGGAATCCACCTGTTGTGATAAGCACTGGGTTATGTATGGAATTGTTGAATCACTATATTGTCCACCTGAAGATAATATAACACAATATGTTAACTAACTGGAATTAAAATAAAAACTTAATTCATAAAAAATAAAGAAAAAGTGGTGGGATGCGAGTAAAATGTTGATATATCTTTGCAATATGAATGGATAGAAGTGGAGAATACATTCCAGATATCAGTAAAGCATACCTCTTTCCCAAAAGGGTATATGATTGTACATTGATATTTCGTAATAATTATTTCACTCCTAAAAATTATTGAAATTATTACTCCTAGCTCATTATATCAGAACGAAGATGCTTCTTTCTTTTTTAAATATTTATTTATTTTTGAGAGAGACAAGGTGTGAGTGGGGAAGGGACAGAGAAAGAGGAGACAGAATATCTGAAGGAGGCTCTGAGCTGTCAGCACAGAGCCTGTCTCAGACACAAACCCACCAGCCATGAGATCATGACCTGAGCCAAAGTCAGCTCACCCACATGCTCCAGAACAAGAATGCTTCTTGAATGCTTAGAATCTTTATTTTAAACAAGGATCATAGAGTGCCTTTGAAATGCATACCTGAGTTTATGGGTGATATTCATATATTTTAATGAATACAAAATATTGGTGTTTAATGTGTTAATATTTGTGTGTAATGAAGGATGCATTATCCTGCCACCAATATTAAACTACCTCACTTTATTTACGAATGTAGATGAAAGATGGCATCTACTACCTCTTTGGTATAGATATAGATATAATTAGATATATATGATGATGATTTGGATATAGATGATGATATAAATACATGGTATAGATAGATAATACAGATAGATGATAGATACATAGACAGAATGATAGGTATAGATATGTGATAGATAGCTAGAAAGATAGAGATAGATAGACAGATAGATATAGATATCTGGTAACCATTTATTCAGTCTCCCCAGACTTTAAAGAATGAATCGTTATAATTCCCACACTTCGTCGTTTTTTCCCCCTTGTAACTCCTAGGACATCAAGATGGATACATTACAGAAAATAAGGGGACTGCTGACAGTTTACCTCAAGTAGTCCTTGAGTGTGCTACTTGGGATTTATTTTGTTTAGTCGGTTTTCCTTGTAGGGGACTTGAACCGACACAAAACATTTCCATAAGTGAATTCTCTAAACAACACCCTGCACAGTCACAAGTCAGTATAACTTCTCACATGACACCTCAACCACTGCCCTGGTGAGCAACCACCTCCCCTGGCTCCCTAGGCATTCCACTGTGCAAGCTTTAGAGAAGATCTCCACAGATGTACCTAAATATGTTTTAGTTTCAAGGGCTCAATCTGGTCTTACCCAGGAACTCCTAAACTCTGCACCCATGGTTCCTAATAAAGGATTGAACTCCATGTCATGATGGAGGGGTTCCTTTGATGTTTCAACCAAGTGAATGCACACACATGACAGTGCAGGGTGTGCAATAAATACTCCATAAGCAGAAGGAAAATACTCCAATAAGCAAGGCAAGAGAGGAAAAATTACAGGCAGAAGAATTGCATGAATCTGCATGTGGAGAGAGGACACCTGTTTGCAGTTTGCAGAACTGACTCTATGAATAACGAGACGTTAACTTCACTTGTGTCATTTGTTAAGTATCTCCAGTTTTTCTCAATCTCCCAAATTTCTTTTCCAGTGGCGTATGCCTTTCAGACAACTCTTTGCCTGTGTTATGACTAGAGTGTCCTCACTGACCTCTTAAAGGAGAATAGAGGGATTCAAGACCAATGGACCACGGTACTAATTCAGACATTTAGCACTGACAGGGACTGATCAGAGATGAAAAATGATGATGGACCACTCCCTAGAGAGAAAGGGAAGACCTATCAAAAGCACATGTGGAGAAATATTTTGAAATGTGGGGAGGCAATTGGAGAGGGCCTGTAGTCAGTCCAAAGTCCGAGGCAGCTCCTGATGGTTTTATCTGAGAATAAATGTAAGAATTGGCGATTTGGCAAATATGGTGAGTTCCAGAGATCAGGGAACTCCCAATTTTCTTCATGATTTAATAGATTTCCTGGGTGTTCCTGACTAGCAGATGCTGTTGGATAACTGAGATTACTGATCTTTCTCAGGCAGTTTTGGACGATGTAAGCACTTTGGACATCACTTTACAATGTCATTTGGCAGAGTCGATTTGGGAACTGAAGAAGCCTCCTGGACGCTATAATAGGCAGGATCAGCAAGGCATGTGCTGTGGTTCCACAAAGTACTAGTATCCCAGGTGTCTAAACCCAACATAGGTTGGGGCCACTGTACATGGATGATCTTCCAGGGATGCTGACTCATAGCTGGCAGGTACCTCCTTCATTACCACTTAGCCTGTGATTGGGGTAGCACGTGCTCTGGGCTCTCTGTTACCTATTAGTGGGGACACATGTCAGCAGACAGGGGCAGTGAGCCCTTCTGCTTCAAACAGTCCACCCAATTTTTAGGCCAAAAATCCCCATGGTCTTTCACAGCTCTGACTGTCCTTACTCCCATTTTTTTTGTGTCTGTGTGGAAAGAGGATTTTTATCAGTTGTAGAAAGGGGTCCCATCAAGTTGGGTAGTATATTACTCATATTTAATATGAATACAATTGAAATCTAATAATCTGTTTTATTTTGTAACTCTTATTTATGTTCAGCTATCCCAAGAAAGAGTAATATTTCTAGAAAATAAGATATATATTTTCTATTGTGAACACAAGGAATAAGAAGGAAGCCCATGTAGATAAAATGACTGAGACATCATAGGAGGTAGCCTCTTGTTCCTCTTTTTTGCTGTGGCATTAACCATATGCAGGTATTGTGCTTACCTTTTATCTCATGGCCCCAATATAATGATCCTGCCGGTGGGCATCAAACCCTGTTTCATGATGAAGAAGGAGTAAGATAAAATCTGGGAGTTCCTAGGGATTTTGAAAGGAAGTATTTCCTTTGCATTCAGGGCAGTCGTCCTGCACACGCGAGTCTCCTCCATCTCACTGACCAGAGATCTCTTCCATGGCACACTAAGCAACCCTGTGCGCACTTAGCAACACTAAGCTCAAGTGGACATCCAAGAATATCATTAAAAATGACCATTTTTACCAACATTGTATCACCATATCTGACACAGTGGCTATCCCCCGTTTCGCCCTAATAAGGTGTTACAAAAAGAACCTCAAATTTAGAAGATGCTTAACCCGGATTGAAAAGAATTTCATTTTGCATGCAGAGAGATTGCTTATTTTAAGGTAGGCATGTACAGATGCCCAAAACTGCCCTTAGGTTATTTAGGATACTATGGGAAAATTGTTGGGGAGGATTAATGTTCCTTTAGTTTTCAAGACTATTTTAGCTGGTATAAGAATCAAACTGACAGAGACAGAATACAGAAGAAAAAAAAATCACAAAGAAAATACATGTAGCCAAAAACCAAATTATGAAATCGAAACCTATAGAAAGGACCAATACAGATAGTTTTTATTCTTTGTAGAAAAAGAGGCAATACATCTGTGAGGATTTCACAGCAAAAAGGGAACGTCTGTTGGGCCTTCAATTAGTATGGAATTCTAAATGGATTTTGGGTAGTGGTAGCAAACTAGTGAACAGTAACACGGTTTGTTCTTGAAGACAGCTCAGCTCTAAATTCCCTATCTGTGGTGGTAAGAATATCTCTCTACCTCTCTCTGCAGGATAGGGTTTTATTACATGGGACATTGATTTCCTGCTTTCCGAGGACAGCTGGGGGTCAGAGTGTTCCTACTCCATTGGCTGTTTCTTAAGTAGCTTTTCTTTCAAAATAATAAGGCAAAGAGGCACATTTGAGGGCAGCTTGCCATTGTCCCCTTTGTTTTCTACACTTGAAATTTTCTAGAAGAAAGCAGTCACTGTGCTGTACAATAGAAATCCCATATTTATTCATCCTACATAAGTAAACCTTGTTATATTTAACCTATAAAAAACACTGCCAGGTATTTTGCCACCAAAAAATGGGTTCATTCTGGAATAACAGAATTTGGAATTAGTGACAAACAGGTTGAGGCAAAACCATACCTGAGTCCAGGGAATAAAGAAGTGGCCTGCTTTTCTGGAAACAAGGGATAAGTTGAGAAGTTGCTTATAAACTAACATTCTTTATAGTAACATGGTAGTTTGAAGGAATGTGGGTTTTCAGTGGTTGAGCTGTTGCCTGGGAAAGATATGGAAACATTACTTCCACTGGCTGAATAGTAGAGTATAACATACCTCCAAGGTCGAGTTTGTGGAAGCTAAAGACATTCTCTTCCTGTTGAGTCTGTCATTGACTATGAGTGATAGGGCTTGAGGCTCTCCCTGCTGAAACCTCGAGATGCCATTATCATCTCAATATTTTTTCCACCCTCAGTTGCTGGCAACATTCTAATCCATACTTTGGTGACCATCACTTAAACTTTTTTTTAAAGTTTATTTATTTTGCAAAAGAGAGAAAGCATGAGTGGAAGAGGAGCAGAGAGGACAGATCAGGAATCCCAAGCAGGATTCACAATGTAAGCGTGGGAGCCCAATATGGGGCTCGAACTCATGAACCACAAGGCCATGTTCTGAACCAAATTTGAACAAAATCTCCTCCAGTTTGTATGAGTCACACCCAGGCTCTTCTATGATGGACCACTTTGGCAAAAAGATTATTTAGAGTTAATAAGGAATCAAAATTAAGCAGATTCAAGAAAATGGTTACTTCTTCCCCCTCTAAAAAGTAATATACATAGAAAAGCTGCCCACAGGATGAGAGCACTCACCATACATGACTACATTGTGATATAAGCTAGGTATGGTCAACAGGGAGGAACCCAGGAAGGACCATGTGAACAAAGTTTTCCATGTCGTATTGTTTTAGAGTGGCCCAGAAAATATTTGCTTATCAAATATTTACTTTTCATCTTCTTGTGAATTACATTCTTTACCTTGGAGGCCTCAGACTTCTGATTCTTTCCACTCCTCTTATTCCTTCCTTCTTTCTTCTCCTCCACTTCCTTCTCCTCCTTTTTCTCTCCTCTTCAAACACATATATACCTTACTTTCCCTTTGCAATTGTCCTATGTTTGTGGAGTCTCCATTCATATACTATTAAATTTGAATTTCTCCTGTTTGTCGCATGCCAATTTGCTGCTTAGTCAACAATGAGAACTTCCTCTGAGGTTCCAGTTCATGCTTTGGCATATTCTTCTGAGCCATATTTAGCTCCTCTTTTATACATTAATGTTATGGAAGAAAAAGAAACAGAAAGGCAGGGCACAGCATCTACATTCTGGGGGGAATATGGGACACTTATTTTCAAGTCCTAAAGTATGAGAAGGTTAACTCACATACATGTTCCTCAGGTACCCAGCACATCACCATGTGAGTAAAAGCTGTGTGTGTGCACAGAGTAAAATCTCCATAAACACTGCCTTAATGATGTATCTATGTTACTTTCCAAATACAGACTTTCTCAGACTATAACTGTCCCAAATACTGTCATGGGTACATACCTCTAATGCACTGACCTATGTCCTCTAGCTTACAGCTTGACTCATTGTAGCTTCTTTGAGATTTCAACAGACCCCTGATGCTGGGGACACAAGGAACCCCATGTTCCTAGAAGTTCAAGCTTGACCATGGCAGAAAAGTGGCCTTTTCTGATGCCAGCAAGTCTTGAGATCATATCCAGAATGATTCATCACTGTACAACTGCTTCCCCTGCAGTTCAAGGCTCAGTAGCTCTTTGACTCTCCCTTAAAAACTCCCTGCTTCCTATGTGGCTTTGTAGATTGTCTACAACCCCTGCTTCAGAGAATGAAAACAGTTCAAATAATACAGCTTTCTAATCAGTCTCATTGGGTACCTGTCTCTGAACCTCTTCCACTGTGTCTAGGCCCTCTGAGTGTCATCTCCAATATCTACTGTAACGTGTTACCTTTAAAGCTATGCCCACAATGATCATATCATCCAATACGTCCTCCTCCATAACTACCACTGATCAAGGCCTGGGCATCACAGGAATCATTGTCACCTTACAGCATCTGGACCTCAGCAACACTTCAATTAAATCATGAAGTAATTCATCTTCAATTAAATCATGAAGATGAAATGGCACTTCCCTAATCCTCAGAAACCCACCACGTTTGCCAGTTCCTTATCCTCCTGACACCTATTCATCTGATGATGCAACCAAGAGCTGCCTTTGACTTTGTAGTTATGAAAGGGAGCCACTTCAGGTTCCCACCCTACACTGGAAAGAGATTTTCACATTATCTTACTTTCCATCCCTTTCCTACAATATTTAATCATATGTGATAGGTTAACATTGGTGGTTGGATAACACTTCACTCTGTACACATCCATGTAAACACATTAAAAACAATTATGCTTTATTAATGTATTAAGTTCACACATAGACGAAGTCATGCATTTCAAGTCCACTCTATTACCATTGTTCAAAATCTAGAATACAAGCCTTCACAAAGTATTTGTTGATAAAATGCTGTGGGGATATAGACTTCCGTAATTTTCACACCTGAGGTCATTCTTGAAAACTGTGTATGTATAATTGTATGCCATTTTGGGGAAGAGTTAGTTAGACTCTTTCTCATCTCTCTACCATTTCATCATTTTAACCACATCAACCAACGTTCTCTATTGCTGTGGTGAAGATATAACAGTGTTTCACTGCCCTGCCACCTCTTTTTTCCTTGTAGAAATAATTGGGAAATTCTTTTATTTATAATATTCAACAAGAGTTTTAGCTTTATTTTTATTTATTTATTTATTTAATTTCTGAGAGAGACACAGTGCATGAGCAGGGGAGGAGCAGAGAGAGAGGGAGACACAGAAGTTGAAACAGGCTCCAGGCTTTAAGCTGTCAGCACAGAGCCTGACGTGGGGCTCGAACACACGAACCATGAGATCATGACCTGAACCACCCAGGTGCCCTAAGGTTTTTAGTTTTAATACATGGGAAAGAATGATGTTCTGAACACCTGTTTCATGAGAACTTACATCAATGATTTCACCAGAAACAGCATCTTCATGTAGATTTTCTTTATATATTGTGTATTATGTTGTCCATGTTCCATGAAAAATAACGCATGAGTCACACATAATGAAGAAGGGCATGTCATATCTTTGATGCATCAAAATTCAGCCACATAATTTTCTAAAACCACTCAGAATAATGAATTTGGGAAGTAATTTGAGAGTAGAAATATATTAATATTTGCTAGTCACAAATGTCAGGTAGGGTTGAGGTGAGAAAAAACAGAGCACAGACTGAAATTAATGATGTCTATGCAAAAATTGATCCATTTAATCTTTTGAGGCATAATAGCATATACATTGTGTTTAACTTTGTATTATTCCTTATCATCAGTATTTTGGTGTATGTCTGAATAGAGAGTCTGATATACTACTTTCTACTGTGAATTCTGTAACACTTATTGACATTTGATGTTCAGTTAAATATTTTTCTAAATATTTATATCTTCCAAGATACTTTCTTTTATGCAGTGTCTGCCTTTTGCTAAAGTGTACATTTAATATGAAGGCCTTTCCTCATTCATTATGTCTATAGGATTTAAATCTCATTGTACTTTAGGATATTGATTAAGGATCAAATTCCACTTATAAGCACTGCAACTTTGTCTACATGTTAGTTTCTATCCTGTGACATAGCTATGATATGGAGCAAGTTGTGAGTTCCAGCGATAGGCTGGACACATTCTTTACCTTTGTAAGGGTTCTCCTCGGTGAAACGTCTGTGATGCTGAGTAGGGTTGAGCAGTCATAAAAGTTTTACCACATTCTTTACATTTTAAGTTTTTCCTCCAGTATGAATTCTGTGATGTAGAATGAAGCTTCACCTCTGATTAACAGACTTCTCAAATTCTTTATATTTGCAAAATCCTCCCCAGTATTCCTTCTCTGATCAGGAGTCGGGGTTTAGCATTACTTAGAAGCCTTGCCACATTGTTTAGTATTCAGTGGTTATTCTCCAGTATAATTTTTCCAATGTGAAATAAGGGGTGAGCAGTCCATAAAACGTTTTTCACATTTCATAAATTTGGAAGATTTGCTCCAGTATGAATTCTGTGATAATGAGTAAAGGTTGAAGAGTGATTAAAGACCTTACTACATTCTTTACATTGGTAAGGTGTCCATCTAGTATGAATTCTGTGATGTTGAGTAAGGCTTGAGTGTTGGGTAAAGACCTTGCCACGCTGTTTACATTGGTGAGGCTTCTCTCCAGTATGGATTTTGTGATGTTGAGTAAAGTTTGAGTAGTGGGAAAAGCCCTTGCCACATTCTTTACATTGGTTAGGTTTCTCTCCAGTAGGGATTCTGTGATGTCGATTAAGAGCTGAGGGCCAGTTAAAGGTCTTGCCACATTCTTTACATTGGTCAGATTTCTCTCCAGTACAGATGAGTTTATGTCCATTTACTGATGAGCCATAATTAAAGGTTTTATCACATTCTTCACATTTGTAGGTTTCTCTTCAGTGTGCAACTCGCTGATATTGAATTAGTCTTGAGTGCCTGTTGAGGGCTCTGCCACCCTCCTTACAAATGTATCCTTTCTGTGTAGTATGGATTGTCTTATTTATATTTAGTCTTGATGACTGACTAAGCATGTTCTCAGGTCCATTGCATGTGTATGGGTTTTTTCCCATATGAATCTTCTGATGATCATGATCACTAGAGGACTGGTTAGGAATTTTCTCACAATCATTATATTTAGAAGGATTTTCTCCCAAATGTATACTCTTATGTGTAACAAGGTTGGAGCTTTCATGAAACACTTCTCTACATTTATTACATTCATAATGGTTCTCTGTCAAACGTGTCCTTAGATGTTTCTTAACATTTGAACCCTGGTTAAATATTTTCTCAGATCCACTGCAATGAACAATTCTGTTTTCATTGAAAATGCTGTGGTTATGCTGTAAGTTCGACTGCTCAGTGAAGGACCCCTCAAACGGATACCACTTACCACTCTTTCTTCATTTTTACATCTCTGATTTTCAGAAATCGTATTGTCAAAATGGTACAACTGTGTATTTTCAGGTCACTGTCCAGATTTTTTAAAATTTTTGTTCTGCAAATATGTGTATTTGACCCCTTGATTTGAGCCTTTGCCTATAGAAACACACTGCTTTGCAGAAGTAATGGACTTAGAAAGGGGCGTTCTCCAAAATGTTTTATATCCTTCACCATTTGGGGCAATGAGACTCTTATACTGGGCAGTTGTTTCCATTTGCATATGTGCTTCATGAGATCTTTGATGCTCTTCTGTCTCCCCAACACTGTCCCAGTCTATCACTAAATGTCCATTCTCAAGGGCGCTATGTTTATATCTACCCCCTGACACTCTTTGGAAAGAAGTTTCTATGCACATCTTTGGAAAGAGGCTCTGAGTGCCATTTGAAGATACAGCTGAAAGGTAATGAAAAAAGGAAAAATCATTCCACTTACTACTGTCAGATGAATACAATTAAAATTTCTTATACACAAAATTGAAATCAGAGAACTTTAACTTCAGGATAAATGAATCATTAGTTTTTCTACATCACTCAGATTGTATCTGTATTTAATTGCAAATGTTTTTTATAAAGTTATTGTTGGTATATTTTACAACTTTGATGGCATTTGTTTATTTAGAAATGAAAGGTTTTGGGGTGCCTGGGTGGCTCAGGGGGTTGAGCATCTGACTCTTGGTTTCAGTTCAGGTCATCATCTCATTGTTAATGAGTTCCACCCCACATCCTGCTTTGCTCTGACATTTTGGAGCCTGCTTGGAATTCTCTCCTCGCTCTTTCCCCCTCCTCCATTCTCTAACTCTCTGTCTCTCAAAATACATGGGGGGAAAAACCTTAAAAGAAATGAAAGTTTTTACTTGCTTGATTCTAAAAAATGGGTTATACCCTTAAATTCTGTGTGATATTTTAAATGCTTAATTCATAAGGTTTTCATTAGAGCTTTCCATGGTGTATATCAATGACTGTACTTTACAATTTTACTGTCCATGAACACATACCACTAATTCAAAATTTTCCTTTTTTTTTCCTGGGTACACAGTCAGAGTTTAGTATTATTGCTACAGGGGACCTAGGTGGCTCATTAGGTTCAGTGTCCAACTTCAATTCCACCCATGATTTTGGGGTCAGTGAGTTGGAGCCCCATGTCAGACTCTGTGCTAACAGCTCAGAGCCTGGAGCCTGCTTCAGATTCTCTGTCTCCCTCTCTCTCTGCCCCTCCCATGTTCACACTCTGTCTCTCCTTCTCAAAAATAAATAAATAAACATTAAATATTTTTAAAAAGGAAACAATTTATAATTATAGCTACACAGGGACTCCTGGGTGGTGGCTTAGTTGATTGAGTCTGACTGTTGATTTCAGCTCAGGTCATGATCTCACATTTCAGGACTTCGAGCCCAGCATTGGGCTCTGTGGTCACAGTGCAGAGCATGCTTGGGATTCTCTCTCTCCCTTTCTCTCTCTCTTCCTCCCCTCCTTGTGTGCTCTGTCTCCCAAAATAAAAAATAAAATTATAGTAAGATTCCTTTAAATAATTCACCTTTTTTTATGTAGAATCTTTTGGGTGATACTTTGTCTTCTGGTTTTGCAGTTCCATAATAATGTGCTTCTTTTTGTAAGGGATTTTCCACAGCATTATTTCTCAACTTCAGCTTTAGGTGTGGTTTTGTTTTTACCTGTGTATTTTCTTATAGGGTGTCAATTTTCAACTCATTACGTTTTTGGACAATGTGAGTGTAACTCACATATGAATCACCTTTATGCCCTCCGCCAATACGATTATCTAAGTATTCATCTGTAGAAATATTACCCTTGCATACTTTGTGAATCATCCTGTGTATTTCTTTCTGGATTAGTGGCCGGTGAATGTTGTTTCATCTCTATGTGAGTTGTCATAAGAATAGAATTAATTTTATTATCTGTTTATTGGTGAATGTATTGTATACATATTTGCATTGTGGTTTCCTTAGAGATTACTTAAAATATCTCAAAGGTATAACAAACTATTATATGAGCTGCTGGCACAGAGCTGGACACAGGGCTTGAACTCACAAACTGTGAGACTGTGACCTAAGCTAAAATCTAGAGCCAGACGCTTAACCAACCGAGACACCGTGAGGTCCCTATGTAGCTATAATATTAAACTGTGTCTGTGTACCCATAAAAGATAAGGGACATTTTGAGTTATTGGCATGTCTTCATGGACAGTAAAATTGTAAAGTATATTCATTAAAACCAACCATGGAAACCTCTAATGAAAACTCTTTTTTTTTAACTTTATAGTTTATTGTCAGGTTGGTTTCCATATAACACCCAGTGCTCTTCCCCACAAGTGACCTCCACCATGACCATCACCCCCCTTTAAATTTCCCCCTTCCCCTTCCGCCCTCAGTTTGTTTAATGAAAACTCTTTTATGAATGAAGCAGTTAAAAAACATTAAAAGTGTATTATGTTAATAGATCCCCCCAATTACACAGATTTTAAGGTTATAACCCATTCTTTAGAATAAAGCAAACAAAAACATTTCCTTTTTTTTTTTAAGTGTATTGAGAGAGAGAGTGCAGCAGAGATAGAGACAGAGAGAGAAAGAGAAAATAAGAGAGGCAGAGAGAGGGAGAAAATCCCAATCAGGCTCTATGCTGTCAGTGCAGAGCAGGATACAGGACTAGAACTCATGAATCATGATATCCTACCTGAACTGAATTCAAGAGTCAGACGTTCAACCCTCTAAGCCACCCAAGTGCCCCCAAACCTTTCATTTCTGAATAAACAAGCACTATCAGTGTTGTAAATAGGCCAGCAAGCACTTTATAGAAAAAAAAATCTCTGGGATTAAATTCAGATATATTCTGAGAAAAGTAGAAAAACTAATGATTCATTTTTCCTGAAGTAAAATTACATTTAAAATTAAAACTTTTTTTCTACATACAGGAATTTTACTAACCATCTACCTCATTTGTTATAAAGCACATGCCCGTGTCATATCAGAACTATTGATCTAGGAACACCTGGGTGGCTCAGCCGGTTGAGCCTAAGACAGGCTCAGGTCATTATCTCATGATTTGTGGGTTCGAGCCCCATGTGTGGACAGCTCAGAGCTTGGAGCCTACCTCAGATTCTGTGTCTCTCTCTCTCTGCCCTGCCCTGCTCACTCTCTCTCTCAAAATTAAACATTAAAAAAAATTAAAAACTTTTTGATGTAATAAATCATATAGTAATCTCATACATAACTATTCAGAAAGTAAAAACATATATGACAAAGTCACAGGAATTTCATATTATAAAATTATATAACAAAATTATAAAATTATTCAAGTATTAAGAAAAAATGTAACAATTGAGACTTTATTATAGGCTGTGAGTTTTAAATTCTAAATGTTCTATCTCCCCTATGGTGTTAATTTATGTAGGAATGATAGGAAAATAAAAGGTGCTTTAAATTTTCACCAGTGAGAAATGAACACATAGAGTGGAAATTTCTTATTTTAGTTAATAACAACAGAAAATGAACTTCTGTTTTCAAAGTTTATTTGCATTTATTTTGAGAGAGAGAGAAAGACCAAGTAGGGGAGGAGCAGAGAGAAAGGGAGATAGAATTGCAAAGTTGCTCTGTGCTGTCATCACAGAGGCCTGTGAGAGACTCAGACTCACTGACTGTGAGATCATGACTTCAGCTGAAGTCAGATGGTTCAGCAACTGATCCACCCATGCGCCCTAAAAACTGAACTTTAGAAGTGAAATAAAAGGTTAGATTTACTCATTTTAAGGAGGTGCTTTATTATCTGATGAAATTAGTGAATCTCAATTTTGTATGATTAAGATTAAAGCCTCCATAATATTAATACCCATCATGGGATATCAGCAGAATGGAGAAATAGGAAATACCAGCATGTTGCTGTTCTGTGAAATCACAATTGGACCAAATGACTTTTTGGAGTGCTCCAGAAGCTCTTGGGAGAACACAGCACACCTAGACAAGCACAAATGAAGAAGAGCCACATCAAAGACACAAAGGCAGTTTGTGAAAGTTGCCCACAACAGCTGCTTACCCTCTCTGGGGCACCATGGCAAGACTATGAGAAAACTCTTACCTCCTCTAAGGATGAAAACAAATAAGTGACCTGTATGTTCAATGATCTGGCTTGTTTGCTGCTATGTGAAGGACTTATTTCTGTCATGCAGGACATGCAAAGCCAAGGGAATGACAGCACCTTGTGGATGCACTGTAGTGGCTGCTCAGACAAAAGGTGAGCTTTTGTTAAAACCCTGGAAACTACAGAGCTGAAGACAGAGAAATGAAGGTATCATGCACTCTCATGTAACTATACTCTCTTAAACTGGGAAATTTCAAAAGCTCAGACATTACAAATGGCCAATACATGTGTGACTGAATTACTATTATTTGTCTTTTCCTCTACAAAGCAAGTCCATAAACCTGTGCCAAGAGGATGTTTGTTTGTTTGTTTACTTCCCAAATCTCAAGGAAAGATCACAAAGTATACAAAGAAATGGAAAAGCATATTCCAATCAGAGGAATAAAATTAATCTTCAAAACTGGTCCTAAAGTAATAAAGATCCATTAATTGCCTGACAAAGATTTCAAGAAATGATCATAAATGAGGCACTTAGCTGGTTCAGTCAGTGAAAAGTGCAACTCTTGCTCTCAGGGCTCTGAGTTAGGGTGAAGAGATGAATTAGAAATAAAATGTTAAAATATATATCATAAAGATGTTCATGGAGGAAGAAGAGGAAGCAGCTAGATAACTAAATGATAGCAGAAAACTCTGCATGACCAGCGCCTGGATGGCTCAGTTGGTTAAGCTTCCAACTTCGGCTCAGGTCATGATCTCACGTTTCGTGGGTTCGAGCCCCACATCGGGCTCTGTGCTGACAGCTAGCTCAGAGCCTGGAACCTGTCTTCAGAGCCTGTGTCTCCCTCCCTATCTGACCCTCCCCTGCTCCTGCTGTCTCTCTCTGTCTCTCAAAAATAAATAAAAAACATTAAAAAAAAAAAGAAAACTCTGTATGACCAAGAGGAAAATCCAGAGACAAAGTACAACAAACAACCCAAAATGGGCAGGTGAGGAATACAATTACTGAATTTAAAAATACTCTAATGGGCCAGCAACACTTGATGAAGCAGAAGAAAGAATCCGACAACCTCAAGACCCCTTGTGGTAAGTTATCTATGAGAACCAAGGAAAAATGTGAAAAAGAACAGAGTCTAGGGACTCAGGGGACATCAATGTGTCTCACTCCCCATAAGGAGAGGAGAGGAAAAGAGAATTAAAGGCTTGAGGTTCCCAAGTACATGGAAAGAAGAGAGAAATTCAACAAGCTCAGTAAATTCAAAGGAGGATACGTATCAAGACCCGAACACAGTGACACATTATATAAGGTTATTTTGATAATAACCTGTCAAAAATACCAGATGGTAAGAGAATTCTTAAACACCATGACAGAAGCAGCTCATCGTCTACAACAGTGCTCCTTCAAGGTTATTAGTGGGATTCTCAGGACACCTCATAGGAAGAAGTGCATGGGACAACGTTTTCAAGTAATGAAAGATGAAAAACTATCCACCAAGAATACTCTACTTGGCAAAACTATTTTCCATCAATGTAGAAATGAAGCCTTTTCCAACCGAAACCACAATCCCTCCACCGAGTTTACCGGTAGACCTGTCCCATAGAAATGTTCAAGGAAATCTTTCTAGTTGAAATCAAAGGATTCTAAACAGTAACTGAAACCACTTAACAATGTATAGCTCTCTGCTAAGTATAAATATTTCCACAATTATAGAGATCTTTAGTGCTGTGAGTGATTGCATAGCAAATGTCACTTTCATTTCTGCTAGAGTTTTTTTCCAAATAAAAGTATAAAAATCATAAATCTAGGTAATAAAGTATACAACATAAAGAGCAGAACTTGTGATACTGGTAACAAAATTAGTACGGAGGTGGAGATAAGTCAAAGAGTTTTGCACGTAAAGGACAATATTAGTTTACAATGCTACATTACACCTTTAAGAAGTTTTAAGTAATCTCTAAGTTAACCACAAGGAAAATACATACAGAGGACACAAAAGTTAATGAAAATATTATCAAAGCATGTCTTGGGTATAATACCACAATGAAGGATAAAATATAATACCTAACCTTGACACTGTGGTATAAAATGTTTAAAAATTACTTTCAATTCACCAGAAGTGTTTCTCTCATACAAAGGGAATATAAATTCACCAACAGATGATGAAATTAATTCTGTTATTATGGGAACTGACCTAGACATGACACAACATTCAGTGAACACTAACCAAAGAAATCAATGAACAACATGAGTCACAATCAAGAATGTGTGGGTGATATTTATACAGGTGAATGCACACAATTTTATGGGTAAAGGGCTTAAAGGTGATTCGTATTTGAGTTACATTCACATTGTCTTAAAATATAGAGATGAAAATTGTCAGCCTATAACAAAAATCCCAGGCAGAAATGAAACCTCAACTAATGTTGTGGAAGGTCCCAACAAAAGGAAACGCGTTCCTATGAGACTGTAAAACCGAAATAACAAAATTTAGCCTCAAAACACTATACACTTCCTGCTCACTCTCGGTCTCTCAAAATAAAATAAAGACATAAAAAAATTAAAAACACTATACACAAAAAACATGAATTTTTAAAAAGAAACGTATATAACTGTAATTTTGAATTGACATTGTACCCATGAAAAGCAAGTATTTTGACTTCTTGACATGTCTTCATTGACAGTAAAATAGGTAAGATTATTCAGTAAAATCAACCATAAAAAGCTCTAATGAAAACTTTTATGAATAATCACTGAAAATACCTTTAAAAATGTGTTATTTTAGGGATATATTCCTCCTCTTACAATGAATATAAGTCTATAATCCATTCCTTAGAACCAAGCACACAAACAAAACCTTTCATTTCAAAATTAAAAAAAAAAATACCATGAACATAGTAAAATATACCAACAATCACATTACAAAAAATGTTTCAGGTTAATTTTAGAAAAAAACTAATTTTTCCTGAAGTGAAATTTCATTTCTAAACCAAACTTTTTTTTTTTAATATAAGAATTCTCTAATTCCTTACCTCACTTCTTCTAGGCACATGCTGACATCACACCAGAACTTTTGATCTAAAATTCAGAGATGAGAGGTGACTAGGTGGCCTAGTCACTTAAGCATCCACCCCTTGGTCTCATCTCAGGTGATGATCTCACGTTTTGTGAGTTCGATCCCTGTGTCCCCATCTCTGGCTCTGCTTTGACAAGGTGGAGCTTCGTCGGGATTCTCTCTCTCTCTCTGTCTCTCTCTTCCTCTCTCAGCCCGACCCCTGCTCATACTCTCTCTCTCTCAAAAGAAATAAACCTTAGGAAAAATTTTTAAATAAAAATTCAGATGAATCTCACATATTACTATTCAGAAAGTGAAAACACATGAAAAAGTAACAAGCTCATATAAAATTATAAAATGATGCATTTATGAATGAGTAGAGTAACAATTTAAAATTGATTATAGGCTGCATCTTTCAAGTTCTGTATGGTCTACCTCCCCGGCATTAATTTCTGTAGGAATTCTAGGATACAAATAGGTACATGAAATTATTTCATCATGGAGGAGTGAAACACATAGAGTAGAAATTTCTAACTTCAGTTAAAATGAAGAAAAATGAACCTTTGAAGTGAAATAAAGGATTAGTCTTTCTCATTGTAGGGAGGTGCTTTGTTATCTGATGAAACTATTGAGTCTGAATTCTGTACGATTAAGATTAAAGCCTCCATAACATTGGAAAGGTTAAACCAGAAAGCATGTGATATCTGCCTCAATTGTTCCAGGGTTTCTGCACCAAACCCCAATATGGCCACCAATACCCTGACTCAACTTCTCAGAGGAGGCAAAACAGAACTTAGAAATGGCTTGGAATAGTTCTTCAGAAATATAGAGATTTCCCCAGCACCGTCAAAGCAATGGAGAAGCTCTCAGAGTGTGGAGGCCCTCACACTCCAAGGGGAGTCTCCTGGCCCTCACTATAGACCTCATGGACCATCCAGATAGCCAAAGGAGAATCTTTAGAGAATGTAAGAGGTTGATACTGTCGGATAACAGAAGTCCCACTGTGAGGGGGAGAGAAACACAACTAGGCTTCTCAAACTCATTTCCATTCAAGGAGACCTACTCAAACCACATTTTAAAGTGTAGCTTCCTCCTTCACATTGGGACCTTACCTCTGTGATCTGCTTCATTCATTGACACCTACCTGGGTGTATGGCTACTGTCTCCATTTGCTTCATATTCCAATATGTGGCTTTTGTTTCAAAAAGGTGACCAGGCCTGGTTTTGACACAATGAGATCTGTTTATTAGGGAGAGAAAAAAAAAA
>CM053563.1:3911928-3925061 GCA_028646485.1 Cryptoprocta ferox | reverse complement strand
GGTCACAATCCTTACCAATGTAACCTTTCTGTCCAGTATGGATTGTCTTGTTTATATGTAGTCCTGATGACTGACTAAGCATGTTCCCAAGTTCATTGCATGTATATGGGATTTTTCCCACATGAATCCTCTTTTGATCACCAACGTTGGAGAACTGGTGAAGTATTTTCCAACATGCTTTATATTTAGAAGGATTCGTTCCCAACTGTATGCCCTTATGTATAATAAGGCTGGTGCTTTGATCAAAGACCTCCCCAAATTTATTACATTCATAATCGTTCTGTGGAAAAGGAGTCCCCAGATGTCTTTGATGCCCTTCACTCTCCCCATCCTTGATCCAGTCTATCCCTAAGGGTCCGTTCTCAAGCACACTATGTTTGTATCTATCCACTGACACATTTTGAAATGAACTTTCTATGAATGTGTTTGGAAGAAGGCTCTTGTTAGCATTGGAAGATACTCCTGAAAGGTAAGGAATAAAAGTAAAATCATTCCACTTTCTACTATCAGATGAATCCAATTAAAATTTCTTAGACACAAAACTGAAAAAACTTTAACTTCAGGAAAAAGGTGTCATTTGTTTTTCATCTTTTTTGTTTAATTTTTATCTGCTTTAATGTTTATTTATATTTTGAGAGAGGGAGAGAGAGCGTTAGAGTAGGAGGGGCAGAGAGAGAGGGAGACACAGAATCTGAGGCAGGTTCCAGGCTCTGAGCTGTCAACACAGAGCCTGATGGGGGACTCGAACCCACAAACTGTGAGATCCTGACCTGATCTGGAGTCTGAAACTTAAGTGACTGATCCTCAGAGGCACCCCAAAACATTTGTTTTTCTACATTACTCATATTGTATCTGAATTTCATCCCAAATAATTTTCTTATCAAGTTATTGTTGTCATATTTTATAATTTGATGGTGTTTGTTTGGAAATGAAAGATTTAGGGGTTCCTGGGTGGCTCCAAGGGTTGGGCATCTGACTCTTGGTTTCAGCTCAGGTCATCAGCTCATTTATTTGTATGTTTCAGCCCCACATCCTGCTCTGCACTGACAGTGTTGAGACTGCTTGGAATTCTTTCATCTCTTTTTGCTTCTCTTCCACACTCTCTCTCTCTGTCTCTCAAAATACATGCGAAAAATGTCTTTTAAGTGCCTAATTCATAAGGGTTTTCATTAGAGCTTTCCATGGTTGATGTGAAGGAATATACTTTACAAATGTCAGGTCCATGAAGACATGCCAATAATTCCAAATGTGCCTTTTTCCATGGGTACACAGCCAGAGGCTAATATGGTAGCTACAGGGTCTCGTAGGTGGCTCAGTAGGTTTAGTGTCCGACCTCCGCTCAAGCCACGTGAGTTGGAGGCCCAGGTCGCCTCTGTGCTGACAGATCAGAACCAGGAGTCTGCTCCAGATTCTGTGTCTCCCTCTCTTTCTGTCCTTTCCTGCTCTCTCTCTCTCTCAAAAACAAACATTGCAAACAACTTAAAATGTTTTCTTTGATTTAATATATCGTAATGAAATCTCATACATAACTACTCAGAACGTGAAAACCTATATGACAAAATCACAGGAACTTCATATTATACACGACAAAATTATAAAATGATTCAAATATTAATAAGTAATGTAACAATTGAGACTCTATTATAGGCTGCAAGTTTTGAATTCTAAATGCTATACTTCCCTGGGGCATTCACTTATGTAGAAATTCTAGTTCAATAACAGATGCTTTAAATTATTTCAGCATTCAGGAGTGGAGCATATAGAGTAGAAATTTCTTATTTTAGTTAATAACATTAGAAAATAAACTTATCTTACCTTTTTAAAGTTTATTTCTTATTTTGGGAAAGATATAAAGACCAGGTAGCGGAGGAGCAGAGAGAGAGAGAGAGAGAGAGAGAGAGAGAGAGAATTCCAAGCTTCCTCTGTGCTGTCATCACAGAGGCCTGTGCGGGACTGAGACTCACTGACTGTGAGATCATGACTTCAGCTGAAGTCAGATGCTTCAGCAGCTGATCCACCCATGCACCCTAAAAACTGAACTTCTGAACTGAAATAAAGTGTTAGATTTTCCCATTTTAGGGAGGTGCTTTATTATCTGATGGAATTAGTGGGTCTCAATTTTGTATGATTAAAATTAAAGCCTCCACATATGGGAAAGTATAAACCAGATAATAGGTGGTATCTGTCCCCAGTTTTCCCGGGATGTCTGCACCAAACCCCAAAATGCCTACCACTACCCTGACACACTTCTCACACAAGGCAAACACTGAAACATGAATGAACATAGACTTCTTCAGAAATACAGAGATTTCCCCAAACCCTCAAGGCACTGGAGAACTAATCAGATTATGGAGGCCCTCATTGTGCATGTCATGGACCTTTAACTGGAACTGAAGGAGAATCCTTAGAGAATGTAAGAGGGTCACGTGTTGGAAAGCAGATATCCCTCTGTGAGAGAAAAAGACATGAAAGTATGTTTCTCAAACTAACTTCCATTCACAAAGGGCTGCTCAAACCACATTTTAAGGTCTGTCTTCATCCTTCACATTGGGATCTCACCTCTGTCATCTGCTTCATTCATTCCCACCTACCTGGGTATGAGGCTACGGTCTCCTTTCTCTTCACATCCCATAGCACCTGCTTTTGTTCCAAAAAGAAGACCAGATCCGGCTTTGACATGACAAGACCTGTTTGTTAGAACAAAGGAATATGAGTATTGCTGGAGAGTATTGCTGGAGAGTATTGCTGGTCTTTCAACCCAGTATTAGACTCAGTAGAAAAAAGAAGACATTTGAGAATTCTGGAACATCATTTCCAAATTCTGTTGCCCAACAACCCGTTTGGAACACACAGAACGGATTTCCAAGGTCACATCTTGATCTCCACTTCCGAGTATTACCACTACCATAATGAATAGAACTTGTTATTGAAGACAGAAATATCATTTTATGCCACTCAATGTTTAGAAGTGCCATTAATCTAAGAAATGATGATGTTCTCTAAGGAAGAGAAAACTCCCCTGAAAGGAAACATCATGAAGATTTTTCTCTAATTCTACAAACTCCTACCTCTTTCCCTTACTGTAAGGATTTGAATGCCAGTCATTCAAAGAGAAAGCTTCCAAGAGACAGTCTTCTAAGGAGGGAACAATACCCAGAGTGTGGTTTGGGAAATCTGGAAGGAGTTATCCTCACCCAAGAAGAGGAGGTGTCCGTAGTTCTCTAACGTCACATCCCTGTACAGTTCCCGCTGAGGGAGGCTCAGGCATCCCCACTCCTCCTGAGAGAATTCTATGGCCACATCCCTGAAGGTCAGCAGTCCCTGCAACAAACACCACAGTTACCAAGTGGACACATGAGGAGGTCATAATGGTACCTAAGGTGCAAGAGGGAGATGATGTCACCAGCTGGACCCCGCGACCCGATCTTCACTGCGTATCAGCACGTGCTCACTGACCTTAGTCCCTCCTTTTACCTAACCTCTTATTACACCTGCCTTTTACTTCAGGCAAAACACCCCATGGGTTCAGTGTCCTGTGGTGGAAACAGAAAATACCCAACAAAACGTAATGATTGCTCTGAGGAATAGCTTGAATTCACTCAATTTGAGCTTAACCCCTGACTCACATCTATGCAGATGAACATTACGGTAAAGCATGGAGTGAGGACAGTTACCTTTATCTCCATTATACATTTTTCAAAATGTTTATTTCCTCAAAGCAACAAGCACAAGTATGGGTGGGGCAGAGAGAATTCCAACCTGGCTCCATGCTCAGGAAGGAACTTGACTTAGGGCTTGATCTCAAGACTGTGAGATCGTGACTTGAGCCTAAATCCAGAAGTGGAAGCTCAAGGGACTGAGCCACCCAGGCGCCCCATCTTACCTCATTAAAATACTAAAAAATCCACCCAAGGAGGAGCACAAACGTCATTTACTATGTCACATACAGAGAATGTATGGAACTGTTATCTTAAGTCTCATTTGCCACCTTATCCACAGCCTCCCCTTTCTAAATATTAATCCTAACCCTAAATACAATGAAACCATTCTGGGGCACCTAGGTGGCTTGGTCTGTTAAGCATCTGACTCTTGATTTCAGCTCAAGTCATGATCTCACAGTTTTTGAGTTCGAGCTCTGCATTGGGCTCTGTGCCAACAGTGCAGAGGCTGCCTGAGATCCTCTCTCTTCCTCTCTCTTTTCTCCTTCTCCCCGCTCTCAGTCTCTCAAAATAAATTTAAAAAAAAAAAGGAAACCATTCCCCTTCCTCTGTAAGTCTCTGCTTGGACGTTATACCCTATGATTTCCTTATTTCCTGTAAATCAGTTTTCCTTTGTGTGATATCCCCACCTGGTAGAGTTTTTTGTGATTCACCAACGACTGAACTCTTGTTAGTTCAGGTATATTAGGAGAACTGGTTCTGGCTTAGATAAGTTTCTTGCTTTCTGCAGCAAGACAATTTGTGACACAGTCTTATGCTCTAATATATTCTTCAACTTTCAGGTATGAACCGATATAAATATTGTGTTTCTTCAAGAGAATTTGTAAGATTACGGCATCAACACAGGTATACAAATTTTTGAATCCTGGATTTACATCATACAGTACATGTGGTGCCTAGTTTTTTTTTTTAATTTTTTTGTGATTGTTTATTTTTGAAGAAGAAAGAGATGGAGCATGAGCAGGGGAAGAGCAGAGAGAGGGGGGGACACACAATCCAAAGTGGGCTCCAGGTTCTGAGCTGTCAGCACAGAGCCCAATGCGGGGCTCGAACTCACAATCTGTGACATCATGACCTGGGCTGAAATAGTACACTTAACCGACTGAGCGCTGTGGTGTCTATTTATTAATGGATAGTTTGGGTGAGTTACAAATGTACTAGCATATTCTAATATGAATTAGAATTCACAACAGTGCATTGGTGATCTTGTTAAAATGTAGATTCTGTTAGGAGTTCTGGGAAAGGTAGGCATCTGCATTTCTAACAAGGCAGTAGTCTATGGGCCAACGGATACATATTTCAGTGACAATTAGGGAAAATTCAAAGACAAGAACTCTTGGAGGACTTGTAGCTGAATGGGTTTTATAGCAATTACAGGTTCTAATAAAATAGCAAGAAAGGCACCAAGGCTTTGCAAGCATTTCCTGCTTAGTAGTTGGCATCTAACAGTTTCTCATAAATTCATGGAAAATAAATAATAATCTAAGAAACACAGTATTCTTCTATTTTTAGTGATTCATTTTCAAGCATCTGGTACATGGTACGATCAGGTTTTAACCTAGGTTAACTGACCTACAGTTGATCTAAAATGACACATAGGTTAATACACAGAAGGGACCCTAAATCAATGTTCCCAGCAGGTGTCAAACCTGAGAAGGATGATGGAAAGAAGGTATACACACAAAATTGATCCACCTTTATACATGCCATGCACACATCCATACATTTTGAAAGTAGTTATATAAGATTACAAGAATAGAAAATTATCACGGTGACTAAAATATAGTTTTAATGAACGGTACCTGGGAGCCTTAGTCGGTTAAGTGCCCAACTTTTGATTTCAGCTGAGGTCATGATCTCAAGGTTCCTGAGTTCAAGCCTCATCTCAGACTCTGTGCTGACAGTGTGGAGCCTGCTTAGGATTCTTTCTCTCCCTCTCTTTCACTGCCTGTCCTTGTCTCTCCTAAAAATAAATAAAAAATGAACTAAACAAAAAACATTTTGATGTCATGAAACTCCTCAATCTAATTGTAGATGATGATGCTTAGGTCTTTTACTCACACTATCAACGCAAACACATAGAATGAAGTAACAGTTTTTATTTCTGAGTCTACTATGATGAGGGATACAAACAAATATGTTCACCTTCACCACAGAAGACTGAACTAGAGCCTGCATAGTTTTTGGTAAGCATCAAATAAAGACTGTTTCCTGCATTCTTTTTTTAAATGTTTATTTATATTGTGATAGAGAGCATGCACAAGCATGGTGTAAAAGGGGGAGAGACAGAGAGAGGGAGAGAAAGCATCCCAAGCAGGCTCCAGGCTATGTGAGCCACCCAGGTGCCCTGGAGGCTGCATTTTTTAAAGGGTCTCCTGACTGCTGGTATGTTTCACCAAATGTTAATATCGAACTGAAAGATGAGTCCCAGAGAAGTCTTACAGGAGTAGTCTTACAAGTAGAAATTTAAAGAAAGCTTTGTGATTGAACACTCTGTGCACCTACCCTCCCCCATGAACATATGAGCTTCCTGCAGCCAAAGTACAGTTCTCTCTGCCCACGCCATGTCCTGGCCCTGTGTCATTTCAATAAACTACCTGTCTTGTACCATCAGCATCTCAAGAATAGTATCTTGACCATAGTGTCAATGATCCCATATATAATATTTCTCAGAAATATTATTTTAATATTTTTTATATTTTTAATTAATTTACTTTTTATTGAGAGAGGGCACAAGTGAGGGATGGTGGAGAGAGAAAAGGAGAGATAGAATCCCATGAGGCAGAGAGAGAGAGAGAGAGAGATGTGGAACTCGAACTCATGAACCTTGAGATTGTGACATGAGTTGAGTCAGATACGTAACTGAGCCACCCAGGAGCCTTGAAAGCCTTTTTAAAAAACGTTTATTTATTTTCAAAGAAAAAGAGTGGGTGCTGGGGAGGGACAGAGAGAAAGAGAGAGAGAAAGGGAGGAAAGAAGGGAGGGAGGGAGAGAGAGAGAGAGAGAGAGAGAATCCCAAGAGGGTACCCACTGTCAGCATGTGCCTGACATGGGGCTCTATCTCATGAACCTCGAGATCATAATCTGCACTGAAATCAAGAGTAGAGACTTAACAGACTGAGCCACCCAGGCACCCGTCATTGAAAGCTCTTGTTTCAATCATCATTTGTGCTCTATGTTACTTCAGGATTTTAAGACACTCAAACATGTTAATTGTGTGATTCTTCTCTTTCTAAAAACACAAAGAAGTAAATAGAACAGTATGTCTGTGACATGACTATGAGGTCACATAAAAACCAATGGGCTGGAGGTCTGACTGATTTAGAACCTCTACTCCCAGAGGTCATTACATCCACTACACAAAAGTGAGAGCCTTCATTTCCCCATGGAAACTGACCTGAGGTGGGCCAGGAATAAATAAATGCTCAAGAAAGTATTCTTGAGGCCTTTTTGGTGAACGAGGCTGATCATACTAATGCACAGAGACAGGATCTGTTGATAGAATGAGCTGCAGTGTAATTCTGAGGAGCCATTGATTATATACTTTAAGTTGGGGGGTAGAAATATAAGGTTCTGAAGGGATTTTCATAGGTAAAAGAAGACTCACCGGATCCTGGAAGTCTGGCTATTGTCAAGCTAAGCTAACTTTTTGCTCTAGAAAAGCATTAACCATAAATGAGTTGTAAATTCCTTGAGGAATATTTCATCTGCCAGTCTCAAGTATTTCCCAGTGGATTGCAAGTTGTAAGAAAATTTAATTTTATCTACATTTCTTTTGCCTTTGTTTTTCTCATCAGAAACAACAAGAAAGGAGTACCTGGGTGCTCAGTCAGTTAAGCATCTGACTCTTGATTTCAGCTCAGGTTAAGGTTTCATGGTTTTGAGTTTGAGCCCTGAATCAGGCTCTACACTGACCCTGTGGAGGCTGCTTGGGATTCATCCTCTCTCTCTGCAAATTCACTGCTCCTGCTCTTTCTATCTCTTCCAAAATAAATAGACTTTAAAAAAAACTACAGGGAAAGAGAAACTAGGAGAAAGAAATTTACCATTTAAATATGATGTTGTCTGGAAATCACTCAGGGAATCTGCCTTAAATCATTTCAACTGATAAGAAGGAAAATATGAATATTACAGGGGAGAAATCTGGCAGAGAGCACAAAGCCAAGTCAAAGAAGGTAACATCAGCTGTAAGGAAACAAATTGATCTCAGTGCCTAAGGCACACCTCAGGACACAGGATCACGGGTGTGTCCTTGTGACCCCCAAACAGTAAATCAGAATATAAACAACTTTGAGGAGACAGTGGACTTATACAGCCTTCAGTCACATATAGTTTCAATGTCTTGTAGTATTTAGAATATTTTCAAGTATGTTTTCCACATCCTAAGGAGCAGAAACATTCCAGGTTATTCTGTGCCTCATATCCATCTTATGTATTTGTGCATTTTCATAATCCTATCCTACCCAGAGCAGAGTAGTGTTGAGATCAGACCTAAATGGGAACGGTTTTCCTTGAGTGCAATCTCAGGATCAGAATCCATCAGCAACAAGAAACTTGGACTCAACACCCTCCTGTCTGAATCTGTCACAACGGGACTATTTTCAATACTTGCACAACTTTAATTCAAAGTGACAGCTGTTGATGCCCTACTGGAATCCAGGTTGGGGAGAAGGGAGAGAAGTCTCTGGGTTATTGGGGAGGAGTGTCCTAAAGACCTAACCTTGAGTATCATTTCTGAGAAGGTTAAAAATTAGGTGAAAACAGGGGTGCCTGGGTCACTCAGCTAGTTGAGCGCCCGACTTTGCCTCAGGTCATGATCTCGCACTCTGTGGGTTTGAGTCCCGAGTTGGGCTCTGTGCTGACATCTCAAGAGCCTGGAGCCTGCTTCAGATTGTGTCTCCCTCTTTTTCTGCCCCTCCCTCGCTCACACTGTCTCTCTCTCTCAAAAGTAAGTAAACATTTAAAAAATACAGGTGAAAACATAAAGCAGAACCATCAGAACTAAAAAAAATCATTGGCTTTTTTTTTCTTTCATAACAGGATTCTCACACTGAGGAGGTTCTTTCCAGGAAACAACTTGATTTCTGCCGGCACCACTCAGTTGGGTTTGTACCCAAAGAACTGAGCCCCAAACACGACATGGCATAGTTTTTTATATATTTTTAATTCTTTGTCTCCCATATATGATAACACACAAACATGCAGTCGGACCAAGTGGTCTCATGTTACAAGGTCAAGAGGGGTGTTGTCAGGTACTCATCTAGCCTGGTGTCTTGAGAGTTATTTTTTTCTTTCTTTAGGGAGGGGACCCTCCTACACTCTTAGAGAGAGAGAGGGAGAGACACAGAGAGAGACAGAGATAGGAACAGACAAAAAGAGAATGCAAGTGGAGGAGATGGACAGAGGAAGTGAGAATCTTAACTGGGCTTCAAGCTCAGCAGAAACCCTGACTCAAGGCAGGATCACAGGTCTCTGGGATCATGGACTGAACTCAAAACAAGAGTCTGATGCTTGGCGTACCTGGATGTCTCAGTCAGTTAAGCGCCAGGTTTCAAATCCGGTCATGATGTTGTGGTTTGTGAGTTGGAGCCCCACATCAGGCTCTGTGCTGACTGCTTGGAACCTGGAGCCTGCTTCAGATTCTGTGTCTCCCTCTCTCTCTGCTCTTCCCCTGCTCTTACAGTGTCTCTCTGTCTCTCAAAAATAAATAAACAGTCAAAAAAAAGAGTCTGATGCTCAACTGCCTGAGACACCCAGGCAACCTGCAATTTCTACATGCATGGAATTTCCCCAGAAAAAAACAACAGGGCCTCCGGCCAGGGGCACAAAGCTTACCTGAGAACTGGCCATTTCTTCTTTCACGTCTCCCTCTAGATTTCTTTCTTAGAAGGTCTCTGTGGAGAAATCCCAGCTGAAGTAGGAGAAAATGTCTGCAAAGTCACCAACAGGGCCTCTTCCCCAGTAAACTGCTGGCCCGCAGGCAGGACTTTGAAATGCAGAGAAGGGACAAATTCCTAGTCCTTTGTGTCAGGAGCTATTCAGAAACTCTGAGCTCCTACACTGGAACCAATCCCTGAGTTTCCCTTCTGTGCTTTCTGGGGGCCTCCCATCCCTCAGAAGCCCACAAATTCTGCCTGAGCCCAGAATATGTGTGCTACACATACTTGACTCTCCCCAACTCCTCTACAAGAGACCTGTTACCTCTCCTTGAGGAAAAGCCTGCACTCAGCTCTCAAAATTTTTTTTAAAAAACTTTTAATGTTTATTTATTTTTTGAGAGACAGACACACAGCATGAGTGGAGGAGGGGCAGAGAGCAAGGCAGTCACAGAGTCCGAACGGGGCTCCAGGCTCCTGTCAGCACAGAGCCCAACAGGGCGCTCAAACCCACAAACCCTAGGATGATGACCTGAGCCAAAGTCAGACGGTTAAACGACTGAGCCACCTCAGCACCTCTCAACTCTCAGAAATTAATGGGAAGACTTCCTGCCTAACCCTGGGCCTCACTTAGTATAATGATAGAAAACGATAGGATTCAGTAGGCAGAAAGTGAAAGATTAGGACCTGAGGTCTCTGGGTGGGGAAAAAACACATTTGGGAACACTGCTGGGAGTGTCCAATCACAGCAAAACCCCCTCAGGTGTGAGGTTCCTCTTAGAAATGTGACAGACACCACCCACTGCCCCTCAGGTTCCCCTCAGGAATTTGACTAAAGACCTAACTAAAAATTAGTAGTAAACCATGAAACAGAAGACCCACAAGGAACTGTATGGCCTTGGACCACCCCTCATACAATGGAAATGAGACAATCAGGAGTGGAAAACCCAGCACCTAGAGTCATTAAGCCAATAAGAATAGGACCTGAGAAGGAGCAAGGGGGAAGGGAACAAGGGTGAGAGAGACCCCAACCTCACAAAACAAAGATCCTTGTCTATTGTATCGGGTTTTCACCCTCTAAGGTCCCCCTCTCTGTACAGAGAGCTTTCCTACAATCTCCCGCTCTTATGCTCTGATCAACTTTTGTCTGTTGCTCATTTTGTGTCCACTCTCCATTCTTTGAAGCAGGAAGTCCAGGAATCCCTGGGGTGGTTGAGGTAAAAAATCCTGCACCAGAATCCCCTGGAGCACTTCACTAAAACAACACTGTTGTATCCACCCACCCACCTCAGGGAATCTGAGGGGGAGGGCAGCAGCAAGGATCCTCTTTGAAACTCCACAGGTGATCCTACTGGTGGGAAGCATTTGGGGAGGTGACCAGAAAAAGCACAATAATGGTAGGCTCCGGTTGTTGTCACCAGTAAAATCCATGCTTTCCCCACGGGTCAGAGTTTCTGGAGATTTATACATTCTCCCTCTTTCTGCTACACAGAGGGAGACACCCTTCCAAATGGAACTTTTCCTTTTACATGCAAATGTCTCTTACAAAGGAAACTTGTCCTCGGTTTCAGAGCTTTTCCTTTGTCAGTTTAAAATAATTCTTTTTTTGTTTGTTTGTTTGTTTATTGTCAGGTTGGTTTCCATGTAACACCCAGTGCTCTTCCCCACAGTGCCCTCCCCCATGTCCATCACCTCCCTTCCCTTTCCCCCTCCCCCTTCAGCCCTCAGTTTGTTTTCCGTATTCAAGAGTCTCATGATTTGCCTCCCTCCCTCTCCCTAACTCTTTCCCCACTCCTTCCCCTCCCCATGGTCCTCTGTTAAGTTTCTCCTATTAGACTTATGAATGAAAACATATGGTATCTGTCCTTCTCTGCCTGACTTATTTCATTTAGCATGACTGCCAGAGTCCAGCTCCAGCAGGTCTAGGGTTCCCTGAAGGATGGACGGTGTCGGCAAAAAGGAGTGAGAGAGCCTCAGCTTCTTTCTGATCACGAGGCAGGCATCTCTACTCTCCAGTCAGACATCTCTACACTGGCCAGAGAGTCAGCCTTCTTTATTGAAAAAATGTATGGGGTACAAAAGAGAAGTGGCAATTGCCTTAGACAATGATTCCTGATTGACAAATTCATTGGTATGTAAAAATTTCCCAGAACACAGATTGGTAGAGGACTCATGCATAATCTTTATCAATAGTGATTGATGTAGGTGACTGGATGCTTATCACATGCGGAAGGAAGGTATCTTTAGCATTCAAATACAAGGCAATGTTTTTAGCATAGAAAAGGCAAGAGTTAGTTCTTTGGTGAGCAGGGGTCAATAGCCTATTTTCTAGAGGGGAAGAAAAACAAGTTTCTCAGGAAATGTAATATTTGCTCCCATAATCACAAAAGAGGAAACTCCTATAAGTTTCTTCACAAGGTATGATACCAGCCAGCCAGGCGCCTTGGAGGTCAGTGCTCAACCAAAAGTCGGTCGCCATCTCACAGGGGGAGGCCCCCCAACTTACAAACCCGCCTTACTTCAGAAATGGCTTCCAGCACATGACACCCTTGAGGTCCATCCATGTTGCTACGAATGGCCAGATTTCATTCTTTCTCATTGCCATGTAGTATTTCATGGTATAGATAAACCACATCTTCTTGATCCATTCATCAGTTGATGGACATTTAGGCTCTTTCCATGATTTGGCTGTTGTTGAAAGTGCCGCTACGAACATTGGGGTACATGTGCCCCTATGCATCAGCACGTCTCTATCCCTTGGGTAAATCCCCAGCAGTGCTATTGCTGGGTCATAGGGGAGTTCTATTGTTAATTTTATGAGGAACATCCACACTGTTTTCCAGAGCGGCTGTACCAGTTTACATTCCCACCAATAGTGTAGGAGGGTACCCGTTTCTCCACATCCTCACCAGCATCTACAATCTCCTGATTTGTTCATTTTAGCCACTCTGACCGGCGTGAGGTGGTATCTCAGTGTGGTTTTGATTTGTATTTCCCTGATGATGAGTGACGCTGAGCATTGTTTCATGTGTCTGTTTGCCATCTGGATGTCCTCTTTGGAGAAGTGTCTATTCATGTCTTCTGCCCATTTCTTCACTGGATTATTCTTTTTTTGGGTGTGGAGTTTGGTGAAGTCCTTGTAGATTTTGGATACTAGCCCTTTATCCGATATGTCATTTGCAACTATCTTTTCCCATTCCGTCCGTTGCCTATTAGTTTTTTCGATTGTTTTCTTTGCAGTGCAGAAGCTTTTTATCTTGATGAGGTCCCAATAGTTCATTTTTGCTCTTGATTCCCTTGCCTTTGGGGATGTGTCGAATAAGAAATTGCTGCACCTGAGGTCAAGGAGGCTGTTTCCTGCTTTCTCCTCTGGGGTTTTGATGATTTCCTCTCTCACATTCAGGTTCTTCATCCATTTTGAGTTTATTTTTGTGTATGCTGTAAGAAAGTGGTCCAGTGTCATTCTTCTGCATGTTGCTGTCCAGTTCTCCCAGTACCACCTGTTAAAGAGGCTGTCTTTTTTCCATTGGATACTCTT
>CM053563.1:3897009-3911828 GCA_028646485.1 Cryptoprocta ferox | reverse complement strand
CATTTCTTTGTGTCTTCTTCAATTTCTTTCATAAGTTTTCTATAGTTTTCATCGTACATGTCTTTTACATCTTTGGTTAGGTTTATTCCTAGGTATTTTATGGTTTTTCGTGCAATTGTGAATGGGATCAGTTTCTTGGTTTCTCCTTCTGTGGCTTCATTATTGGTGTATAAAAATGCAACCAATTTCTATACATTGATTTTGTACCCTGCGACGTTGCTGAATTCATGGATCAGTTCTAGTAGGCTTCTGGTGGAGTCGGTTGGGTTTTCCATGTAAAGTATCATGTCATCTGCCAAAAGTGAAAGTTTGACTTCATCTTTGCCAATTCTGATGCCTTTTATTTCCTTTTGTTGTCTGATTGATGATGCTAGAATTTCCAGCACTATGTGAAACAACAGTGGTGAGAGTGGACATCCCTGTCGTGTTCCTGATCTCTGGGGGAAAGCTCTCAGTATTCCCCATTGAGGATGATATTAGCTGTGGGCTTTTCATAAATGGCTTTTATAATGTTTAAGTAAGTTCCTTCTATCCCGACTTTCTCGAGGATTTTTATTAATAAAGGATGCTGTCTTTTGTCAAATGCTTTTTCTGCATCTATTGACAGGATCATATGGTTTTTATCTTTTCTTTTGTTAACGTGATGTATCACATTGATGTATTTGCAAATATTGATCCAGCCCTGTAACCCAGGAATGAATCCCGCTTGATCATGGTAGATAATTCTTTTTACAGGCTGTTGAATTCGATTTGCTAGTATCTTGTTGAGAATTTTTGCATCTGTATTCATTAAGGATATTGGACTGTAATTCTTTTTTTTGTTTTTGGGTCGCTGTCTGGTTTGGGAATCAAAGTGATGCTGGCTTCGTAGAATGAGTCCAGAAGTTTTCCTTCCGTTTCTATTTTCTGGAATAGCTTGAGAAGAATGGGTATTAACTCTGCTTTAAATGTCTGGTAGAATTCCCCAGGGAAGCCATCTGGCCCAGGGCTCTCATTCGTTGGGAGATTTTTAATAACTGATTCAATTTCATCACTGGTAATGGGTCTCCTCAGATTTTCCATCTCTTCTCGTTTAAATTTTGGTAGTGCATGTGTGTTTAGGACTTTGTCCATTTCTTCTAGGTTGTCCAGTTTGTTGGCATACAATTTTTCATAGTATTCCCTGATGATTGCTTGTATTTCTGAGGGATTGGTTGTAATAGATCCATTTTCATTCGTGATTTTGTTTATTTGGGTGTTCTCTCTTTTGTTTCTGAGGAGCCTGGCTAGAGGTTTATCAATTTTGTTTATTTTTTCAAAAAACCAACTCTTGGTTTCATTGATCTGTTCAACTGTTTATTTTGGACTCTATATTGTTTATTTCTGCCCTGATCTTTATTATTTCTCTTCTTCTGCTGGGTTTGGAGTGCTCTTGCTGCTCTGCTTCTAGTTTCTTTAGGTGCTCTGTTAGATTTTGAATTTGCACTTTTTCTAGTTTGTTGAAATAGGCCTGGATTGCAATATACTTTCCTCTTAGGACTGTCTTTGCTGCATTCCAGAGAGTTTGGATTGTTGTATTTTTGTTTTCATTTGTTTCCATATATTTTTTAATTTCTTCTCTAATTGCCTGATTGGCGTTATCATTCTTTAGTAGGGTGGGTTTTAACCTCCATGTTTTGGAGGTTTTCCAGACTTTTTCCTGTGACTGATTTCAAGTTACATAGCATTGTGATCTGAAAGTGTGCATGGTATGATCTCAATTCATTTATATTTATGAAGGGCTGCTTTATGCCCCAGTATGTGATCTATCTTGGAGAACGTGCCATGCGCACTCGAGAAGAAAGTGAATTCCCTAGCCTCAGGATATAGAGTTCTAAATATATCTGTCAAATCCATCTGTTCCAATGTGTGGTTCAGGTCCATTGTTTCTTTAGTGATTTTCTGTCTGGTTGACCTATCCATTGCTGTAAGTGGAGTATTAAACTCCTCTGCAATTAGCACATTCTTATCAATAAGATTGTTTCTGTTTGTGATTAATTGTTTTATGTATTTGGGTGCCCACCAATTCGGTACATAGACATTTATAATTGTTAGCTCTTCCTGATGGAGAGACCCTGTAATTATTATATAATGTCCTTCTTCATCTTTTGTTACTGCCTTTACTTTAAAGCCCAGTTTGTCCGATATAAGTATGGCTACTCCGGCTTTATTTTGACTTCCATTCGCATGATAGATATTTTTCCATCCCCTTACATTCAATCTGAAGGTGTCTTCAAGTCTAAAATGAGTCTCTTGTAGACAGCAAATAGATTTTGTATTTTTATCCATTCTGCTACCCTGTGTCGTTTGATTGGAGCATTTAGTCCATTTACATTCAGTGTTATTATTGAATAATATGGGTTCAGATTCATTGTGTACTCTGTAGGGCTCATGCATGTAGTGGTGTCTCTGGTACCTTGTATTCCTTGCAACATTTCCTTCATAGAGTCCCTCTTAGGATTTCTTGTAGGGCTGGTTTGGTGGTGATGAATTCTCTCAATTTTTATTTGGGAAAACCTTTATCTGTCCTTCTTTTTTGAATGACAGTCTTGCTGGATAAAGGATTCTTGGCTGCATATTTTTTTCTGTTCATCACATTGAAGATTTCCTGCCATTCCTTTCTGGCCTGCCAAGTTTCAATTGGTAGATCTGTAACCACTCTTATGGCTTTCCCTTTGTATGTTAGGGCCCTTTTATCCCTAGCTGCTTTCAGAATTCTCTCTTTATCCTTATATTTTGCCAGTTTCACTATGATATGTCGTGCCGAAGGTCTATTCAGGTTACATCTGAAGGGAGTTCTCTGTGCCTCTTGGATTTCAATGTCTATTTACTTCCCCAGATTGGAGAAGTTCTCAGCTATATTTGATCAAGCACCCCTTCAGCATCTTCTCTTTCTTCTTCTTCATGAATTCCTATGATACGGATATTGTTCCATTTGATTGTATCACTCAGTTCTCAAATTCTCCTTTTGTGCTCCTGGATCAATTTATCTCTCTTTTTCTCAGCTTCCTCTTTTTCTATAACTGTGTCTTCTAATTCACCTATTCTCCTCTCTACCTCTTCAATACATGCAGTGGCACCTCCATTTTATTATGCACCTCATTTATAGCACTTTTGAACTCCTCACAGCTATTTTGAAGGTCCCTAGTCTTTGTATCAATAGCTTCTCTGATGACTTCCATGCTTTTCTCAAGCCCAGCGATTAATTTTATGACAATTGTTCTAAATTCTTGCTCAGTTATGGTGCTTATGTCTGTTTTGAGCAGTTCTGTGGCTGCGACTTCTTCCTGGAATTTCTTTAGAGGAGAGTTCTACCATTTCATCATTTTGGCTTGTTTTCTGTCTCTTGTCAGTTTTAAAGGCTCGTTAAGCACTCTGCACCTGTTAGTATTGCTATCTTAAAGGTGGCTCATTGACTGTCCAGGGCCTGTCCGTTCAGGAAGTGTTCTTTTAATGGTGTCTCTCCATTCCTCTTGTTGTGCCTTTGGTTATTTTATTTCCCTACTCAGTGATATTTGGGACTCTCCAACATGTGTACTTTGGCTTGTTTCTTGAGGTAGCCCTGAAAAGGAAAACAGACAAACAAACATACAGGGAACAAAAGCATGCAAATGCACAGACAAATGAAATAAACAAGCAAACCAAAAAGGGAAAGAAAAGAAAAGAAAAGAATAGAAAAGAAAAGAAAAGAAAAGAAAAGAAAAGAAAAAAAAAGAAAAGACAAAAAAGTGGGGGGGACAAAAACAACAAAATACAAAAGACAGTCTAAAAGCGTAAAACCAGTGGAGGAGAGAGATAAGAATGAGATAAGGGAAAATATATCTGAATGGCAAGAATGTATCTAATCACAGCAGTGCATCAATGTTGTTCTCCACGGGCTCTGGGGGTGAGGGGGGAAGGAAAAAAAGAAAAGGAAAAAAAGGCAGCTCTCCAGCGCGGATGGGAGTGATTTGGTGTAGGTAGGTCAGGTCTCGGGGGGCTGCTCCCCGAGGCCCCGCCTTGGTGGTTATGGGGAAAAAGAATGGCGGCGCTCCAGTTCCTTCTTAACCAAGTATTGCAACCCACTCTTTTGGGTCCAATCTCACTGTGCTGTGGGCTGGCCAATTTGTATTTTCCAAGCTCCACCTCGTTTCCAAATCCTAGTCCACATACTTTAATGATACCACTGGAGATGAAATGTACTCCCACAGGCCAGGCGGCTTCCTAGCTGGGATCATGTAGAGGGGGTAGGGGCACAATTTCTCCTTGCACAGCCTGGGATCAGAGCGCCAAGCCCAAGGAAAATGCATCAGATAAAGGGGACGGATCTCTCTCCCCACACCCTGTGATTATAGATGGGATGATAGGATCCCTCTCCGTCCTGGGCCGAGGTTTTTCTCTTCTCTAGAGACAGCTCTATGAGCATTTTCAGCCTCTCTTTCTCTTCCCCTCATCTCTCCGTGGCTCTGTGTGCTCCCCGATGCTCTTCACGGAGTGGGGCTCCCTCCCATCCAAGCCTCTGGGTCCTGGCCCATTTTTATCTTCCCCAGTTTTCACTCACTCAGGCACCTATGAGGCTGTCTTCTTTGAGGACTCTGTGTCTTTTCCACCCACTCTTGTAGATCAAAGTAGTGTGGCTTCAGACCTTCTAAGTTTGATAGATGCGGGGCAGGTGAAAATTACAGAGCTCCCTACTTCTCTGCCATCTTGACCCCTCCTCAGTTTAAAATAATTCTTATGGCAAAGAGACATAATTTGAGATGACAAACTGCTGCCCTTAAGTAGGAAAGTTTATTTTCTAAGTCATTGCCAAATAGTTCTCCAAATAGAATGTACTATTTAAAAAAAATATTTTTAATGTTTATTTCTGAGAGACAGAGAGCCAGCAAGGGAACATGAGGAGGGGAGGGGCAGAAAGAGAGGCAGACACTGAATCTGCAGTAGGCTCCAGGCTCTGATCCTTAACTGACTGAGCAACACAGTCACCCCCAAAATTCATATTTATTGAGAGGTATCATGATTCATGCATTGATAAGGAAGATGCAGTAATATATGTGCTTTATGGCAGCCTAGTATAGCCAATACAATTGCTTCACGGTAGACTAGCCTATACATTAAGAGTGTTTCATTATAAAATTGTTAATGACATATGGTATTACAGTCATAGTCATAATGCACTATTCAAAAATTGTTACATTTTCTTAAGAACCACTTGTCAAAAATAAATTTAAAACATTTTAAAAAACACAACTACTTACTTATGATGAGAGGTTGAAGTGTAGTTTCTCCAGTTCAAAATGAGTGGAATACTGTGATGTAATGTAAGTATTTGAATGCAAAGTTGTAAAACAGCAAAAAAACTAATACACTGTTAATTTGTACTAAATATCACTCTCTATATGCTTAGATTTTAGCCAGCAGGTGTGAGCTGGTATCTCATTGTGGTATTGATTTGTATTTCCCTGGTGATGAACGATGTTGAGCACTTTTTCCTGTGTCTGTGAGCCATCTGGAAACCTTCTTTGGAAAAGAAGTCTTTGGGTCTTCTGCCCATTTCTTCATTGGATTCTTTGTATCTGAGGTGTTGAACTTGATAACTTCTTTATAGATTATAGATACTAACCCTTTATTCCATATATTATTTGCAAATATCTTCCATTCCATAAGGTGGACTTTTAGCTTTGCTGATTGTTTTCTTTACTGTGCAGAAGCTTTGTATCTTGATGAGGTCCCAATAGTCACTTTTGTTTTTATTTCCCTTAACTCCAGGGGCATGTCTAGTAAGAAGTTGCTGTAGCCAAGGTCAAAGAGGTTGCTGCCTGTGTTTGCCTCTAGGATTTTGATGATTTCCTTTCTCACCTTTAGGTCTTTCATCCATGTTAAACTTATTTTTCATATGATGTAAGAACACGGTCCAGTTTCATTCTTCTGCATGTTGCTGTCCAGTTTTCTCAGCACCATTTGCTGAAAAGACTGTCTTTGTTCCATTGGATATTCTTTCCTGCTTTGTCAAAGATGAGCTGGCCATAGATTTGTGGGTCCATTTCTGGGTTCTCTATTCTGTTCCACTAATCTATGGGTCTGTTCTTGTGCCAGTACCATACTGTCTTGATGAGTATAGCTTTGTAATACAATTTGAAGTCAGGTATTGTGATGCCTCCAGCTTTGGTCCTCTTTTTCAATATTACTTTCGCTTTTTGGTTTAACTTTATCTTTTGGATGCAAATAACAAGAGCTCTGGTCAGCATAGACCAGTTAACCTCAGGATAGCTGCATCTAGGAGATGGACTATGAAGTGTCAGACACTTATAATACCTCACTATAATGTTAAAATCTCCACCCACGGAGAAACATAGCCTTTCTTAGTATAACATAGGATACACATTTAAGCTTCTTTCCTCAGTATACATGTGATTCCACCTGCCTTATACCCACCTCTACACAGGATAACAAAACTCCTCTTTCAGATATTTATTCTA
This sequence comes from Cryptoprocta ferox, assembly GCA_028646485.1. Classification (NCBI taxonomy): domain Eukaryota; kingdom Metazoa; phylum Chordata; class Mammalia; order Carnivora; family Eupleridae; genus Cryptoprocta; species Cryptoprocta ferox. Next base: position 3,905,352 of record CM053563.1, on the reverse strand, counting down.
ATCCTAAATAAAAGGAAGTACTCATCCCTGCTCTTGAATTTGTTCCCCCAATCGCCTTATTCGTTGCAAATAAAGATTCCTTTGAGTGACAGTTCCACCTACTGTATTCTCTACCTGTAACTCACCATGGAGGTGACTCATGTTAGCTTAGATACAGGAAGTTATCTTCACCCAAGAAGAAGAAATTGTCCATAGTTTTCTAAAATCACATCCCTGTACAGTTCCCGCTGAGGGAGGCTCAGTCATCCCCACTCCTCCTGAGGGAACTCTATGGCCACATCCCTGAATGTCAGCAGCCCCTGCAATAAGTGCCATAGTTACCAAGTGGATATGGACAGTTTTCATAATCTAACTCAGATGAAAGGAAGGAGCTGGGGTAAGTGGTTCTGGCTTAGATGGAATTCCTGCTTTCTCCAGTAAGGTCATTTTTAACAGTTATATACTTTATATATTCTCTTCCTTTGAGGTAACAAGATGGCATATGATTCACAGAACCACTATAAACACTCTGTCTTTCTGCAAGATACACTGTGAACTGAAGGTGTCCACAGAAGCACACACATGTTTGAAGACTGCATTTATATCCTACAGTATAAGTTGTGTCTATGTCTTAGATGGAAAGTTTTAGTAGGTTAGAAATGTAGTTATCAAATTATGTATTTCTTATTTTTTTAATGTTTATTTATTTTGAGAGAGAGAGAACATGAGCAGGGGAGGGGCAGGCAGAGACAGGAGGAGACACAGAATCCAAAGCAGGCTCTAGGCTCCAAGGTGTCACATGGGGCTTGAACTCACGAACTGTGAGATCATGACTTGAGCCGAAGTCCGACACTTAACTGACTGAGCCACCTGTACAGGCACCCCTGTACTTATCAAATTCTAATGTGAATTAGAATTTCACAACAGTGATGTGGAGATCAGGTTCTGTCTGATTCAGGCATTAGAATGGGAACTGAGTCTGCATTTCTAGCAAGATATTAGCAAATAACAAAGAAGTAGAATTCCATGGAAAGAGTTATCAAAGGACAAGAAATGAATGGAGTTTATAAGCAGTTCCAGAGTCCTCAGGTTAAAGCAAGACAGGCAACAGCAGTACTTTCTGAGCATTAGTAATGACTGGATTATAAAAGTTTACATAGATCAACACACACACACAAATAGTCTACAGAACAAAACATACTATTCTTCCCCTTTGTAGAATATTTTGTCACACATCCAGTAAATGTAAGAAGCTACATGTTTTTTAATTAACCATTTAATTATTTACTTAATTAGAGATAGAGAAAGCACAAGTGGGGAGAGAGGCATAGGGAAATATTGAATTCCACATGGGGCTCTACACTGAAGATGGAGTCTCCTTAAGATTTTGGATCCTTTATCCCTGGGATCATGACCTGAGCCAAAATCAAGAGTCAGACACACAAATGATGAAGGACCCAGGCAACCCAGGCACCTCAATAAACTGCATTTCAGTGTAGGTTCTCTCACCTAGAATTTATCTAACAAAATCCACTAATCAATGTACAAAGGCCACTGTAAAATTCTGTTCATAGTAGGTTTCAAAACTGAGAACAGTGATGAAAAGAAGGTATCCACACAAAACTGACCTACCTTTTACATTTTATGCACATATCTAAGCTTTTATTCTATTTTATTCAGATTTTTTTTTTATGTAAAATCTACACCCATGTGAGGCTTGAGCTTACAACCCTGATATCAAGGGTTTCATACTCTATTGGCCCTGCCAGCCAAGCACCCTTGAACATATCTAAACTTTTCAAGAGTGCAATTACACATTGCAAATGATAGAGCGGAACATTGTCTTGGTGACTTAAGAAACATTCTCAAAAAAAAAAAACATTCTCAATGACATAAAACTTATCAATTTATTTGTGGATGATTATGTTTCTGTCATTTAATTACACTATGAACACACAGAGAGAATGATATAAAGAAAATAGCTAATATTCCTGAAAAATTCCTGAATTTTTTTTTCAATCAGCATTTGTCCATAAGACACTCCAACCTGTTAACTATGTGATCGTTGTTTCCTTTTTCTGAAAATACAAAGAAGTAAAGAAAAAATACGTCCATGACACGAGAATGAAATGCAATGAAAACTTACAATTTGGTACCACACTGACTCAGAACCACTTCTCCCAGAAGTCAGTACCTCCAGTACACAAGTCAGAGAGCCTTCACTTTCCAGTGGAAACTACAAGCAAAGAGAAACTCAGAAGAAGGTAGTCTCCAGTTTGAATGTGATGGCTTCTGCACATGGCTTAGTAAATCCATCCAATCCATACGAATGACTAAGAGACATATTCATGTGATACAACAGGAATGTGGCAGAGAGAACACCAAGACAAGCAGAAGACATTAACATCAATTGTAATGAAACCAATGTTTTAAAGTTAAAATTTTTTTTTCAATTTTATTTTGAGAGAAATAGAGAGCAAGCAGGGGACGGGCAGAGAGAGAGGGAGACAGAATCTGAACAGTCTCTTCGATGTTAGTGCAGAGCCCGATGCAGGGCCCAATGCAGGGCTGGAACTCATGAACCATGGGATCATGACCTGAGCCAAACTCAAGAGCCAGACTTAACCACCTGAGCCACTGAGGCGCCCCATGAAGCCAATAGGTATCAATGCCTGAGGCACACAGAAGGACACATTGTCACACCTGTGTTCTTGTTGCCGCCCCAAAATAAATTAGAATGTCATCTAATTAAGAGAAAACAGTGGATTTATACAACTGTCATGCCACAAATAGCATCAATATCCGCCTAATATTTAGGGTATTCAATAAATACAGCATTTTTTTTTTTTTTTTTTGCATTCTGGAAAACAAGACTGTTTCTTTTCCAAAATTTCTGAGTTTTTCTGGGCTACATGTCCACCTTGCTTATTAGTGCATTAGGACAAATCCTATTCCCCAGAGAGCTAATAAGACATCCAAATGGAACACAAATATCCTCTCCTTCACTGATATCGCAGTGAAGTACACGAGTCCATCTACCATATGAATCTCGGATTCAATGCCCTCCCCTGCAGATCTCTCCCAAAGACAACATTTAAAGGTTGCCGAACAGCAATTCAAAGTGACAGTTTTCAAGTATCTGGGTGACTCAGTAGGTTAAGCTTCTGACTCTTGACTTCAACTCAGGTCCTGAGCTCATAGTTTGTGAGTTCGAGCCCCGCATCAGGCTCTGCGCAGCGCAGAGCCTGGAGCCTGCTTCATATTCTGTATCTCCTTATCTCTTTGCCCCCCCCCCCTCAAAATTAAATAAACATTTGTTAAAAAGTGAGTTTTCATGCCCTATTGGAGGCCAGAGTGGGAAGAATGGAGATTAGGCTCTGGATTATAGGAAAGAAGTATTCTAACGAGCTAAACTTAAGTATCATTTTTTAAAAAGATGATTTTTAAGAGGGTGAAAATGCTCATAAGGCAGCAATATCAGAAGTAGACAAAGACACCTTTGCATTTTTTAAATCCATGGGATTTCAGGAGGGAAAAATGACAGCTTTTAACCAGGGAGGCAAGGCTTACCTGAGAACCAGACTTTTCATTCTTACTCCTTGTGTGCTAGCTTCGTTTCTCAGGAGATACTTGTGAAGTCACAATCACATCATAAGCATCTGCCTTTAAAGAACAGCCTCTTCATCTGTTAACTACTCATCTACAGGAAGGACATTGAAATACCAAAAAGGTCCAACCTCCTACTCTTTTCTGTGTTGGGAGCTATTCAAAAACTATGAGCTCCTACAACAAGACCATTACCCCATTTTCTCTTTCCCTCTCTTCAGGCAGCCTCCTCTGCAATAGACACCCCCACATTCTAGGAAAGCATAGGAAATCTGTGCTGCATGGACCTGACCCCTCCAGACTCATGTAGAGGAGACACTGTTAAGTCTCTGGCCCCTGGAGTAAAGCCAGCCCTCAACCCTAATAAGTTTCAGAGGAGCCTTCATGCTTTACCAAGGCTTTACTTGGAATCATCCTGAGTATTTAATTAAAAGAACACTGTGGCTCCCATGGAAACCTATTGACAGAATCTGAGGGTGAGGGTACTGGTGATGATCATATTTGAAACTCCACATGTTCTTCTAATGGAAAGACTGGGCTCAAAACCTTGTAACTAAGGCTCCTTGAACTTTAGTGTGCCTAGAAATTATGTATTCTAGAACCCCCCTTGGAAATTGTAATGTTTCAGGTTTGGTGTGGAGCCCAGGAAATAGCATCCTAGAAGTTCCATGCCAGTCCTAGTGTTGCACCCCATAGACCCAGAATCAGAGAGCACACCTGAGCCCCATACACTCACCATCTTGTCTCCACACAAGTACTTTGGTTCCCAGTGAAGAACACCAATCACAGGCCTGAAACATCACATTCTTTGCTGCTTCTGTGACATTTACCGAAGGGTAGAGCAGGCAGTAATGTTGTCACTCAAACCCAAGTTCTGTTGCTCCACGCTAAAAAGACAGTACTTGAGAGACAAGTGTTGGTGATGTTAACCTTATGAATAGACATTGCCAGTTATTTTACCAGCAAAATTTGCTGATGTCCTGTGATGGGTATTTTTTACATTAGCACCTTATAGTATAGTGATGTAAATGTAGTGAGTGGGAACATTTATGTGGTATCTTTAGGTTATGCCTTTTGATCACACCTTGGGCTTGTTGACAAAAACAGGCAAAGGTGACCCTTTCTGTGGGGTGCTATTAGGAAGATATGGCAAATGTGGCTTTTTGAATTCACAGTGAGTGAAAGATTGGGAAGCTGAAGGGGAGAAGGAAGAGCAGAAGGAATATTTTGTTGGGTAGAACTAAACTGGGTTATTTATCCTCACTGCCAGAAGAGATTGAGGATATAAAACATTTGTGGGGAAATCCCACTTTAAGACAGCTATCTTGTGGAATAATGTCTTTAGGAATACAAAGACCCAAGTCCATTTTTAAACATACATCTGCTCTGAAAGGAAATTTGGAAAATCTAGAAAGGAAAATCACCAAATGCATGCTGAAATCATTCCAATCATTTCTAATACAGGAGAGGATCAACTATTCCAACATTTCTGATTATTATAAATTTAAAAATGAAGATAAAATTTCTAAATATGGCCAATTTGAGGTGTTCTTTTTTGAGGGTTTATTATCATTTCACCAACAAACAATTCCTCTTTGTTCCAAAGTCTCTAATTTTGATAATTATGGGAAGGTCTTTACCCAAACATCACTGTTCAATAGATCACATAATACTGAATTTGGAGCAACATTTCATGTGTTGTGAACTTGGAGAGATCTTTAGTGAGGACTCTGTCATCAATAATCACCAATGTGTTTACCAAGGAGACAGAACTTATCAATGCAATGAATCTGGGAAAAACTTTAACCACGCATCAAATCCTAATAAACCGAGAACCCAGTTTCTAGAGAATGAGTATAAAATAAATAAATGTGGGGAAGTCTTTTATCAAAGCCCAAACCTTATTAAATGTTATTGTTTCATGACTGGAGAGAACACTTACAAATATAGTATGTGTGACAAAGTCTTCAAAACTTGCTCAAGAAAGAGTTTTCATCCTGAGAAGAAACCTTATATATGTAAAGAATGTGGCAAACCCCTTAACTGGTACTCAGTTGTTTTTTTTTCCACATCACAGAGTTATACTGGAGGAAAACCTTACAAATATAAAGTATGTGGCAAAGTCTGCACCTGGAGTTGAAGGCTTCCTGGACATAAGATAATTTATACTGGAAAGAAACCATACAGATGTAAAGAATTTGCTGAAGTCTTTAACCATTGCTCAGACTTTTCTTAACATAGAGTATATATACTTGGGTTGAAACCTAACAACTACAGAGAATATGATAAAACCTTTAATTCCAAGGGGGGGGGGTCTTGATTTCATGAACTTAGAGATCATCACCTGAGCAGAAATCAAGTGTCAGAGGCTTAACCGACTGGGCAACCCCAGCGCCCCTATAAAGTTACAATTTTAACTTTTTAAATTCTTATTAATTTATTTTGAGAGAGAGAGAGAGAGCGAGTGAGCGAGCAGGGGAAGAGCAGAGAGGGAGAGAGGGAGACACAGAATCCAAAGCAGTCTCCATGGCTCCAAGCTGTCAGTGCAGGGCCCAGTGCAGGGCTTGAACCCACAAAATGTGAGATAATGACCTGACCCAAAGGGAGATGCTTAACTGACTGAGCCACTCAGGTGTCCCTTTAATTTACAATTTTAATTTGAATTTTTATTATGTAATAAACTAATACTTGCAGAAGTGTGGCAGAGAGAACACGGAGAGTTCTCATATACTCCTCACACCATTCCCTTGTTCTTGGCATCAGACATTACTCTGGTACTTTTGACAAAACATATAACTAACAACGGCACATTAATGCTATAGAATTTCAGAATTATTAGTATGTCACGAATTTTAATTATTTTTCCCTCCGCAATGTTGCAATCCAAAACAGCAATTTAGCTCTGTATCAGATTTTCAGTCTTTCCCAAGTTCTTTAAGGTTTGAGAAGGCCCAGTCTAGTGTTTATTTTTATCTCTAATTCAGGATTTGTCTGATGTTTTTCTCATGTATTTAAAGGTACTATGACGAACACCGAGGATGCTTGGAGATACGAACTGATAGAGAAAGTGATTGTTCCTATTTAATGTGATCATTAGAAAAACAGAGATGAAGCACCATGGCCCCTACCATCCAGAGACTTTCAGTCTAGAGCAAATGGTTAAGTGGTTGAAACAGGATTGTGGGGTCACTGGAGGGGAAGGGTAATTTATGGGGGACTATGGCTTCATTTCCATGTGGTTTTCTGAGTACTGATATGGTCCTTGAATGCATCCACAAAGAAAAGAGTTTTTATAGTATTAGTGATACTTGTGTTTATTTACCCTGTTAAGAATAAGATCTAGTTGACCCTTAAACATCATGGGGGTTAGGGGCACCAACCCCACTGTGCAGGTGAAAATCTATGTATCACCTTTGACACTGCAAAAACTTCACTCTTAACAGACAGCCATTGACTGTAAACCTGACCAGTAACATAGTCAGTTACACATTATGTATTATATATATTTATATGGTCTTAACAATAAAAGTAAGCTAGAGAAATATTAAGGAAATCATAAAGAAAATACATTTACAGTACTCTATGTTTATCCAAACAAAATCTGTGTGCAGATAGATCCATGCACTTCAAAGGCATGTCTTTCAAGGATCAACTTTAGTTTCTAATAGAATTGTCTCAGAAATCTCAAAGTGTTTATGTTAAATCGCTTATCATTTTATGTCATAAAATAGAGAATTGGCTTAAGTAGGTAAGAATCATACAAAGTTTTTGCTAGGCAAATTTTGAAAGACAAAACTGGGAATATTCTATACGCAGGGAGAAAAGAAGCCTAGAGCCCTCTACCTCCTCATCTTCATCCAGAACCCTCTCTTGTGAATCTTTTCCAGGTCTGGCCCTCCCCTGGGCTCTCCCCTCACTGAACAGATTAGAGGAGGTCAGAGGTTTGGCTCACTGCTCCTCCCATGTCTCAGTAGTAGGTGCTAATGTTTTGTTGAAACCCCAAATAAGATACATAGAAGTAAAGGCTGTATGTTTTAGTGCCTTCATTTCTGTTTAGCCCAGGGACTCTAAAGCACTCCACCATGGCCCCTAATAAAGGTATGTGCCCCCAGTCATAAGTTAGGGTGTGGTTTGGATGTTTCCATGCAGTAACTGCACATATGACAGTGCTAGGGGTATAATAGATACCCCATAAGTAGGAGGAACATATTTAAATAGGAGTGATATTGTAGCCCCAGGTAGGACATAGAAAATATACAGGGTGAAGAGTTAGCATAATGAATTCTCCATGTGGAAGAAGACACCTGTCCCAGGTTGCACCACTGAGAATGTATATAGAAAAATAACTTCTCCTTGTTCTAATTCCTGGTTCTCTCCAGATCTCCACTGTATTTTCCCTCATTTTTGGCTCCAGCTACATAGGTGTCACAGACTTCTTTGCCTATATTGTGGCAAGAGTGTCCTCACTGACCTCTTAGTTGAGATTTGAGAGATGTAAGGACAAGGGCCAGAGTATTAATTCACACATTTAGCACTGGGATATGGGATGGGAATATAAATAAAACATGCTGATGGCAACATCCTTAGAAAGATGAGACCTATTAAAGAAAATGTGAAGAAGACTTCTGGCCCTGATTGAAGGGAGGCAGATCCCTCACAGCAGTGAATCATTTCCCTGAAACGTCACTCATTTCCAGTGGATCCAACCTACATTGGGGTTATGTTCCTCGGAGCCCCTCCCTACACCAATGCTTTGTG
>CM053563.1:3816453-3896509 GCA_028646485.1 Cryptoprocta ferox | reverse complement strand
AAATCTGGCCATTTGTAGCAAAGTGGATGGACCTCGAGGGTGTCATGCTAAGCGAAATAAGTCAGGCAGAGAAGGACAGATACCATATGTTTGCACTCCTAGGTCTAACAGGAGAAACCCAACAGAGGACCATGGGGAGGGGAAGGAGGAAAAGAGTTAGGGAGAGGGAGGAGACAAAACAGGAGAGACTCTTGAATACTGAAAACAAACTGAGGGGGGAAGGGGAAGGGGGAAAGGTAATGGGGGTTGATGGTCTTGGTGGAGGTCGCTTGTGGGAAAGAGCACTGGGTGTTATATGGAAACCAACCTGACAATAAACTATAAAGTTAAAAAAAAAAAAAAAGAAAATGCTATGCAAAAACAAAATAAAAAATATTGTTATTGTTTACACTGGTCTCTATTTTCTTTATTTCTGGTTTTTCATTGTTATTTCCTTCCTCTAAGAATGTCAGCTGAGTTTCTTCTTTTTCTAGTTTCTTGCAGCATAGGTTTAAGAGGAACTGTTGAAATAAACAACTTAAGCATTAAAAAATTGAAAATGGAGTGTCTAGTAGAAGAAAATGGGCACTTTAACAGAAATAAACAATACCAGTGATGACCAAAAAAAGCAAAACAAATAAAAATAAGGATTCTTTAGGGTTTTTTATAGGTCATGTCATCTGTGAACAGAGATAATTTTGCATTTTCTTTTTCAATTTGGATTCTGTTTTTTTTTTTTTTTTTTTTTTTTTGCGTGTGTGTGTTTTGCCTAATTGCTCGTTCTAAAATATCAAGTACTACATTGAATGCAAGTGGTGATATCACTTCATTACCTTGTTTCTGATCATACAGGAGAGACTTTCAGTCTTTTACTATTGAATATGTTAGACTTCTCATACATGCATGGCCTTTATTAGGCTGAAGTTTATTATGTTTCCTTCTACCCATACTTGATTGTTATTAATCATAAAATAGTGTCCAATATATTCCCATTCTTGCCTATATCAATTAATATGATCACGTCCTTTTTTATCTTCATTCTGTTAATGTGCAGACTTATATTTTCCCACATGTTAAAACATCCTCAAATTCCCACTTGATTATGTTGTAAAATGGTAAAATGTGCTTTTGATTCAATCACCTTTGTTTTAGTGTGGAATTTGCATGAATATTCCTCACAGGTAGTAGTTTGTAGTCTACTTGTAGTGGTTCCTTTGGCTTTGATAACAGGGTAATGCTAGTATCACAGAGTGTTAATTTCCTTTCTTTTTACTCCTTGGGAAAGTTGGAGGAGATTTGAAGTACTTTCTCATTATCTATTGAATTCATCTGGCACAGGACTTTGTTGGGAGTTTTTTGAATTATCGTTTTCAAGCTACTTGGTAGTTGTAGGCCAGTTTTGATTTTTTAACATATTTCTTCATGATGGAGTCCTGGTAGGTTATATCTTTTTTGAAATTTATACACATTTTAAAAACATTTTATTTTTTAAAATGTAATTACTAAAGTATAATTATCCATTTTTGCCTCTTGTAATTATTTTTATTCTATAGTATCTGTTATACTTTGCTTACCCCTCTACACTTCTGATTTTAGTTGGTCTTCTCTCTCATTCTTACTTGATTTTGTAAAAGTTCTGTCAGTTTTGTTGATTTTTTTTCTGAAAACCAACTTTTCTTATTGTCAATAGTTTCCTGTTTATGCACAATCCTATTTTGTTCATATCTGTTCTATGTTTAAATTTCCTTCCTTCTGCAAATTTTGGGTTAAAATGGTACTTTTTGTGATTTTTTGAGGTATAGGAAAGTGATTTGTGCTATAGCCTGATAATACTACTAAATTATCTATTAGGCTATGTGGTTTTTATGTTGTGTGCAGGTTTCTGGGTCCATGGAAGAATGAAGTCCTGATTATTTCTTCTAAGCCATCTTGCTGACATTCTCTGATTTTAAGGTTGTATACTAGAAGTTGTCAGTATATTGATCTGAGAGTAGTGAGTGGAATGATTTTACTTTTCTGTTATTTCATATTTTTCAGCTGTATCTTCACATGGCACCCAGAGCTTCCTGCCAAAGCCATGCTTAGAACCTTCTCTCCAAAGAGTGTCAATGGGTAGATATAAACATAGAGTCCTTGTGACTTGGCACTTAGTGATAGAGTAGGACAATGATGGGGAGAATGAAGGGTACCAAAGATTTCATAAAGAATATGTCCAAACAGAGACTACTGCCAATGATAAGAATCTTACTGACCAAAATGGTGAACGATATAAAACATTTTGGAAAATCTCCCTTTTTGAGTCATCTACTTTTTTCTGTAAGTAAAATCTCAAATGAAATATTCAAACATATATGGTTTTGGAAAGGTAATTTGGAAAATTTGGGAAGCTACCTAGTTCATGCTGAAAATAATTATTTCAAACATTTTGAAAATAGAATTGATGTTTCTGTCAAAATATTTCTGGAAACCAGAGCTGTAAAAATGAACAGAGTGTTAAGTGGGATCAATTTGAGAGGCCCTTCACTGATGAGTCCACCTTATGAAATTACCAGAGCATTTTCAATGGAGATAGAATTGCTCATTGCCGTGAATCTGAGAAGAAATTTAACAAGGGCTCAAATGTTAATAAATGTCTTAGGACTCATTTTTCAGAGAACCATTATGAATGTAATAAATGTGTGGAGGTCTATCAGAATTCCAACCTTATTATATAGAAGAGTATGCATATGGGAGAGAATCTTTATAAGTATAATGAAGGTGGAAAAGCTCTTAACCAGTCCTCCAATGATGGGGGAAAAAAACCCTACAGATGTAATAAACCTGGGAACATATTTAGTCAATCTATACTTAAGACAATTTGTATTGGAGAGAAAAGTTATATTTGTCAGGTGTGACAGAGCCGTTGGCAGGCACTTAACACTATCTCAACATCAGCCATACTAGAGAGAAACCTTACAAATGTAAAGAATGTGGCAAAGCCTTTAGCACTCAAACCTCACAGAATTGCAGATTCTTACAGATAGCAGAACTTATACTGGAAAGAAACTTTAGAAATGTAAAGAATGTGGGAGTGCCTTTAATAGGCACTCACACCTTACTGAACATCACAAAACTCATACTGGAGAGAAACCTTACATAAAAACTCTAGGGATGGCTCATTACTAAATGGACATAGGCAAATCCATACTGGAGAGAAACTATAAATGTAAAGAATGTGGCAAGGCCTTTAAACACTACTCAAAGCTTACTCAATATCACAGAATTCACACTGGAGAGAAACCATAGTATTGTAAATAATGTTGGAAGGCATTTAATCATGGGGCAACCTTTACTCATTATCACAATTCATAGTTTTAAAATTTGTAAAGTTTGCTCCGCTGTGAAATAACTTTTTTATAATACTTATTCATTTAGGCAGAGAGCTCAAACAGGGAAGGGGCAGAGAGAGGGAAACAGAGAATCGCAAGCAGGCTCTGAACTGCCAGCATGGAGCTGGAGGTGGTGCTCAAACACATCAACTGTGAGATCATGACCTGAACTGAAACCCAGAGTTGGCCACCTAACTGACTGAGCCACCCAGGAGCCCCTGTGAGAGAACTTCTAAGGACTGCTCAACCCTCAGTCTACATCAGAGAATTCATATTGGAGAATGTGGCAAACTTCTAGCTGCAACTCACAACTTACACAATATCATAGTTATCATCAAGGATAGAAACTGTAAAGTGTAGAGAAAGTTGTGCTTTTAACTGGAATTCAATCGGTACTCAATATGCCAAAATGCACACTAGATTCAAACCCTATAATTGTAATGAATGAGAAAAGACCTTTTTTAAACATACACTTTAGAAAATATCACAGAGTGCATAAAGGAAAGTTGAAAGGTATACTTCGAAATGACAGTGTCACAAAAATCATAGTAGAAAGCAGTATATCACTCTGCAAACAGTACTCTTCAACAAAATACTTGTCATAGGAATAATACAAAGTTAAACAAGTAATTTATATTCTGTTATCCTTCAAAGGATAGAAGGGATGAATTTTTGCATAGGTAAAATTTCAGTATGTGCTTTTGTTTTACATTGTCCCTATTTAAGATTTGTGACTAGCAAGTATTAATGTATTTCTACTTGCAAATCACTTCACAAAATTCATTTATACCTAGTGGGGTGTAAAAGAATGTGGCTAATTGTTGCTTCATGAAAGGTATGAGATTCCCTTCCTCCTTAGGTGGGACTCATGTATATCTAGTTTTCCATGGAAGATGAAGGACAATATGATGTGCAATATATGCAGAGAATTTAAATGCAGATGTTATTTGTGGTTACAATATTGATGTAAGTTATCACGAAATAGGTGTTCAGAACATTGTTCTCCATGTATTAAAAGTAAAAACTTGCTGAATAAAACATTTTATTAATTGGTCTTTAATGAAAAAGAGGTGACAAACTACTTAATGGCAATAGTTGTAAACTGAGAATATCAGTTCATATGGTTGAAATGACAAAATCTTCAGATATGAGAAAGAGAATAGTTGAACTCTTTCCTAAAATGACATGTACTGCCTACTTGAAAATTAGTATAGAAAGAAGCTTTAAAAATTTTTGTCACACACAAAAAATTTATAACTGATGTAATGAATGTTAACTTATTGTAAATGTTTTGCAATATATATGTATATCAGATCATTAAGTTGTACACTTTAATATAATGTTAAATGTCAATATCTCACTGGAAAAATGTTAAATAAGCAGATTAGTGATCGCTTAGGCATGAGGGTGGTGATAGTTAAATCGTATGAGGTTTCTTTGGGAGGTGATGAAATGTCCTAAAACTAGCAATGAATTGCTTGCACCTACGTATGAATTGGTTAAAAACCTATCAATTGTACACATTAAATAGGTGAATTATACAACATGTAAATTATATACTAATAAACCTCTTTAAAAAGAACCTCAAACAAGAAATTTCTGAATAAGAAGACCTAGTATTAGGGACAAATATCAAAGACTACACAAATTCAAGTATTCACTATATAAGACACGTGTGTAAGATTTCAAATGGAAATTATTATTTAACTCCTGTTTTCATTTTTGTGACAATACAAACACATTTTTTCAATGTTTATTTTTGAGAGAGAAGGAGAGAGCGCGTGCCCACAAGAGGAGGAGGGGCAGAGAGAGGGTGGGACAGTGAATCCAAAACAGGCTCTGCACTGACAGCAGAGCGCCCGATGTGGGGCTCAACTCATGAACCATGAGATCATGATCTGAGCCAAAGTTAGACATTCAACCAACTCAGCCACTCAGGCACCCCACAAAAACAATTTTGAAAAGAAACACATGGGAAGGAAGATTTTTCAAATTAGACATGATATGTATAATTATTAGTGTGAGTTCAGTAGTTTGATTTTGGATGAAGGAAATTTACATATACTAAAATCTGTATTCATTTTCTCCAAAGAATCAATAGAATGGATATCTATATTTCTATAGATCTATATAGAAATAGGTATATATCTCTCAATATATGTCTACATGTATACAGAGGGGGAAACATCTTTAATGAATTGGCTAACATGATTGTGAGAGCTGGAAATTCTAAAGTCTGAAAAGGCCAGCAGGCTGGAGACCCAGGGAAGAGCTGTCATTGAAGTTTGAGAAGATGAAGACAGTCTGGACACAGACAGAGGTGAGTAGGAAGAAGCACCTCTGAAATTTACGGGTAATTAATACATTGGCATGTGCTTATTTGGTAAAACTTTACTACTAACTAAAGTGGAAAAATGGAAATAATTTCTAAAGAGTTAAACATAAATTAGAATTTTGTGACTGTATGAGAATACATAGCATTTTCAAGTATGCACTAATGCATACCTTCTACTAAAGATAATATCAGGATTATGGTACGATGTATACATTTAACAATATAATCAAATATGATACTCATGACATGTGCCCCTGATAGAGTAAGCAGCACTGCCACTTTAAGTGGAGATGTGTGGCATGAAGACGAGGAGTGATACTGTGGGGTAAGAAAGAGGGCACAGAGATAAATGGAGCTGTAAAGAGCCTGGACACTTGGGGTAACAGAGCCAAAGAGGAAGAGAAGATGGGACCTGTGGTAGTTTCTTAGGGCTGCTGTCACACATTACCACAACTTGGTCTAAACACACTGAGAAATTACTGTCTCACAGTTCTGGAGGTTCTTAGAGATGTTGGCAGTGCCATACTTTATCTCAAGAATTGAGTCTTTCCTCTAACTTCTGGGGACTGTCCGCTATCCTTGGCCTGGCTTATAGATGCATCACTCAGTTGGTGTCTTCATCATCACACATCACTTAGAGTGTGTCTAAATTTTCCTCTTATAAGGATACCAGTCATTGGGGTAGAGTTGACCTGAATCTACTATGACCTCATTTTTACTTGATTACATCTGCAAAGATCCTATTGCCCAATAAGTTTACAGGAACTTGAGGATTAGGACTTAAGCATATATATTTGAGGCACACTATGTAATTCACAACAGGGCTAAAAGGCACTAGTTAAATGTCACTGAGGGTTAAAGTGCAGTACAGAATTTAAGGTTGGGGGTGGAGTATATACAGGGACATTAAGTATATGATTGATATGTTTGGAAAGGGAATAAGAGGGTGAAGGAAATCCTAGGAAGAGGATCATGGATGAGGAAAAAATTGGCAAAAGAAATTTAAAAGTTTGGGTAAAAGGCACACAAACCTTTCTGGCTGTGAAGGGTTAAAGAACAAGGGGATAGAAGGGGGACAGTTTCTTATGAATGGAGTCTTGGGGGTATACAGGGCAGGAAGGAAAGATGATGCCTGGGGAACATAATGTGGGTGGGGGGCACCACCAGAGCTTGTCCCACAGTGAGTATCAGCAGGCCAAAGGGCCCATGAGAAAGTATCAGGGAGTGTAGCGTTGGTGGTATTAGGTGCAGATTCATGAGGAAACTGAGGGCTCCTGATAATTGATGGCTGGGACATTGAGGGCAGTGGGCATAAAATAATAGGCTGAAGTCATTGGAATGGGGGGAAGATAAATGGCAATGGAAAAGGAGAAAAGAATGGATTTGGGGGCAATGGAAAAAGGAGGATATTTGGGCTGAGGGTTCTGGGATCAGGCAAATTAGGTTTGATTGATATAGAAGTCTAAAATGCACCAAAAAATAAATAAAATTCACTTTACAGATGAATAATGAAGACTAGGAGGGTCATTTGCAGGGAAAGAGATTTCGTGGAAATCTAATGGTCCCAGGGAGAGAGAGACTGAGGTCACAAGGGAGGTAGAGAGGAGGCAGGAGGAGGGACCTGGGGTGATGAAATTTGCAGGGGTCCATGTGGAGGTCACAAATTCATCCTACTCATTAGTTCTGATTTACGTATGACACAATTTCTAATTTCAGCACATAAGGCAATAATCTTACTTCTATAAAATACCCAGTAATACTTTCAATTGAATGGACAGTTAAGGACCACAGGCAAAATTTTGAGTAAACGGTGAGACTCAACATTTTTCTCTTCTTTGGTGATACCATGCACAAGGTTTGACCATGGAGGAGATCATGTGGAAACCACAAGAAGAAAATGGATTCTGCCAACAACCTCAAGGGGTCCTGGGAGTGGCTGGTGACCCAGAGTCTCCTGAGAAGATCCAATACCTCATGAAACTTTGGTTTTAACCATATACAGCCCTAAACAGAAAGTCCAGCCAAGTCCACTGAAATTCAGACTTATTAACAACAGAATTATGTTGTTAGCTCCTAAATAGGTGTAATTGGATATGATAGTCATAGAAAACAACTACACACAGGCCTATCATTAATTGTAAAATGAATATTATAAACCTAAGATCTTGAAACATAACCACTTATGAGATTGAGTTAAATCGTCCCTCTTACGCAATTTCAGAGTATATATGAAATTGTATAACACACACAGACACTAAAATATTTTGGATCTGGTTCAGTGTTACATAAATATTGTCATATCAAACTTACTGTGGATCAAATTGCTTTCCTTAATCAATGCTACATGAAGGTATCTTTTCAAACTAGTAGAAATAGATTCACTGCAACACAAAAACACATCATACCCCACAGTAATTGTAAAGAAAACCTGTTGCAACACTTGTGTTTATAGAATTACATAATTGAATGTTTCTGTCTCCTGCTATCACACACATCATGTAATGTGGATTTTTGTGCAAATATGACTTAACTGGGTGGTTCTGGGACAGGCAGTTGTATCATGACTGAACATTCTTACAATGGGTGGACAATTTATAAATTACCCTTGCAAATTGGTATTTTAAAAAACCCTATAATATAGTACCAACTACACGTCCTCTGTTGAACAGGAAAACCAGTAGAATCAGGTGGCTCGAATGCCTTGGCAGCTTCTATAGGCAAACCATAACTTACAGTCAATGCACTGGTTAGAAGAAAATGAACTTAAGAACTAACAATTAGAGTCAACATGGCCTTCCAAAAATAAGGCAACTGCTTAAGGTATATCCAATCAAACACTATCCTTCCTGTACTTCCACTTCCTTTCTACAAAAACCTAACTGCTACCTCCTGCAGGGGGAGCATTCCTAACCACTTGAATAGACAAATAGCTGGTCAAATTAACTCTTGAAAATTTGAATATACATCAGTTCATCTTTTAATACATAATCACCTCTCATTTTGAGCACTTTCTCATGAGCATAAACATCCATCCCACGTTGTAAACGGGCAGCTGAGGCAGTGTGACATCTTACCCTTCCAATCCCCGCCCCCACTTTTGCACATGCACATTAGGTACCATTGTGACTCTGTCTTCACTTGCCCAGACTTCACACTTGTTAATGGCTTCCCACAACGCCTGCGCAGATAGTTTCCCACCAAGTGCTACACATGCACAGAGCGGACTTCTGGCACAGTCTCGGCTCAGGGCCAAAACCTGCAGTCATGTGCTCCTCCCCTCACCAGCCCAAGTCTCCAGAGCACCAGCCCTGAATCCCAGCTTAAACGTGCACACACCTGAGTTCACAGTTCAAACGAGTTGGAACCAGGGTATATGAAAAGACTCATTCTCCCTCTGACCAATGTTATTACACCTATTTTTTTATACCCTCTCCTGTTTCTGCCTTTCCTATTGCCAAAACGTCCACGTGCAAAATAAGAATGCAGGTGAACCCCTCAAAGACCTGAGTCCAGCACCCCCCACAATGCAGAGGACCCCTAAAAACGATATATCTAAATTGTAGAGTACAGCACATAGAGAAGTTGGGATAAGGTTGACATAAAGTGGATGCAGAGGTGGAAGTGACAAGTGGAGTCTTGTAGGCTATTACCAATATCAGGTTAAAATGGTTTGTTGCAGCTTTGAGAGGTTATATGTAGTCCCATAATCAACGAACAAACAAACCTATAGAACTCAACAAAAGGAAAAGAGAATGATATCAAACCATGTCATTACAAACAAAATAAACATAATGGGACACAGTAAGAGGAAAAATGGAATAAAATAGCCACAAGAAGTACAGAAAACGGAAAGAAAAACAGCAGCAGCAGTTCTTCCCTTTCAGTAATTACTTTGACTCTAAGTAAATTAAACTCCCTTCATTAAAACACACAAATTAGCTTAGTGAACCTGTCTACAAGAGAGCCACATTAAATCTAATGACACACATACGATGCAAGAAAAAGTATGTAAAAGGATCTCGAGCAAATGGAAACCAAAAGAGGACATGAGTGACCATGCTAATATCAGACAAATACACATTAAATTGATGGAGAGTCAGAAAGGAAAAAGAAGGGCTTTGTATTTAATTCAATGAAATTACCCGGATACTATGACAATTATAAATGCATCTAATATCAAAGATCCCATATATGTTATGCACACAAGATAGAATTGAACCAAGAAATAAACAGCATCATAATAATAGCAGAGGTTAATACCTCAATTTAACTGGACAGAAAGACCACATTCAAGTTCAATAAGGAGAACACTCGAACAACATTACAGACTAGTTGCATAGGATAGAAATACACAGACCACTCCACCAAGCAGGAGCAGAAAACACAAACTTCTTAATCACAGATGGAGCCTTCTCTACTGGAGAAAACCTGTTAGTCTACAAAACAATTAATAAGAAATTTAAGAAGATTAAATCCATACAATATTTTTTTGACCACCATGGAATGAAACTAAGAATGAATAGGGACACCTGGGTGACATAGTTTGTTACGCATCTGACTTCAGCTCATGATCTGATCATGATCATGATCTCATGGTTCCTGAGTGTGAGCCCTGCATAGGGCTCTGTGCTGACAATGTGGAGCCTGCTTAATATTCTCTCTCTGCCCCTGTCCCAGGCACGCAAGTTCTCTCTCTCTCAAAAATAAACATTTAAAAAAATTCATGGATTTCTATACACCAGTAATGAAGCAGCAGAAAGAGGAAGCAAGGAAATGATCCCAGTTACAGTTGTACCATAAACATAAGATACCTAGGAATAAACCTAACCTAAGTTTGCATTCTGAAAACTATAGAACACTTATTAATGTAATTGAAAAAGACTCGAAGAAATGGAAAAGCATCCCATGCTCATGGTTTGGAAGAACAAATACTGTTAAAATGTCTGTACTATCCCAACAACCTAATCCCTAATCTCATTCAATCCAGTCCCTAACAAAACACCAACAAATTTTTCACAGAGCTAGAACAAACCATTCTATATTTGTGTGGAACTAGAAAAGACTCTAAATAGCCAAAGTAATGTAGAAAAAGAAAGGCAAAGCTAGACATCACAATTCCAGACAACAGGCTGCATTACAAAGCTGTAATCATCAAGACAGTATGATACTGGCACAAAAACAGACACATACATCAATGGAAAAGAATAGAAAACACAGAAATGGACTCACAACTATAAAGCCAACTACTCTTTGACAAAGTAGGAATGAATATCCAGTGGAAAAAAGTCTTTTCAGCAAATGGTGTTGGGAAAACTGGACAGAGACATGCAGAAGAATGAACCACTGGACCACTTTCTTACATCATACACAAATTAAAAATGGATAAAAGACCTAAATGTGAGGCAGAAAACCATCAAAATCTTACAGAAAAACACAGCCAGCAACCTCTTTGACATGGCCGGAAGCAACTTCTTATTAGACACATTGCCAAAGGCAAGAGAAACAAAAGCAAAAATGAATTATTGGGACCTCATTAGGATAAAAAGCCTCTGGACAGCAAAGGAAATGATCAAGAAAACTAAAAGACAACCTACTTAATAGAAGATATTTGCAAATAACAGGTAGTGGGTTAGTAACCAAAATCTATTAAAAAACTTCAATCTCAACACCCAAAAAATAACCCAGTTAAAAAATGGGTAGAAGACATGAACAGACATTTTTCAAAGAAGACATCCAGACAGCCAACAGACACATGAAAAGGTGTTCAGCATCATTCATCATCAGGGAAATACAAATCAAAATCACAATGAGATACCACCTCATGCCTGTCAGAATGGCTAAAATTAAGAATCAGGAAACAACAGATGTTGGTGAGGAGGCAGGAAAGGGGAACTCTCTTGCACTGTTGGTGGAAATGCAAACTGGTGCAGCCACTCTGGAAAACAGTATGGAGTTTCCTCAAAAAATTAAAATTAGAACTCCTCTGTGATCCAGCAATTGCACTACTAGGTATTTATCCAAAGGATACAAGAATGCTGATTTGAAGGGGCATATGAACCCCAGTATTTATAGCAGCACTATAACCAAACTATGGAGAGAGCCCAAATGTCCATTGACTGATGAATGGATGAAGAAGACATGGTATGTATACATGGTGGAATATTACTTAGCCATTCAAAAGAATGAAATCTTGCCATTTACAAAGATGTGGATGGAACTAGAGTGTATTATACTAAGTGATATAAGTCAGTCAAAGAAAGACACGTACCCTATGAATTCCCTCATAGGTGAAATTTAAGAAGCAAAATAGATGAACATCCAGAAAGGGAAGGAAAAATTAAGATAAAAATATAGAGAAAGGCAAATCATAAGAGACTTTTAACTATAGGGAACAAACTGAGGGTTAGTGGAGGGGTGTGGGTGTGTCATTGGGCTAAATGGATCCTGGGCATAAGAAGGGCTTGTTATAATGAGGACTGCATGTCATATATAAGTGATGAGTCACTGAATTCCACTCCTGAAACCAGTATTATACCATATGCTAACTAATTTGAATTTAAATAAAATTTTGGAAAAAAATCATAACTTAAAGATATTTTTGTTTTACAAAAAAGGATCCTTTCTAATAACTATAATTTTAAACTGACACTATGCACTCAAGAAAAACAAGCGTTTGAGGCACTACATGTGTTATATGACATAAATTGCTCAGGATGGGGTACCTCGTGGCTCACTCAGTTGGTCAAGCATCGAACTCTTGATTTTGGCTCAGGACATGATCTTACAGTTTGTGGGTTCCAGCTTTGCCTCAGGCTCCTCACTGAGAGCAGAGCCTTATTGGGATTGTCTCTCTCTCTCCCTCTCTCCCACTCATATGCATGTGTGTGCTCACTCTCTTTCTCCAAATAAACACACATTAAAAAAAATAAATTGCTCAGAAAATTCATTACAGTTAATCATTAAATGCTGTTATAAAATTTTTATGTCAAGCATTTAAATGACAATGCTTTAAATAAAGCATGTTATTAAGAGATAATCTCACTTTTACAAAGAATGCCAAGGCTGTTGTTCATTTTTTGCAAGCAACAACAACAAGAAGACATTTTTGAACAAGAAACACCATGAGGGTATAAAATATAGTGAATACCACTATTATGTATGTGTATATACATGTTTGTGTGTGTGTATGTATATGTATACAAAATTTGGGTATTAATTATGCCACAGTTTAGATACATTTTGAGAAAAGTGGATGAAAGTGTTGATGATTGATATCTGCCCCAAGGGAAATTTATATTTATGAACATTATAATAAATATAAAGTTTTTAGTAATTATTGAACTCACTTCTTATAAAACATATATACATTCAAGCATGTTAGAATCTAAAATCGCAATTGAATTTCAGAAAACACTAATTAAAAAATGAAAACATATAGAACACAGTCACAGGAATTTCATATAAAAGACAAAATTAGAAAATCATACTTAAGAAATATAATAATCAACTTCTGTCATGAGGGAAAAATGGAACTTAAAAAATGGCTTAGCATAGAGTTCCTCAGAAATTGTACAGATTTTCCAAGACCTGCAAAAGCCATAGAAAAGCAGATAGATCATGCAGGCCCTCACAGGTTATGGAAAGTTCTTTGCCCCTCACTGTGAATATGATGGAAGACCAAGGGAGAAGAAGGAGAATCTTAGAGGATGTAAAAACTTGGTGAGTATTAGATAGGATTGTCTGTCGGTCACAGCAAGATTAATGAACTGAAGCTTCTCAAAAGTTATTTCCATTCGAATCACATTATAAGGTGTGGTCTCCTCCTTCACCTTTGGACCTAACTTGTGTCATCTGCTTAATTCATTCCCACCTAATTGTATGTAAAGCTACTTTCTCTTCACATCCCAGAGCTCCTTCTTTGCTCCAAAAAGGTGACCATGTCTGGCAAAGATATAGCAAGACCTGTTTATTTTAAAAATAGGAATATGAGTTTTGTTGGTGATCCTCTAACTTTCAATCCAGTTTTATCCATAGTAGAGAAGACAATGTAGAATTCTAGAAAATTATTTCCCCAAAAAACTGTTATTTGATGAGTTTGAATGGAAGGATTTTTATGGCAATTATAAGTTCTGCTAGAATATGAAGAAAAACAACACTAATTTTTAAACATTAGTCACTAGATAGCATCATAACAATCTTTATAAGTTAATGCAAAGAAAGAGACACCAAAAATTTATGAGATCAGCATATTTTTTTCTCTTCTATGACAGCTAAACAACCAATAAATGGAAGAAACTAGCTGTTAACCAAGGTTATCTGACTTAGAGTTTATCTATCATGACACACAGCTCTATATACAAAGACTACAGTAAAGTAATGTTCTGTAGGGCCCAAGGGCAGACTGTCCCAAGATGGGACACTTTGGCATGAACATTTCTAGGGGTTAAAGCAACTGATATACTGTAGGCCCAAGAGAAAGAAAATTTTTTAAGTAGATTACATGCCTATTGTGGAGCCAAATATGGGGCTTGAACTCAAGACTGGGAGATCAAGACCTGAGCAGAGATCAAGAGTCAGATGTTTAACTGACTGAGCCACCCAGGTGCCCCCTCCAAAGAAACTTTTGCCCCTTTTAACTATGTAGAAGAATCAAAATTTCAGGTCGTTCACAGAATAAGTATTATTACCAAAGACAAATTTTATCTCAGTCACCCATCTGTGTGAAAGAGCAAACATCTAATCACTAAACATCTGCCCTTCTTATTGCCCTGTGAAGTGCATTTCTCCATTTCAAAGTCCCAGACCCTCCTCCTCACTCTTTACTTAATACAACGATCAATCTGGAAATCAGTAGGGACCAGTAAATTACTGCATGAAAAAGTAAACGAAGTCCTTTTTCCTTAGTGTCGGCAGCTACGTTTATTAGGTTTCTTAGATTTTCTTGAAAGGACTTCTCACTTTCTCAAATATTCAAGAGAAATATATTGCACCTCTGAGGCCTGCACAAGGATGTATATGTTTTGCTCTTGACATATATACCTCAATTTGCTTGATTCTTTTTGGGATTTCCATGTCTGTGAGGGTTTCTTGTACTTATAAATTTTAATGTGATCTTTTCCTGTTAATCTGTCTCATTACATTTGGATTCTTGGTCCAGCTAGAAGGTCCTTGAAGGGGATAGAAATTTGTGCTCCCTAACAGTATTAACACCAAATTGATCTAATGAAGCCAGCATTGATCTTGTCAGTTCAGATGAAATAAGGCACACTTCATGTCATATTGCACAGCTGTACCAGACAAGGAACATGTAGCCCAGACTCAAGAGATAGGAATGTAACCCCATTAGTTTACCAATAGTTAATCAACACAGCACTGTAACTACCAGATATACCTAATTAAACCTCTAAAATAAAGAAAAACGATATTTTTCTGATTTAAAGTCTTTTGAGATGGAATACACCTCTGGGGTATCAGGTTAAAGTGGCAGCAGAAGTTACTAAGTCTCCAATCAACGACATCCACCTTCTCAGTGATACTGCACCAAACCATGCCCTTGAGCTCTCTAAGCAATAGAAATTGATATTAAACCAAATCGGAGTTTCAGGCAAGGTTTCTTTGGGGATTATGCTTGAGAAGAAGGGAGACAGCACAAAGGAAAGTGTCCTCAGGCAGACTCCCCAAGTAGAGGTCAGGGAGAGTCCATCATGGTACACCCTGGCTTCGTCCAGTCTTTGCCAGAGTTCATAGTAAGCATCCTCCCTCTGAATTACTGCAACACAATCTATTCAATAGGCAGGGAGTTTTACTTTTGTTTTGTTTTGTTTTTTCTTATCAAGGCTGCCAAAGAGTACTGGATTTCATGGCCAGTGTTGAGGAGGCCTGAGTCTAATCTCTGCTCTATCTCATCAGAAGAAAGCTTCAACTCAACTTTCCCCTTATAAACTTTCACTTGCAAGCCGTTGGGGACTTTGGGACTTTTGAACATTAGTTTCCACTTCTCCAGGGTGGGGCCACACAAATAGCTTAAATTGGTTCCCTGAAAGAGCTTAATGTATGATTTTACTGGCTTGCTATATATGGTAGACAAACTCTCATTTGCTTTGGGTACTATTTTGGTGAGCACAAAGGGAACCCAGTCCTATGTAGATGTTCTGCCCATGATTCATTGACCCCTGGACAGTGGGAACATCTCAAGGTCCCATCCAGCAGCTGACCAGATCTTGTTGGCCTATGGCACTTTCATTTTTTTTTTTTTTTAATTTTTGGGAGATCCACTATAATTTTTTTTCCCAGTTTCACCTTAGACACAAGTGTATGCTATTTCTATTATCTGTGATAAGCTGAGGACAATACATGTGTTCAAATTCACCTTATGTGAATAAGGCAATGAATGATGATGGAAGGCTGAATTCTAACTGTAAATGTTTTTGTTTTGTAACATAGCATTTTCTAACCTGCTTAAATCCAGAGAGGTTCTTATTACACAATTTGATTTGCATCTCAATAAAATATTATATAATAATACAGATGAGGAAACAAGAATTTAATATTTAGTGAAATAAGTATTAGATATACAAAGCACACGTAGTCAAAATGGGTTACAATAAAGTGGAAACATCATTTTGCTCAGTCACTAAAGAAAGGTTTTGACATGTCCAATTTCACACAATCAAAATTTTCAATCTTGCTGATTTAAGCAAAACACAAAACAAATATAGATCCCAGGGCTGGCTTTCAGAGGTACCAGTATAACTTACTACAATGATCAATTTGGAAATCAGTAGGGACCAGTAAATTACTGTCTGAAAAAGTGAATGAAGTCCTTTTCCCGTAGTGTCAGCAGCTAGGCTTATTAGGTTTCTTAGATTTTCTTGAAAGGACTTCTCATTTTCTCAAATATTCAAGAGAAATATATTGCACCTCTGAGCCCTGCACAAGGATGTATGTGTTTTGCTCTTGAATACAGAAGGATGATTAGTATCAAAAATTTATTTTATAGGTTTATACAACCTGGATAGTATTGGCCTGAAGTGTATAATTACCCAGTCTGTACAATATTGGATATTAAAAATGGATTCAAGAGAAACTACTAGGAAATGCTGACATGCCATAAATACACATTGTTATTTTAATATATCCCAGAACCAGAAGTAATGCATTTATAAAGCAAGGAGTTTTTTAAGACTCTAATATTTGTGATCCTTTTACATTTGTTCTGATATTAGACACATCACAAACGTCACCTGCCCAAGACTTCATGCATTTGGTTTCAAAGATATACCTAAACAAAAACACATGTCAAAAGCAACAGAGTAACACTTAGAATTAATCTGTCATGAACACACACAACACACACACAAAAGATGAGTTTAAAAATAATGAGCATATCAAAAAGTTAGCTATAAGACGACTATGAAGGAAAATGAAATGACTCAAGTATGGCGCTTTCATTTTGCAATGAGAGAAATTAAGCCTCTCACTGGGAAGATGTCTCTTGGTCAGTAACTTAGGACAACACCAGAGAAATGTATTACTTGGCTGGAGTTTCATCAAAAACCCATTTTGGTGAGGACTAGTCCTTTTCTAGTTATAAAAGGTTACAGAATCTGAGAGACTCTGTGGTTCTGGATTGGTGATTATATTAAGTTTTTTGTTTTTTGCTTTGTCTTTTTGTTTGTTTGTTTGTTTTGGCTAGCAAGAGGAAATGGGGTTTCTGATCTAGCTCCCCATGTGCAGCCCATTAGCCTTCATGTTACACAATAGGCTGGTGTTCAGTTAGGACTCTAATAAAGGACCATCATTTTCCTTTTGAATACTGCATGGCCACAATACACTTTAGGGTCAGGAAAAAACACATTGCTGGTCTGTGGCAGAGATGACTTGTTTTCTTAGAATTTTAAAATTCTTCAGTGTTGTCAATGTAAATGCTTGATGCATTCTGTAGACGAGATTCTGAATGAATCCTAAGGACATTAGCTCTTCTCATTAGACAGGGGCAGAGTCAACAGCACCCAACAGCCATCCCACAGGGGTTCCCATTCACCACACAAATAATTGAGTTGCTCTCTCAGGAGAAACATACAAGAATCAGCCACTTAACATTCTGAGCACTTTGAATTTAAGCAGGCTAAGTCAAGAGAAAACTGACACAAAATACAATCAACCAACTCCAGGGCGACACCTGCAGGAGATCACTCTAATTGGCACATTCATTCATAGCTGAGACCCCTGAGATTGTGCAGAGCATTTAAACCCACTAGGATGGAAAATATACCATCACAATGGGAAAAAGGGATGGAGAACCACATTCCAACCATCTGGTGGGATTCGTGTTTAACACACATGGAGGACATATTTGCAAAAGTCTAAATAAATTGAAAATTATACTAAGGATGATTTCAATGCTCAAGTGGCCTGAATGAAGACCCTTGAAATAGTTCATTTGTGTACTTCTGCACCCACCTCCAGAGAGCCATCTATTCAACTAAACAAATTGAGCGGGATACATATTTTTACTGCTACTTAGAAGCTTTTAAAGAAAACACTGACTGGATAGTATCCACACAGAAAATAAATAAGGAAACTTCTGAAATAGTGACAAAAACTGAGCTAAAAAAATCAACTCCTCTAGAAGTACTTCCTACTGCTCCACCATGTTTTTATACTTTTTTATAACTGAAATAGGATGCCAGGAAATGAGGTATTAAAGTCAACTCCTCTGTCAAGAACAAGAATTCTTGTCACCTCAAAGATCTTTCTAGCTGGACATGGAATCAAATTGACATGAGACAGATTGACAGGAGAAAATCAAATTTAGTAGGTGTATATGCAGGGAATCCACATAAACATAGAAATTCCAAAGACTGTCAGGCAAGATGAGGTACATATGTCATTTATTATTTAAATAAAAAGGAATGGAGACCTGGAGCTTCCTGGAAAGAAATGCATTTTGCAGGATGATAAGGGCACATATTTTTTAATTAGATGATTGTCCTACCTCACAGATGGGTCACTGAGATAAACTTTGGCTCTGTTAGTAACTCTTATTCTGGGAAATATCCCCCAATTTAGATTCTTCTATGTGGTTAAGGAAGGGTTATAATGTTCTCTTGAACCTGCAGGTTCTCAAGTACCTTTATCTCAAATTATCCATAGAACACTGGGGCACATTGTGGGGGTGGAAGATGGAAAGGCTGTCCTAAGCCCCTTCTATTTCCCCATATGGAATTTCTTTGGGAGAGTTAGGGAGAGGGAGAGAGACAAAGCACAAGAGACTCTTGAATACTGAAAACAAACTAAGGGCAGATGGGGGAGAGGGAAAGGGGAAGGGGGTGATGGTCATTGTGGAGGTCACTTGTGGGGAAGAGCACTGGGTGTTATATGGAAACCAACCTGACAATAAACTATAAAGTTAACTTAAAAAACCTAGCTTTACTGGAACTTTTTATAAGGAATCGCAAGGTTGAATTTTTTTTTTAAGTTTGTATACTTGAGAGAGACAGCATGAGTGGGGGAGGGGCAAAGAGAGAGGGAGAGGGAAAGAATCCCCATCAAGCTCAGCACTGACAGTACAGAGCCTGATGCAGTGCTCAAACTCAGGAAACCATGAGATCATGACCTGAGCGAAAACCAAGAGTGCGATCCTTCACTGACTGAACTACCCAGGTAGGTGCCCCTAGACTGAACTTTTAATAGCCTCTCAAGGGCAGAAGCAAGCCAAACACTTGCCATCAGACTTTGCCTGTAATATCTATAGATTTGGGTGAATTCCTGTATTCTTGAGGTCCCCCAAATATCCCAAAGTTATTGAACCTATTAGGAAATGATGTTCTTGATTCACCTGGTAAGGCTGCTGAGAACTCTGTAAACAAGACATCATGTTCATACTTCCAAGGGGACTTTATTGGCTCCATAAATCAGAAATCCTTATAGTTATCTCTTCATATCTGAGTCTATTCAGATCTTTCTCAGCTATGGCATTCTACTCAAATCTTGTTTATATAACCAGTATTTCCAAATGTGTCTTGTCATAACGAGAACAGATTCATACTGAAATATGCAAATACATATATAGGCCTAAAAATATAAGAATAGTCACTGAGAGGTTTTGAATTCTGGAAAAACCAGGTAGGGAGGAAAGATGAATTTTTCAATTTGTTTACCAAGGTATATTTTGTGCAATTGCTGCGAGTCAGTTGACCTAAGAAAAAGTTTCTTAAATCTATAGAAAACAGAACATTTTAAGGTTTTTATTTAAATTCTAGTTAACATGCAGTGTTAGTTTCAGTTCTACAATATAGTGATTCAATATTCCATAGAACGCCTAATGTGCAACATTAGGGCATCCTTATTCCCCATCACTTATTTAACCCAGATGCTTACCCATCTCCACTCTGGTAACCATCACTTTGTTCTCAATAACTAAGCATCTGTTTCTTGGTTTGCGTCTCCCTTTTTTCTTTCTCAGTTCTCATTTGTTTTGTTTCTTGAATTCCATGTATGAGTGAAATCATATGGTATTTTTCTTTCTCGGATTTATTTAGCATAACGCTCTATAGTGCTATCTATTCATTGCAAAGGAAAGATTTTATTCCTTTTTTTATGGCCTATTAACATTCCATTATATATACACCAAATCTTTATTAATTCAGGAGTCAAGGAACACTTGTGCTGGATTGTTTGAATCAGAAAAGCTCACTGCCTCTCACTGTTGAACGGCTGCTCCAATAAATCTAGGCCACAGACAGAGCAAGAGTATAGGACTATACTCATCATGGGGCTGACTGAAGAGAGGAAGTTCCTTCATAGCAATGAACTAGCTTTCCTGAAAGGTTACCCATCTACACTGGATCTAACGTTAATTGGGGTTATATACCAGGGATATTTAGTGCTTCGGTACAACCACAGAACATGTCCTGCTGATAAGTGTCCAGAAGTCTTCATCTCCAAAATCTACTCTGCCATGTGACATTTTAAAGCTATGCTCCAAATGTTTCCATCATCTAATACCCCTCCTCCATCCTCTGCCACTGACCTAGCCTGGACCAATCAGTAATCATTGTCATCTAACACCTTCTGGTCCTCAGTAAGGTGAAGGAATTCAATTAAATCATAAAGATAAAGGAGTACACCTTAATCTTCAGGAACCTACCACATTTGCCAAATTCCTTATCTCCATGACATTAATACATCCATTAACACCACCAAGAGCTGCCTAAGACTTTGGGTGACTGAAGGGAGCCACCTCGTTATCTCTCTACATTGGAAAGAGCTCTTCATATTTTCTTTTAATACGTCTTATTTTTCTAAGGATGATGATATCATCATGTTTTATTTATATTCCCATCTCACATCCCAGTGCTACAGGTCTGCATACGATCGGCTTTACATCTCTAATCTCACTTAAACAGTTAGTGAGGACACAGAACAATGTTTGTGATGTCTATGTAGCTGGAACCAAAATTGAAGAAAAACAGAACTGGAGATCTGGAGATAATTAGGAAATAAAACAAAAATAGGAATTATTTTTTGAAATCCAGAGAGTCAGTTGTGCAACCCAGGACAGGTGTCCTCCTCCACATGCAGACTTCTTTATGTTAATAGTTCACCTTGTACACTTTCTGTGTCTTACCTGGGGCTACAATACAACTACTATTGGAGTATGTTCCTCCTACTTATGTTATATCTGTTACACACCCAACACTGTCAAAACTACTGGCTATACAAAATAGTTGCCAAATAGCAGTAACACAGAGTACTTGAGCTAAAAGGTCAACAGGACCCCTATATAACCTCTAATGTATCCATAATAGTATCACAGTGTTCACAAAGTGTAGAAAATGGTACATAAATAAAACGAGGGGAAAATAATGACACATTATGTAAACCTTAAGGCCACGGAGAAAATGGGTTACTAGGTATGTTATGTCATTGCATTACCAAATAAGTAATAGATTCCATCAGTTACCTACAACCTTAAGTAAAGGGAGACAGGTTAACATTAGTGGTGGAATCACACTTCATTCATTACACATCCATGTTTAACACATTAAAAATCATTACGTTTTATTAATTAAAATTTATTAAGTTCACAAATAGACTACCTTATGCATTTCAAATCCACTCTACTGAACAAATTCTTGTTCAAAATACAGAATAAAAAAGTATTAAAAAACCATTCATGTGCTGAAATAATGATGTGAGAGTAGTCATTTCCATAAATGTCAGGCCTGAGGTAATTGTCGAGATGTGGATGTACAGCTGCATGCCATTTGTGGGAAGAATTAGCAAGCCTCTTTCTGCTATCTGTGAAGATTTCTTCTTTGCAACCACATCAACTCATATACTCTAACTATTGCTGTTATGAAGATCTATCAGTACTTTACTGGATTGCCAGCTCTTTTGTCTTTAAAACCATTTAGTTAAACATTTTCTTTCTAATATTCAGGAAGATTTTTAGTTTTAATAAGAGGAGGAGAGTGGTGTTCTCAACTCCTATTTCTTGATAACTTACATCCATGTTCTAACCACAAACAGCACCTCCATATAGGTGTTTTTCATATATTGTATATCATATAGTCCTTTATTGTCCATGGGAAATTAGATATGTCTGAGTCCCGCCTAATGAAGAAGGGCATCTCACATCTTCTGCTGATCCAGCAACGATCAACCACATGGTTTCACATACCCACTAGGAAAAATGAGGTGATTTGAGAGTAGAAATACATTAATATATGCTGGTCACAATCCCAAATAGGGTTAATGGGGGGGAAAAGCACATACTGAAATTAATTATACCTATGCAAAAACCCATCTACTAAATCTTTTGAACCAAGAGTGTTTTCTAAGTGTTTAACTTTGTATTATTCCTTATAAGTATTTTGATGTAATGTCTGAATAGAGTGACTGATATACTGCTTTCTACTTGATCTCTGTAACATTTACGGACATTTGATGTTCAATTAAATACTTTTGTGAATATATCTTTCCAGTTACTTTCTTTTATGCACTGACTGGTGTTTGCTAAATAGTGTATTTAATATGAAAGTCTTTCCTCACTCATTACATTTCTAGGCTTTGCATCTAGTGTATGTACATTTTGTGATACTGAGTTTGGTAAGGTATGACTGCTGGGTAAAGGCCTTGCCACACTCTTTACATTTGTAAGGTTTCTCTCCAGTATGGATTCTGTGATGTCGAGTAACATTTGAGTGGTGGCTAAAGGTCTTGCCACATTCTTGACATTGGTAAGGTTTCTCTCCAATATGAATTCTGAGACGTTGACTAAGGTTTGAGGGCTGGCTAAAGGCCTTACCACAGTCTTTAAATTGGTAAGGTTTCTCTCCAGTATGGATTCTGTGATGTTTGGTAAGGTTTGAGTGCTGTCTAAAGGCCTTGCCACATTCTTTACATTGGTTAAGATTTCTCTCCAATATGGATGCTGTGATGTCTAGTAAGGTAGGAGTGCCTGTTAAAGGCCTTGCCACAATGTTGACATTTGTCAAATCTCTAATATGGATTTGCCCGTGTCTATTTAGTGATGAGCAGTCCTTAAAGGTTTTACCACATTCTTCACATTTGTATGATTTCTCTCCAGCATGCATTCGTTGATGTTGAGATAGTGTTGAGTGCCAATGAAAGACTATGCCACAGTCCTTACAAGTGTACCTGTTCTCTCCAGTACCAATTGCCTTATGTGTATTTAGTCTTGGTGACTGACTAAACCTGTTTCTAGATTTATTATACGTGTGTGGGTTTTTCCCCCACACAAATTGTCTGATGATCACCAACACTGGAGGACAGCTGCAGAGCGTTCCCACGTTCATTATATTTATAAGGATTTTCTTTTAGATGTGTACTCTTCTGTATAATACTTTTAGATCTTTGAGACAAGACTTCCTCACCTTTATTACATTCAAAATGGTTTTCTGGCAAATGAGTACGCAGACATTTGTTAACATTTGAGCCCTGGTTAAATTTTTTCTTAGATTCACTGCAATGAGCAATTCTATGTCCATTCAAAATGCTCTTATAATTTTGTAGGATTGACTTCTTTGTGACATGCCCCTCAAACTGATTCCACTTAACACTTTCTTCTTCAGTTTTAAATCTATGATTTTCAGAAACATTTGACTGAAAGGTCATTCCAATCCTACTTTCAAATTGGCTCAAATACTTATTTTCAACATGGAGGAGGACTTTTCTGATTTTCTCAACTTTCTTTCGACAAATATTTATGTTTGAATATTTGATTTGGGTTGTTGGTTACTAAAACACACTGCTTGACAGAAGTAGCTAACTTGAGAGGGGAGGTTTTGCCAAATACTTTACATTTTTCATCATTTGGGGCAGAGAGATTCTCCTTATGGGCAGATGTCTTCATTTAGATAGGCCATCATGATATATTTTGATGCCCTTCACTCTCCCCATCGTTGTCCCAATCTATCATTAAGTGTGAATTCTCAAGGGTACTATGTTCCCCTGTTGACACTTTTTGTAGAGAAGGTTCTAAGCATGGCTTTGGCAGGAAGCTCTGAGTGCATTGTGAAGATACAGCTGAAAGATACCAAATAACAGGAAAGTAAAATCATCCCACTTAGTACTCTCAGATGAATACACTGTAGACGTCTATTATACAACCTTAAAATCAATCAGAAAACGTCAGCCGAATATTTGAGAAGGAATCATCAGGGCTTCCTTCCTCCATGGACACAAAACTTGCACACAACACACGGACCATACAGCCTAGTAGATAATTCTGTAGTACTGTCATGCTACAGTACAAATCATTTTCCTATACCGCAAATAATCAGGAAAAGTATCACATGAACCCAAAATTACCACAGAAGGAAACTTAAACACAAAAATGAAATCAAAAATAGGATACAGTAAAACTAAGACCATATCAACTGTAAGAAGGACTGGCTTTCAGAAAAGATCAACAAAGTTGATAAACCTTTTAATCAAGTAAGAATGAAAGAAAAGAGACCAACTAAACTCAGCAG
The DNA here is from genome assembly GCA_028646485.1 of Cryptoprocta ferox. Classification (NCBI taxonomy): domain Eukaryota; kingdom Metazoa; phylum Chordata; class Mammalia; order Carnivora; family Eupleridae; genus Cryptoprocta; species Cryptoprocta ferox. The sequence goes on along the minus strand of CM053563.1, from coordinate 3,871,823 downwards.
TGAAGCAAAAGCAGACACATTATAACTGATACCAATAAAATGAAAATGACTAAGAGGCAATGGATAATTATATGCCCACGAATTGATACCAATAGATGAGAATGAATTCAAAAAAAGGTATAACCACATATACTCCATCATGAAAAAAAATGACTACCGCCAACAACTAAGTAGATTGAAAGAGTAATTAAAAACAAACAAACAACAAAAAACTAACTCCAAAGAAGGAAAAGTCCTACGTCCGATCAATTCACTGGATGATTCAAACAAACACTTCATGAAGAAGTATTTCCAAGAAGTAAAGAGAAGGGAAAATATGAAAATCATCTCTGTGGTACAAACATTACCAGGTTACCAAATCAAAGTAAAGAGAAGGGAAAATATGAAAATCATCTCTGTGGTACAAACATTATACCAGGTTACCAAATCAAAGGAATACACTACTATAAAGAAGGCTACAAACTCCTAAGGCTACATCATGTTCACAGATGACATGATCTATAGAAAACCCTAATGAATCCTTAGTTTTATTTTGTATTATCTTGGTCATCGCTTGTATTATTTTTGCTAAGTGTTTTTACTACTTTCAATTTTCCTATTTTTTAATGCTATAAATGCTTCAGTTAAGGAAAACATTGAAATAACAACATTACACCAAAAGGAACTAGAAAAGGAAGATACTTAGCTGAAATTCAGTGGAGGGAGAAATAACAAAGCAACATCTGTAATTATTTTATTTAGAAAGAAAAATTAGAAGTAAATAAAATAGAGAACAGAATAAAAAATAACCTAACATTGAAAGTAATGCCCAGCTTAACCAGAAAAATGACAAAATTGGCAATGCTTCAACTACATATACAATTATATACTAACAAGTCAAGTAACTAGGAAAGAAATTCACTGGAGCACCTGGGTGGTTCAGTCGGTTAAGTGTATGACTTAGTCTCAGGTCTTGATCTCATGGTTAGTGAGTTTGAGCCCCACATTAGGCTCTGTGCTGACAGCTCAGACTCTGGACGCCGCTTCACATTCTGTGTTTCCCTCTCTCTCTGCCCCTTCCTAGTGCGTGCGCTCTCTCGCTCTCACTCTCTCTCATAAATAAACATTTAAAAAAGGAATTGCAATTAATTCCTAAAAATGCACAAGTTACTAAGATTGAATTATGAACCTTAAACCCAAGAATTCAGAAATCTTCTTATACCTGTAAGAAGAATGAAAGCGGAATTCAAAATAAAAAATCTCTCAGCACGGTAAAGCCCAAGATAACATGCATTCATTGGTCAATTCTAACTGACATTTAAAAACATAATAATTAAATATGACCTTTTCAAAATCCTACAAATAGTGGAAGAATGGGAACACATTCAAAACTATCCTGTGAGGCCAGCATTACTCTGCCATCAAGCAGGATAAACACAATACAAGAACAAAAAAGTCTGCTTTGTCTTATGGAAGTATTGGCACTCTGGTTTTCTTTTGACATTGAGTTGCATGGTTTCTCCATTTCTTCATTGTCAATCTGCAGGTGTCTTTATGTGTAAATGAGTCTTTTAGAGGCAGCATACAGTTTTGTTTTGTTTTTATCCATTTTGATAGTCTTTGATGTGGATGTCTGTTTCCTTCCAGGATTACGGAATATTTCTGTTACCTCTTGAAATAAATGTTCTGTCCCCTTTTCTCTCTCTCTTTCTTCTGAGACTCCCATAATACGAATATTATTACATTTGATGGAGTCTCTGAGTTCCCTAAGTCAATATCGTCGAATGATTCTACCCGTCTTTTGCTTACATTATTTTTCTTTATTTTTTTTCTTTTAAGTGACAAAGTCATTGTTCTCTACTTCCAGCCTGCTGTTCACTGCTAAGCCTGTTTCCAATCTCTTTTTTTTCTTTACTTAAAAAACTATTTTTTTGAGAGAGATACAGAGAGTGAAAGGTGAAGAGAGGCAGAGAAAAGGAGAGAAAATCCCTATCAGGCTCCATGCAGTCACTGCAGAGACCAAGTTGGGGCTCAAGCTCCCAAACCATGACATCATGACCTAAGTTAAAATCAAGAATTGGATGCTTAATCGACTGACCCACCCAGGTATCCCTTAATCTCATTCACTGCATTGTTTATCTCTGTTTGATTTTTTTCTCACTGTTTTAGCTCTCTGGTAAGGTTCTCACTATTCTTTTCTCAACCCAGAGAACATCCTTATGAATCTTGCCTTGAATTCTCCATTACACATGTTACTTATAACTGTTTCACTTACATCTCTCTTCATGGCCATATCTTGTTCTTTGACTTTGGATACATTCTTCCATCTTGGCATTTTGTTTAAGGCTCTGCCTTCCTCTGTATGTTACAAAAGATAGTTAAGTCTCCTGTTAGATCATTTAAAAGCCAGTGGCCTGCAGATGCACTCTGTGACTGCTATGAACAGTACAGGATCCCTGGCCTGAATATGGTAAGTCATAGCTAGGTGTGCTGTGGTCTGCTTGTGAATCGAGACCAGACACCAACTCTACCAGAACTGAGGCCCTGCAGAACTGTCTGGTCAGGTTTGTGGTGTGGGCAGCTGCTTGTGCAGGTTTCATGGGACAGGGGTTGACCTTGCAGGGACTGAGGAAAGCTTGAGAGAGAAGGGCAGTACCAACAGAGCATAGGGAGATGGGGGCTTCGTAGAAGCTAAGCAGACATCCAGTGTCCCTACCAAGCTACTTCCCTTGATTGGCTCTGTGTTTATGCTGAGCAGCAGGAGAAGGAAGGAGCTCCAGCTGGGTCTTTAGTTCCTCAACAGGCATCCCAGTGAATATTGCCTGTCAGGGCAGTGTTTCTAGTGTAGTGAATAATCTCCTACCTTGTGTGCTTCACGCATTCTCCAGATGGCTTTGCAACATTGACTGACCCAAGCTGTTGGTCTGCCTTCTTTCCAGAAGCAGCACAGTACATTCTTGACTCTATCACAGCCAAATATCTATCCCAGCGAAATGATCTTTAAAACTCCAGCCTTCAAGACAGGCTAGCTGCCAGAGTTCACAAAATTTAGCCCTTCTCACTTTCCCAGCCAATGGCTCTGAGGACATGTTCTCCCTATGCATTCCCGTGTGTGCTCCAGTCTCATGTGACCTCCTCCTTCACCATGGCTCTCTGCAGCACTGCAATCCTTTTCTCCCTAAAGCATGTCTTTAAACTTTGTACAATCTTCAGTGTGGCCTCTTCTCTCCCTTAAGTTGGGGACTTTGTTCTGTCAGTGTTCAGGCCCATATCTGGGATTTTAGAATGATTTGTCAATTACCTAGTCGTGTTCATGAGATGTGAAGAACCTAGGATCCTGCTGCTTCACTGCCATTTTTCTCCCCTCTGAAGAATACCTATATATAAAACTCATCCACAGTTTACAAATTTGGAAATGACAAACATAACACATAAAAATTAGTTGTGTTTCTACACAAAAAGGAACTATCCCCAAAACACAGATATAATACATTTATAGTAGCATCCCTAAATATAAGATGTTTACAATTTAACATAATGATAAAAGTCAAACCTAGTTTGATTAACACTATAAAATATTGTGCAGGCATTGAAAGAAAAAAACAAATGAAAACTTATCTGTGTTCTTGAACCGGAATACTTAATATTATTGAGCTGTGAATAGTACTCAAAGTGTTCTACTCATTTAATGCAATCTATATCAAAATCCCAATGTCATTTTTGGCAGATATATCAAAATCCATCCATTCATATGGATGTCACAGGGTAACATGTATCCAGAATAATCCCAGAAATGAAGGGCACCTTGGTGGCAAACACTTCCTAACTTAAACCACTGTATGAAGCTATAGTTATCAAGATAACATCCTACAGATATAAATACAGGCATAGAATAATAGACCAGTGATGGTGAGCTAGACGGGTACTTCTCCAACGTGAATGTGTATGACAATGAACTGAAGACCTCATTAAATTCATATTCTGACTTGGATTTCAGCCTGGGGTCTGAGTTTCCATATTTCTCTCAAGTTGCAAGTGATGCTAACATATTTGTTTCAAAGATATATTTCTAAATTCCCAAATTAAACAAAACAAAACAAAAAAACAAAGGAAAGAAAAGAAAAAGAAATCATTATGACTTTGAGCTTAAAGATTGTTGTGGAAATTACAACTTGTAACCTCAGGAACAATAAGAACATTGTTCTTGAACAATTACTACATACTACAAACCATTCTAACACATTTTCATAAACTCCCCATGAATCCACAGTGACCGATGAGAACATTAGAACTGAGTTTCATCTTTCACAAGAATATCTTGGAAAACCTGTAGTAATAGTGGAGTCCGAGTTTTAGCCCAGATTGTCTGACTTTGAATTCGTCTACTTGAACACACAGACCACTATACAGAGGAAACCCTAAAAGAAGGTTCCACGTGACCAATGGGAACATTAGAATTGATTTACACTGGGGCGCCTGGGTGGCTCAGTCGGTTAAACATCCGACTTCGGCTCAGGCCATGATCTCACCGTTCGAGGATTCGAGCCCTGCGTCAGGCTCGGTGCTGACAGCTCAGAGGCTGGAGCCTACTTTGGATTCTGTACCTCCCCTTCTCTCTCTGCCCCTCCCTCGCTCATGTTCTCTCTCTTTCTCTCTCTCTCTCTTTCTCTCTCTCTCTCTCTCTCTCAAAAGAATAAATAAACATTTAAAAAAATTAGAATTGATTTTCATCTTTCACAGAATACCTTGGGAAAAGTGTCATAATAGTGCAGCTCCGGTTTTAGTGCAAATTATCTGACTTTGAATTCGTCTAATGGAACACACAGACTGCTATAGGAGGAAACCACGAAAGACTGTTCAGAGCAGGTTTCAAAGTGAAAAAGGTAATACAAACACGACTGAAACACAGAACTCAGAGACCAAAAGAGGGGAGGAAGGATACAATACTAAATATGAAAATTACAAATCGAATAAAAAAATACATGTGATAGAATTAAACTGTTTTGGTCATTGAATCCAAGAAACGTTTTCAGAGGCTTAAAACATATACATCTATTTGTGATGGCAAGTTTTAGTGTCCTCCAAACACACCACAGAGACAACACTCACTTTGATACAACTGACATAGCTATTGTTTGTGAATCCCATAAGGTTTTCAAAGTTTTTGTATCATTGATCTTTTTTGCCGAATTATTTGCATATTTATTTTTTTCTAAAGCAACAGAGAAGTGATAAGGAACAGTACGTATGTGACATGAGTATAGAATCAAATGGAAATTTTCAGCAGCAAGGCCTGACTGATTTACAATTTCCACTTTCACCACTAGTATCGCCAGCAAACATAAGAGAGGGCTTTCATTTTCTTAAGAGACTAAAACCAAGATGACACACAGAAGTGAATTTCCAGGCTAAATGAGGTGATTGATGCACATCTTTCAGTAAATCCGCCCAAGGTATTTAATGTTTCATGGGAAAACATATTAACCTATCATGGAGGGATCCTGCAGAGAGCACAGAGCAAATGAAGTGCAGAGACCAGTAATGGTTCACAGTGTTTTCAGGTCCCTAGCATTCTTGAGAGGACATATAATAACTGCTAGGAAATACATGTCCAGAGCACCAAGGAAGTAAATCACAATCTATAAGTAAACATGAAAATTTCTTGATAAGCCACAGTCCTGTTGACTGATGTCTTGTCTCATGTTTTTCTTTCAAGGATGATGTTCTTCTATTCTTTCCTGAGAGTGCCCATACCAAGGTACCTCTCCATACAAATGTTACTCATCCAGTAAGGTAGAAGAGGGACAGGCAGAGTTTATTTAATGCCAGGGCTGAATCTATGGCTCCCTTACCTCATATATCTCTCGGGATTAACCAAAGAACAATAAAAATGTGAATCCTTTCGAGGTGATAGAAAAAGAGAAGGAAGAGATTGAATCAAGTCTCCATGGTATCCAGCTTGAGTTCTGTCAAGGGCACTAAGTGTATTTACAAAATGAAACAAAACCACAAAAATACTTCCATAATCTGAAGCACACTGCCCCTTCTAGGCTCACATGTGGAATGTATGCCCCAGACAAAATTCCAGGCCTGCTTCACAGAAGATGAACAGTTTCAAACGATTCTTAAACATGGGGAAGAAGACAAAATAGGTGAGCCCAAGGCCCTTCTCACTCTTCACTTTTCTCTCAAGCTGCCTCCACCCTTGCATGGATAACTTGGTCAACCACTTTTTTTTCTCCTTCTAGTCACCATGTCAAACATATTCTTGGAAATAGGTGCCTCTTTGAATAAGTAGTGCAGGTACAACTTATTCTCATGTTTTTCTTTCAAGGATTGCAATGTGCATTGGAGCCCATCGATTCCATAGCCTTTCAAAATATCAAATTTTTCCTGTCCTTTTAGTAATTCCTACAGTTTCATGCTACAGGATCTCTTTTGTTTTCAACTCAGGTTTCTTCACGAATCTGACTTTGACTAAAATGAGCACGGACATAACATTTAGTTGCACTTTGGCGTTTTCCCAAAAGAATCCACTTCTACAGAAAAGCCTTCAGAAGACATGTGGCCATTAGTACAGGCACTTTATGATGTGAGAGAGGAGAGAGAGAACACTGCAGAGCAAACGACTTAAGAAGCTCTTACAGAAATTACTATTCTTGGAGCGCCTGGGTGGCTCAGTCGGTTGAGCATCCGGCTTCGGCTCAGGTCATGATCTTACAGTTGGTGGGTTCGAGCCCCGCATCGGGCTCTGTGCTGACAGCTAGCTCAGAGCCTGGAGCCTGCTTCGGATTCTGAGTCTCCCTCTCTCTCTGGCCCTCCCCTGCTCAAGCTGTCTCTCTCTGTCTCTCAAAAATAAATAAAAAACATAAAAATTTTTAAAAAAAATAAAAGAAATTACTATTCTTCATGTATCTCCTAGGCTGCTCAGCCAGTGAGGACTCCATACTCCTCTAGATGCTCCTATTCACTTTACCACTCAGCTGGGCACACTCTCCTCTCTCCCATGTCCTACATTTTCTCCAGCAATTTACCTTTATCTCCATTTTGATAAAGATAAATCTGCTTTCCTAAGTCTACATCTTACTATGAACCCCTAGGATAAGCATGATTTGGAGAGTAGATTAGCTTTCGTTACAGGTAACTTCTTAAGAAAATAGTTTAACCTATATATGTATATGTATGTTGGTATCTAATTTGTTTTTTCTTTTTTCTCTTAAAGTATATTTGACATACAATGTTACATTAGTTCAGATGTACAACTTGGTGATTTGACAACTCTATAGCATTAATTATGCTCACCACAAGTGAGCTATCATCTATCACCATACAGTGCTGTTATAATATCCTCGAATGTTGTATCCCTATGTTGTATCTTTTAAAACCATGATTTATTAATTTCCTAAGTGGAAGCCTATTCCTCCATATCTCATTTCCCCATTTTGCCAATTCTCCCTCTCAGTTCCACTTGGTAACCAGGTATATTTGCTTTTGTTGTCTTGCCATTTGTGACAACATAGATACACCTAGAAAGCATTATCCTTGTGACATAGGTCAAAGAAAGAATATTTTAATACTATTTCACATAATATACAAATAATATTTGTATATTAATACAATAATAAAACAAATACACAAGAGGAGAAACCGACCCATGAATATTTACTTTGTTTTGATAGAGTCCATGGAGAATCTTGAGAACTATAAAAATTTCATGATTCTACACATTCCTAATGTAACAAGGTGGTCTGTAACAATTTTCCAATCCTGGCTGAAGATAGGAGACTCCTCGATCAACATCCAAGGATCATATGGCTCATGACACAGCAAACACCAAAAACTTCTTGGTATCCTAATATCACTTGTCAGCCCCCACCCCCAACTCCTACAGGTAGAATCTGCACATCCAGTGGGTTTGTGAGACCCTGAGCATAGGAAACCCCAGTATCTTCAAGGAACATCTAGCATATCTGTTCGAGCATTTGCTGATGAAGCAGATATGTGTTTTCATGTCCAAGAAACTAATCTGTCGTCTATCTAAGAGCAAGATACTATCATTATATTCCAAAGCTTTTTTATACACAAACATAAGTGGAATGACATAGAATAAAAACTCTCAATGCTTGTATCCATGACACATGAAAAAACTTAAACCCATAGAGAACCACCTCCTAACAATATTTTCCAGTCACTTTGACCCTGGTTTGGCTACTGCTTAATTTTCCCTTGTGTCGACCACCTTGTCAAACACTCATGAATCGGACACAGGAAATGGTAGAAAATCTATTCCACTGATGTCATGAAATATATTGCAAGGCTGTGACTAACATGATTCAATGAAGAAAAATCAGGTGACCCGTAGTATTCACTTTTGCTATGTCCCTGGCGGGGGTGGGGGGGTGGGGGGATGGTATCTTACATTCAACCAGGTAAAGAAATCATAATACCCATGATGGTCTACCTTAAATTTCTTTAGTGAACTTTCTAAGAGAGATGGGTGAAGAAACACCTGAACTGTAAAAAACATATGATATACATGTATCAGAGAAGAGGAGAGGATTTTATACTTCTTACCCAGGCAAAGCAGGTCCTGAATACCATGCAATCACAGCTCATTGCAATGGAAAGGCTGGTAATTGGGAAAAGGATAAGAATTAGCAGGTATTCACAAATCATCTACAGGGCATATTAAAAAGAGTAACCCAGAGATGAAAGATGGAGGATACTATATAAAATGAAACAGAGGGGTGATCACAAGGACAAAAATACTTTGGATGGCTCTGAACTTAGGTGAAGTTCTGGAGGAAAAATTGATCTTATGAATGCACTTGACAGACTGATTGGGGCTGTACTTGACAAAAATCATGGAAATGCTGGTCCAGATCATAAGCTGACAACATGATCTCAAGAAATAATAATAATGCTGTATAAAGCAAATGTATGATTTCTTTTGGATATCCATAACAGTACCCAAAATATGTTTTCCTTCATGATGTTTTACTGCTCATTTGGCAGTGACATACAGAGGAAAATTAAAAACTGAATGTATCTGGAAGTTTTTGGTTTCAGCTCCTTCCAACCAGGGTCCATGGGGCTAATCTGAATGATCTGGAAGTCACCCAAGATGTACATTGTACCACAGTGGATACACTTTTGACCACTCTAGAAACCTTCCAAATATTGTGCATCCAAAATCGTGGTAGAAATCTTTTTACCTAAAAGCTAGCACTGTGGTTGAGACTCCATTAGAGACCATGAGTATGAGTTGACTATACTCATGTGTTTGGCACTAAAGTCTGTAGAATTTAACCTACACTCAGTAATGTAGAGATAATGGGAAAACAGCTATTGGCTTGCCAATATCTACACATGCTACAGTCTGTAACATGAAATTATTGCTAGTGCCAAGACCTTGCAGGCCATTCTGCTATGGAAATAGAGGAATAAGCATTCATCTGAGCAAAGAGGCACCTTGAAGTTTTTTGACATCAAATCTGACATTGAAGGTGTAGTCTTGTGAGATTTCTAAACATCACTGGAGGCAGAAAAAGAGAACTAACCGAAGTCTGTTCAAAGATGACACTGATGTTAATTCATGTAAAGAAATTACTTGTTCAAGCAAATGAAAAGAAACCAGGATAAAACATTTTCAGAATACACTGCAATTTTTTAGCCATGTTGGGGGAAAAATAAAGAATAGAAAATCTCTGTAGGTACACAAACCACACAACACAGTGATTTTGTAATACATTTCTGATTAAAATGATAAGGATAAGGATATGTTTTGAAAAAGAAAAAGATTTGTACCTGTGGTCCATGTAAGAGAAGATTTCTAAAACAGATTTAAAAAAAAAAAACCCACTAGCCGTGAAAAGGAATGACAGAGAACCAATTTATGTTTATTGACCTCAGTGGCTTATACAGATGTGATCAGTTTGTGAAATTCCATTGAGATGTTCCCTTATGATCTGCACATGTGACTTCACTTAAAAAGAACAAACTCATAAAAAAAAAGTCGATAAGTGTCAATGAACATATAGTGACAAATTGAAATTATATGTAGAAAGTAATGTCACACCGTGACTAGATTTTAAAAGCATGCTTCAAAAAAAGTATGTTTTAATTTCTACCTAAAGCAGTATGTTACTGAGTATACAATGTTCACAGAAATAGAATGAAATATAGAAATATTTTCTGAATATGAATACAGGAAAACACAGGAAACAAATAGTAGATAAGGTGTCAGGAAAAAACAAATGTGGCAAACCAAACCCCAAAATCTTCATTGGAATACTAAACATAAGTAAACAATATGTTCCTGGTAAAAGGAAGCTTTGCTCAAAGATAGTACATTGGAATTTTCCTAGAACTATACCTAAAAGAGTATATAAAGATAGTTTATTAAGATAAAAATAGGCACAACAAACAAAAACCAAAAACCATGGAGTAATAACCAAACAAGCAGCAAGGCAATATATCATATAGAATAATCTTTAAAAGGAAGGACTTTGTCATTGTATTAATAGTGTTATTTTTCAATATCAAGTTACACTATTTCAATAGTGATAACAAACAATCTTTGTGTGCTTATTTACACACACATACATTTGTATTAAGGATACAAATATAAATACATGTATAGAGGAAAATCTTCCTTTTTTAGCTCATGAGACATAAAAACATTCATCATGGAGGATTGACATCATAAAGATGGTGACAGAGGTAGTTCCCACTTCAGTACTTCTCAGAATAAGCTCAACTGGCAACTTTTCATATTGAGTTGCGGTCACATACAACTTTCACTGGGCAAATCTCAATACCCCAAAATAACAGGTATTGAAAATGAATTCTTCTTCCTTTGAACCAATGTGAAATGTGAGTAGAACATGCTACCCTACTTTATTTTATTGGTTTCTACAACTGTTAGAAATCTCTTTCCACTCAGGTCCAAATGGGTCTGAGGACGGCCTAGGCCATGAAACAACATAGGGACATCTAGCCTAAAAAACTGGGTAGGCTGTTTGAAGCAGAAATAATCTCAGGGCTGGTGACTGGTGACCTGCTTCCCAATTAATCAGTGCTCTAAACACAGTTCAGAGCAGTGGACTAGACTCATCACAGGGCTCAGTGGATGTGAGGGAGGTCTCTGCCAGCTGTGGGTCAGTATCCTTGGAAGGACACCCATCAATGCTGGATCAGACTTATGTTGGGCTTATATTCCTGTGATGCCAGTGCTTTAAGGATCTACTCACATGACTTGCTGGTTCTGACTATTAGTGTCCAGAAGCCTTCTTCATCTTCAACACCAACTCTGTCATGTGACATCTTCAAGTTATGCCTCTCTATCAACCTCCACAAAACTGGGCCTGGGAAAGTACAGTTTTCTATGGCATCCAATAGCATCTGCTCCACAGTACCATTAGGGAATTCAATAAATCATGAGAAAAGAATCTGACTTCCCTCAATCCCAGAAATCCACCATGTTGGTTCCCAAGTCCCCATCTCTGTCACATTTGTTCATCACAAGAAGCTTTCTAAGACCTTGCAGTGAGCAAAGGGAGCTTCTTAACAGAGCTTTCCTCATATTTCAGGAGTTTTCCATATTTGCTTTTAGTAGGACCTATCCTCCTCTCTAAGTATACTGTACTATGTTTTATCTGCCCCATAACTTCTCTCTTTACCAAGTGCCTGAAGTAATCCTGTGGACAACTGATGGTTATTCCTGTTCCTGACACTGAAGCAGTGACAACATTGTACTGAATTATTAGAGATACTCAACTGATTCAATTACCAACCATTTCCTATTATATTAAATTCTAGGGGTGCCTGGGTTGCTCAGTCACTTTAACATCTGACTTCAGCTCAGTTCATGGTCTCACGGTTTATGAGTTTGAGCCCTGCTTGCATCAGGCTCTGTGCTGACAGTGAAGATCCTGCTTGGGGTTCTCTCTCTTTCCCTTCCCCATTTTCCCTCTGCCTCTCCCTTTCTCTGTTCCTTCCCCATTTTTCCTCTCCTGCTCCTTCTTCCTCCCTCTCTTCAAACAATTAAATATATTTTTTAAAAATTTAAAAATTCTAACCTACTAAGAACCAAGAAGGGCCTGCATGGCTTTTGTGGGAAGGAGCAGTCTCCCTAACGTAGGAAAGAACAGCTGTGATAGCTACATCTTTGGAATGGAGATGAGGAGCCAGAAGAACTAGAGATGATTTGCAAAGAAAACAAGTAAAATTTATCCTTCTATAATTCAGAGTCACTCATGCAGCCTAGGACAGATGTCCTTCCCCACCTGAAGAACTGATGCCAGTGCTTAAGCCTAGATGTTTTTTATCTCTTATCTTGGGCTGCATTATCACTCTTAATAGTGTATTGTTTTCTTCCTACATTTAGAACATCTACTAAGCTCTCATCACTGTGCATGTTTCCTTCAAATAAATGTGAAAACTGCCCATGACTCACAAATCTCCAAGTTTTCACCTCATCAAATTGTTCCACTAAAGTGAAGAACTTGGATGAGGTCACTGCCAAGAAGGAAAAGAATAGTATCTAAAAAAATTTACTCAGTGTTCTTCTCTAATTGAGTAAGAAGGAAATGTATCAAATAAATTACATAGAATTTAATATGTTCCTTGTAGAATTACTCTCATATTCAAATTAACATTTGAATACCATGTCATTTCATGCAAACGAACCTTAAAATCCCTGCACAAGTCATAGAAGCAACAGTTCATGAACCCTGGAACATGGAAACAGAGTATATCCTACATGAGTAACAGCCAGGCAGGCAAGACAGGGTTTACACAGGTGATTCTCAAACCAAGATACACAGAGATATAGGACACATAAAGTCAACACAAACAATGTAGAGAATTATTCCCATTTTTATAAATCCATAACATTTTTGGCTGTCAGGAAATGATCAATTTTGAGATTTGATATATCCTCATTTAAACAAATATTCCCATTCCTTCTCAAGATTTAAGTTTGCATACACACATATACACATGTCTACTTCTTCCTAATTAGTACTGTTACTCTGCAATCCATCTTTAGCTTAATATGACATATTGCATTCTGTGCATATCAAAACCATAAAAATCTGTGTTCCATATACTCACAAAAAGCACAAAAAGAAAAAACAAAACTAAACTCATAGGTTAAGACTTTAAACAATGAGAATTCTGTAGCGATGTCTTATATTTGTAGTGACTTTGTTCAATTAACAGTTGTTAAGTAGAACCGCTGTGCATTATTTTGTGAGGGAAGGATCAATAAACAAAAAAGAAATAATTTACTACTCATAGACCATGGAGGACATATACAGTATGTCATGAGGGGCAAGATGGAGAGGTCAGGCTGAGTACAAGCAGAGAGAATGGCAGGAACTGGGGCAGATGCCTTTTTTGGGGTGCCTGGTTGGAGTGCTTTGGAATTTCTGAGTTAAGTCTAGAATTCACAATTCACATCAAAACTAGTGGAGAATCGCAGACGCTTTCCGCGGGGGCTTCTGTAAGGGAAGCACAAAGTAAATAGGCGGAGAGCAGGCACTCTTATACAAAGGCTATTGGGGAATTCCTATCAGGAACTTATATTTGCTTGTGACTGTGGGGCTTTATCTAGCGTGTTTGGTATTGGGTGGAGCTAGAGTCAGTTCAAACCCCCTGCAGCCAGCCTGGTTATACAAAATGGATTCCAAGGCAGCAGTAGCAAGAAATTATTCATCTACACTCTCAAAAATACTTCTATGTCATCCTGATTAAAAGCACCTAATGCTCCAGCACTTACAAAAAGGAAGAAAAGATATAATATGTAGACTTTGGGGAAATTAAGTTCAAATAATTTGAGGTTTAAGACCACTGGGAAAAGAGATTATTAATGATATCACCCCACTGCTTAAACAAGTACAAATGATCCTTGAATAATGCAGGGGTTCGGTGTACTCACCACCCATGCAGTTGAAAATCCATGTAAAAGTTTGACTCCCAACACGTCACTTTAATAGCCTACCACTGACAAGAAAAGCAGTCAATTAAAACATACGTGATATTTTATAAGGGTTTATTATGGTATTCCTACCATAAAGGATGCCCAAGAAAATATTAAGAAGAACAAAAGGGAGAGTAAATACATTTATAGTACTGTACTATAAATAAATCTGCCTATAAGTTGGACCCACACAGTTCAAACCCATGTTGTACAAGGATCAAGTGTACTTTGTGTTCCTGTCTGCTTACCTGCAACCTTGACGAAAATGGGGCAGGCTAAAATTGGATTAGGATACCACTTCTTTCATTATAAATCAGTTAACATATTAACATCAATTCAAGCTTGTTAATGAATATATATTAGTTTCAAATGGATTCTTAACAAACCACTGCAAAATCACTGTATCATTTTTGGTCAAAATACACATTAAATCTTTCAAGAACCACTCTGTTTCCTCTGATGTATTGATTTGTGAGTTGTCCTTTCCATGCTGTTCAAACTAAGGCTAATTATTGAGTAAAAGTAGATTTACAATAATCTTTCACCCTTACTAGAGGAGTTAGCTATACTTTCCTCAGGTATCTGTGAAATCTCTTTATTTCAACTATAGAACTAATATTCTTGACTTGTAACAATTGCTATTATGAGGATATACTCAGGTATTTATGAGCAGCCACCGTATGTTTTCTGCACGGTAATTGGCAGAACATTTAAATTCAGAATGTTTCTCTGTCAAAACTTTAATGCAAAGAGTGATGCCCTGAACACTTCTTGGTGACTGAAATCATTCTCATATGTCAAGCATAAACAGCATTCCCATGTAGACTTCCTTCATATGTAGTACCTAACAGTGTCCTTAATCTTCCAAGGAAAAGTAGGTAAGAATGAATTTCCCATTATAAAAGAGCCCCTCATGTCTGTGAGACAACAGTCAAATCATTTTGCATGACCTAAGAAATAAAGCCATAGCATGAGAAATTTTATGCATAAAATTAGTAATATATGCCATGCAAAAAACCATCAGATACAGACAGGAGAAAAAAGGAGACACACTGAGAATAACTGTCCTTCTCCAGACATCAATTCCCCCTTGATCCTTTCAGGCATCTTAAAAATACAGTTGACCATTCAATAACATGGGTCTCAACAGTGTGTTCCATTTACACACAGATTTTAAAAAAATATAAATCCAATGCACTACTGTAAATGTGTGTTCATTATAGTTTCCTTAATCTTTTGTTTTCTTAAGCTTACTTAATTATAACGATACCATTTACACTACAGACAACAAAGAATGGGATGACTGGTAATGTTCTAGGTAGAGCTTCAGGTCAACAATAGGCTATTTCCATGGAAAAGCAGGTAGGGTTTTAAGTTCTGGGGACTCAAAAGATACTCACAGATTTTCAACGGTGGAGGGGTTAGTGCTCCTTACACCTACACTGATGTACATGATCTTGGTGTTTCAAATTTGGATTTTCTCTAAATAAACATTCTGATTTAGAATCATGTCTGAAAAGTGCTATTGACTTACTACTTCTTGCTGCAAATTCTGATTTTATTAAGATTTGCCTTTTCATTACATAGTTTGCCAAATGTCTACATCTTTCAAGTGTTTATCCTTTATAAAGACTCTGGTTTTTACTGAAGTCAGTATTAAAACCAAAAGTCCTTCCTCATTCATTACACTTCTAGGGTTTCTATCCAGTGTATTTTCTCTGATGTTAAGTAAGGGTTCAGTTCCAGGTAAAGACTTTGCCAATATTCTTGACATTTGTAAGTTATCTCCCTAGGATGTACTGTCTCATGTTGCCTAGTTTTGGTTACAGACCTAACGCTTCACCACATCTTTTACATTTGTAGGGTTTCATTCAGTGTGCTCTCCCTGATGTTCAGAAAGTTTGTAGAGTTGGGCTTAACAACTTTGCCACATATACATATATATATGTTTGTTGATATTGATATGTAAATATATTTATTTAGCCTTCTCCCCAGTATGTATCTCCTTAGGTTGATAAGTTTTGAGTGGTAAAGACTTTGCCTCATTGTATATATTTGTTAGATTTCTTCTTCCCATTATGAAATCTCTGCTGTTGAGTGAGTTTTGAAGACTAGTTAAAAACTGTCCCAGAGTTATTACATTTCTAAGTCTTCTCTCCAGTGTCGATACAATAATGTACAATTCGATTTGAGCTTACATAGAAGACATCCCCACATTTCTTACTTTTATACTGGTTCTCTGGAGATGGAGTTCTCTCATGTTTATTAGGATTTAACCCTTGATTCATGTTTTTCACACACTCATTGCCTTGGTAACTTCTGTTTCCACTATCAACACCTCAGTAATTACGGAAGCTAGAGTCCTCAACTAAAGGCCTTCCTAAGAACACAGCACATAAGTCCTTGCTCCAAATCAAGTATTATATTATAACTATTGAACAGGGTTGTTTGGATAAAACCCTCCTGTGTTTATCAAATTAGAGACTTTGAAACAGGGGGATTACGTGTTGGTGTAAGAATAATGAACCCTCCAAACAGGACTTCTCAAATCAATCACATTTTGAATTTTTATCTTCCTTTTCAAATCTCTAATTTGCAGAATTGTTTCAATGAATGGTTAATCCAATTTTATATTTGAAATACTTTCAGTGATTATTTTCAGTTTGGACTAGGTGACTTTTCAGAATTTCCAAATGTCCTTCCAGAGAATATGGATGTTTAAAAATAGATTTTTGACTTCTGCTTCAAAAGGCACTGTTCTGCAAAGAGCTGATGTAAGGTGGGGTTTCCCCAGAAGGTTTTCTATCCTTGATCTCTTCTAGCAGTAGGATTTCATTACAGGTAATTGTCCCTGTTTGGTTATACCCATCATAATATACATTCTGCATTTCACTACACCCCATCACCTTCCCCATCATCCCTTAAGTATAAATACTCAGGGCCACAGTATCCACTGCTGCCAATACCACTGTACCAAATGACTCTTTCTTGGTCTGTCTACCAACAAGCCTCAGGTGTTACGGAAAGATACAACTAAAAGATACAAAAGAAGTCATCACACTTATTACACTGACATGCATATATGTAAATATGCTGATGTGCCAATGTAATACCCATGATAGGACATCAGCGGAATGGAGAAACCAGAAGCACCAGGATTTTGCTTCTCCATGGAGCCAAAAAATAGGCCAAAGGACTTTTTGAGGGCTCCAGAAGCCAGTTAGAATACAGCACACCCAGGCAAGTACAAATGAAGAAGAGCCACATGGAAAAGACAAGGAACATTTAGGACACTTGCCTACAAGAGCTGCCTACCCTCCCTCACACTCCCGGGCAACACTGTGAGAAAAATCTTCCCTCTGTGGAGGAGAGAAACAAATGTATATTCAACGATCTGGTTTCCTTGATATACAGAGGGGCTTGTTTCTGTCATGCATGACATGGAAAGCAGAAGGAATGAGAGGGTGCTCTGGATACACTGTGGTGGCTGCTCAGAAAAGTGGAGATCATTTGTTCAAACACTTGAGAGACTACAGAGCTGAAGATAGAGAGAGAACGGTATCAAGGGCTCTAAAAAGTAACTACACTTTTTAAACTTGACAATTACAAAAATTCAGACATGACAAATGCCCAGAACACGTGTCACTGTCCTCAGAATTACTATAATTTGTTCTCCTCTATATAAATTAAGTCCATAATGCTGGGCCCAGAGGCTGTTGGTTCTGTTTTTGTGGGTTGTTTTGGGTTATTTGTTTGTTAATTCTCAAATGTCACCCAAAGATATCAAAGGATGCAAAGAAAGAGGAAATTGTGTTCCAATTACAGGAACAAAATATACCTCCAAAACTGGCCCTAAATTAATAAAGTACTATTAACTGCCTGACAAAGAATTCAAAATAACCATCATCAAGATGCTCATGGAGGAAGAAGAAAAATAGATAGTTAACTAAATGATAGCAGGAAACCTATTCATGACCAAAATGTAAAGCCAAAGAAATAGAATGTGTAACAAACAATCAACAAGAAATTGAGAGATGAAGAGTCCAATTACTGACTCTAAAAACACACTAAGGGGGTCAACAACAGACTTGATCGAGTAGAAGAAAGAGCCAGACAACCTCAAGTATTCTTGTGTTAAATTATCTACTGAGAATCAACAGACAGAGTCTAGGGACTCATGGGACACCAACTAGTGATCCAATATGTACATTAAGGGAACCCCTGAGGAGATGGGAGGGAAAGGGGGCAGAGCATTGACATGACTAACTAAAGTCTCATTTGTGGAAAGAAGAGACAAATGCAACAAGCTCAGTAAATTCACAGTAGGATAAACGTCAAGATGTGAACACAGGGACACAAAATTAACCCAGCAAAACTCACAGGTGAGAGGAGAAATTTGAACCAGCATGGCAAAGGCAACTCATCTCATACCAGAGAGCTCCTATAAGATTAATAGTGGGATTCTCAGTAGACCTTATGGGAAGAAGTGCACAGGCCAATGTATTCAAGTACTGAATGTTCAAAACACATCAACTAAGAATACCCTACTTGGCAAAACTTTTTTCCATGAATGTAGAAAGGAGAATGTAGAAAAGAGAAACCCCTCTAAGTTTACAAGTAGACCTGTCCTACAAGAAATATTAAAGGAGGTCCTCTGGTTGAAATAATAGGATTCTAAACAGTGAATGAAACCGCATGAGAACATAAAGCTCTCTGCTAAATATAAAAATTTACACAATTGGGTGCCTGGGTGACTCAGTTGATTAAGTGATCCACTTTGGATCAGGTTAAGATCTCGAGGTCAGTGAGTTCTACCCCCATATCAGGCTCTGTGCTGATGGTCAGAGTTTGGGTTCTGTGTGTCTGTCTCTCTCTGCCTCTCCCCCATTTGCACTCTCTCTCTCTCTCTCAAAAATAAAAACACTGGGGCACCTGGGTGGCTCAGTCAGTTAAGCATCCGACTTCGGATCAGGTCATGATCTCACGTTTTGTGGGTTCGAGTCCTGCGTCGGGCTCTGTGCTGACAGCTGGCTCAGAGCCTGGAACCTGTCTTTGGATTCTGTGTCTCCCTCTCTCTCTGTCCTTCCCCTGCTCACTCTCTCTCTCTCTCTCTCTCAAAAATAAGTAAAACATTAAAAAAATAAAAAAATAAAAACACATTAAGAAATTTAAAAAATACACAATTATAGAAACCTATCATGTTGTAATGAGGTAGCACGAGTCACTTTAATTTCTGCTACAATATTTTTTTCAGTAAGAGTAAAAAAAATCAGGGGTGCCTGGGTAGCTCAGTCAGTTAAGCATCAAACTTCAGCTCAGGTCATAATCTCACCACTCTTGAGTTTGAGCCCCACATCGCGCTCTGTACTGAGAGCACAGGGCCTGCTTTTGATCCTCTGTCCCACTCTCTCTCTGCTCTTTCCCTGCTCCTTCCCTCTAAATAAATAAATAAATTTTAAAAAAGAGTATAAAAATGATAAATGTAGGCAGTAAGGTACATATTAAAAGATAGAATTTGTGGTATCAGTAACTTAAAGTGGGTGTAGGGGTGTAGCTGATAAGTAGAATAATTCTGTATGCAATTGAGAAGAACAGTTTAAAATGGGTTTTTATACCCTTAAGGTGTTATAAGTAATCTCTATGTAAACCATAAAGAAAATACTACAGAAGACACAAAACTTAATGAGAATGGTACCAAAGCATGTCATGGGTATAGCACCACAAGTGAGGATAAAAATTCTAAACTTGATACAGAGGTACAGAATTAGTAGTAGTAGACGTAGTAGTATTTATTATTTTTTGAGGGAGAGAGAGAGAGAGAGAGAGAGAGAGAGAGAGAGGGCGAGCGAGCAGAGGAAGGGCCAAAGGAGAGGGGGAGGGAATCCCAAGCAGGTTCCAGTCTCAGCTCTTAACCTGACATGGGGCTCAATCTCATGACCCTGAGTTCATGACCTGAGCCAAAAATCAAGACAGGGATGCTCAACAGAGTGAGTCACCCAGGCACCCTGGAGGTAGAGAATGTTGGAAAATTACTTCCAATTCACACAAGTAATTCAGGCAAGGAGAATATAAAGTCACCAATAAATACATGATGAAATTAATGATCTATTATGACGACTCACCAAGACATTACTTGTCTATCATTATGACAGTTCACCGAGACATGATAAAACATTCACTGACCACTGACCAAGGAAAGAAAGAGACAAGATGAGTCCCAAAGTATGTATTGGTCATATTTATACAGAGAAATACGTACATAATTTTACTGGTTAATGGCATGGTTGATTCATATTTGACTTAAACTCACAAGGTCTTAAAATGTACTAGATGAACATCGTCATCCTGTAACGAAATACACAGGTACATGTAACTACGACTAACTTATGTATGGAAAGTCCCATACAAAGGAAAGCACATTATTATAGAATGCAAAACCAGAATGAGACAGAATTTAATCCCAGTCTACATAAAAGAAATAGATTAATCCTTTCAAAGGAAACATACCATGTAACTATAATTTTAAACTGTGACTATGCACCCATGACAAAGGAGCATTTAAAAAAATATTTTTTAACATTTATTCATTTTTGAGAGAGAAATAGAGTGCAAGTGGAGGTGGTGGACCTTCACTGGAGCTGAAGGAGAATCCTTGGAGAATCAAAGAGCATGATATGTTTATGGCAGATGTTCCTCTGTGAGAGGTAAAGAATAAAAACTAGGCTTTGTAAATGAATTTCCATTCAAGGAGAGCTACTTGAACTACACTATAAGCTCTATCTTCCTCCTTCACATATGGACCTCACCTCTGTTATCTCCTTAATTCCCACCTACCAGGCTGTGAGGCTACTGTCTCCTTTCTCTTCAGACCCCACAGCCCCTTCTCTTCCTCCAAAACGATGACCAGGTCTGGTTTTGATACAATGAGACCTGTTTATCAAAAGAAGGAATAGAAGTATTGCTGGAGATTCTACCTTTCAACCAAGTATTGTACTCAGTAGACAAGAGAGGACATTGTAGAATTCTAAAAAATGACTTCCCAAACACTGTTGCTGAAGAACGAGCCTCTTTAGAACATGCAGGAGGAGTTTCAAATATTCACATCATGACCTCCCTTCCAAGTACTACCAATACAGTAAGCAGTAAAAATTGGAGCTTAAGATGTGGGCAGTACCATCTTATGCCACTCAATGTTTAGAACTGTCATGAATCTACAGAAATGATGGTGGTACCATAAAAAAAAGGGAGGCTAAAGCTGAAAAGGAAACCACATGAGGATATTTCTCTACATCTACAAATCCCTACTTCCTTCCCGTACTGCAAGGATCTGAATTCCAGTCATGCAAAGAGGAACTTCCAAGAAAGAGTCTTCAAAGGAAGGAACAAAACCCCGAGTGTGGCTTGGGAAATCTGGAAGGAGTGATCCTCACCCAAGAAGAGGAGGTGCCCATGGGTCTCTAGTATCACATCCCTGTACAGTTCCCACTGACTGTGATTAAGGCATCCCCACCTCTCCTGAGAGAATTCTACGGCCACATCCCCGAAGGTCAGCAGTCCCTGCAATAAAAACTACAGTTATCCAGTGGCCACTGGCAGTGTTCATAATGGTACCTAAGATGAAAGAGGGAGTTAATGTCGCCAGGCAGACTCCAAGAACTGACCTTCACTGCTTACCTGCTTGTACCCACTGGCCAGAGTTCCTCATTTTACTTAACCTCTTTTTTCTCTCTTATCTATTACTTCTGGCAAAACACCCTATGGACACAGTCTCCTGTGATGGAAACAGAAAACATTCAACAAAATGTAAAGACTGCCCTAAGGAATAGCTTGGGCCCACTTTGAGCTTAACCCCCGACTCATACCTATGCAGATGGATGATGGAGTTCACTCATGGAGAGCAGACAGTTACCTTGACCTCCTTGTAATGTCAAAATCTCCACCCAAGGAGGAGCACAAACCTCACTTACATAACACACAATGTATAGAGGTGTTGTCTTAAGGCACATGTGCCACCTTATGTCCACTTGTACATAAGATGACAAGGCTCCACTTCCTAATTACCCACTGAATCTGAAATAAAAGGAAATCATCACCCTACCCCCCCCCCCCCCCCCCGCCTTGCTCTGTGAGACTCTCCTTTGGAAGTTACTCTCTCTGATCTCCGCATTGGCTGCAAACCAAGGTTCCTTTGTGTGACAGCCCCAGTTGTTGTACTTTCTATCTAGGATTCTGTTATATCTGAGGATTTTAAGACACATAAATATGTCAATCATGTGATTCTTGTTTTCATTTTCTGAAACTATAAAGCAGTAAATAAAAGGGTATTTCTGTGACCATAGTGTGGAATAAAATAAAAACTTCTTTGCCTTTTTTTCTTTTTGTTTTTCTATCATGTTTTGCTGTTTTCTCCTTTTTCTCTCCACCTGGTGATGAGACTCTTTCAGTGTCAGAACTTCAAGGGGAGAGACGATTCTTTCTACTCAAGGAAATCCCCATATGTTAGCAACTCTAAAGACAGCTGCCTTAGCCTTTCCTAACTCCTACTAAATTCTCAACTGACCAACCTCCACCCTTATTGGAGGTAGGAACATCTCTCTGCCCTTATTCAGCAGGAAGAAGCTACAGTTGATGAGACCTTCCATCCTTAACAACCTTAAAGATGTAAGGATCAAAGTTGTTCAAGGGGGGAAATGATGAGGGACACA
Organism: Cryptoprocta ferox; assembly: GCA_028646485.1. Lineage (NCBI taxonomy): Eukaryota > Metazoa > Chordata > Mammalia > Carnivora > Eupleridae > Cryptoprocta > Cryptoprocta ferox. The sequence continues at coordinate 3,849,155 of CM053563.1, read as the reverse complement.
AAGTGAAGAGACATGTAGCTTCAATTAAATTTTCTTACACCTTGCAGCCAATGATAGACACCTGAGGCATGCACAACATGCCCTTCCTCAAGGAAATCATAGCTGCTTTAGTGCCTTAATGTTTATTTTTTATTAAATATTTGAGACACACAGAGTATGACATCCCTTTACCAATGGGCTGCAACGTGCAAGGAAATTTAATTGAAGCTACATTTCTTTTGCTGTTGTTCTCCTCATCAGAAACTACAAGCAAAGAGAAACTCAGAAGAATGAAGTTTCCAGTTGAAATGTGATGGTTTCTACACATTGCTCAGTAAATCTAAGATCCTTAGGAATTATAGGGGGGGAAACATGAACGTTATAGGGGAGAAATCTGGTGCAGCGCACTAAGTCCATTAAAAAAGTGAACACGAACTGTAATGTAACAAATTGATATCAGTGCCTATGACACACAAAAGGACACAGGTTCACTGGTGCATTCTGTTGGCCACTAACAGTAAATCCAATTGGCAGTCTAATCATGAGAATACAGTGGATTTATACAACGTTCAACCACACATGATTTTAGTAGAGGCTGTTGTGAGGCAAACAGTCTTGAGCAATGGATTGTAGAGGGGCCCACAGGACCCACCTGCCTGAAGAGAGGCAGGCCCAGCAGGTGACCTGCCTCAAAATATCTAAAGGCCCTAACTAACTAACTAACAAATGGCCTCTTACACAAGGCAGAATTACCAAATAAGGGCGAATTCCATAAGTCGCCATACATCCTCATCTTCCCCCGGCAAAACCAGGCCCGACTCGCTGCCTTGTGGCAGGCAGGCTCTCCTCTGCTGTCCTGCCCATCACTCCCTTGAGCTGTATTCATACTATCGTCTCATTCTGCCACAGGTGAATTCTTTTCACCACTCATGCCCTTGGCTTCCACAGGATTATCGACCCGTATTTGGGAGCCCCCATCTGAATGGGAGAAATACCACATGTAGATGCCTGTTTCCATGCCTAGTATATTTTAATATACTGTAAAATCTAGTATATTTATTTTATTTTTTTCTTTTATAGTTTATGGTCAAATTGGTTTCCATTTAACACCCAGTGTTCATCCCCACAAGTGCCCTCCTCCATGCCCATTACCTCCCTTCCCCTCTCCCCCACTCCCATCAGCCCTCAGTTTGTTCTCAGTGTTCAAGAGTCTCTCAAGGTTTGCCTCCCTCCCGCTCCCTATTTATTTTTCCTTCTCCTCCCCCATGGTCCTGTTAAGTTTCTCCTGTTCCACTTAGGAGTAAAAACATATGGTATCTGTCCTTCTCTGCCTGACTTATTTCACTTAGCATAAGACCCTCGAGTTCCATCCATGTTGTTACAAATGGCAAGATATCATTCTTTCTCGTTGCCATGTAGTATTCCATTGTATATAAAAACCACATCTTCTTAATCCATTCATCAGTTGATGGACATTTAGGCTCTTTCCATGATTTGGCTATTGTTGAAAGTGCTGCTATGAACATTGGGGTACATGTGCCCCTATGCATCAGCACTTCTGTATCCCTTGGGTAAATTCCTAGCTGTGCTACTACTGGGCCATAGGGGAGTTCTACTGTTATTTTTTTGAGGAACCTTCACACTGTTTTCCAGAGTGGCTGCACCAGTTTACATTCCCACCAACAGTGAGGAGGGTGCCCGTTTCTCCACGTCCTCACCAGCATCTATAGTCTCCTGATTTGTTCAAAACCTAGTATATTTTAAACAGTATCTTTTTCACGTTTTGCAAACCATGACTTTCCTTCCTGCTCCTTTATTTTCCAAGTTATTCTGGGCCTCATATCCATCCTGTGTAGTTTTGCATTTATTTTTTGGTGCAAAAAGGTGGTTTTATTATAGCATGAGATAGGCCCTGTGGGCACCAAATGCCACAATGGGGTTGTGAAGAGTGACTGGTCATATACTATGCAGTTGGAGGAGGTGAAGGCAAAAGGGAGGCCTCCAAAAGGACTATCATATGCTTAAAAGGACTCCTAAGATACCAGAGGCCTTATATTTTTCATTTTCTTAATCCTGGTCTACAGAGAGGTACTAAGCAGGGAACTAAAGGGAAAACTAATGTCCTTGACTGAAATCCCAGGACCAGACCCCGTCAGCAATAGGAATCTTGGGCTCAATGCGTTCCCCTTTGGATCTTTCCTAATGGGAATGTTTGCAATATATTCAGGACTTTATTTCAAAGTGACAAGTGTTGATGCCCTACTGAAAGCCTGGTGGGAAAATGTAGAAGACTCCAGGTTATAGGGGAGAAGAATTCTAAAGACCTAACCTTGAGTGTCATTCCTGAGAAGATTTTAAAACTTAGGTGAAAACATGAGGCAGAAAAGCATCAAAAACAGAGAAATCAACATTTGTGATTTCTAAGTGCATGGAATTTTAGGGGAAAAGATGACACGGCCTCCGACCTGGGACACCAAGCTTACCTGTCAGCTGGTCATTTCTTCTTTCTCCTCGCCCTCTAGATTTCTTTCTCAGAAGATATTTGTGAAGAAATCACAGCTGCATCAGGAGAAATGCCTGTAAAGGCACCAAGAGAACTTATCACCAGAAACGTGCTTACTGGCAGGCAGGACTTTGAAATGCAGAAAGGCCCAACTTCCTAGTTGTTTGTGTCAGAAGATTTTCAGAAACTTAGACTACCTACCTGGAGCCCAATCTCTGTGCTTTCCTTCTGTAGTTTCAGGGGCTTCCACTCTCACAAAACCCAAGGAACAGTGTGCTGTATGGACCTCATCCTCCCACACTCATGTAGAGGAGACCCTGTTACCTCTCCTTGAGCAAAAGCCTGCACCCAATTCCCATTAATTAATGGGAAGCCTTGCCGACTAACCTTGGCCTCAAGTAGAACCACCTGGATCATTTAATTAAATGGACACTGTTGTTTCCATCCACACCAATTGACAAAATCTGAGGAGGGGGGCAGCAGCAAGGGTCGGTTTGGAGACTCCACATGCGATCCCATTGGGAACCATTTGGGGAAGTGAGGAAGGCTATGGTTATTATCCAGATTTAAACCCATTTCTTCTCCACTGATTAGAGTTTCTTGACATTGTAAAAAGAGTTACAAACTTAAGAGCCGAGCACACCTCAGCTGTTAAGCCAACCTTTTCCATGTCTTCCTCATTCCCAATGACAGGGCTCAAAGGAGCCACAGGGGTCTTCCCAGTCCTCCCTCCTAATTGGCTTGGAGAAACTACTCTCCATGCTGGATATAAAACTGTCCCTGTCCTTACTGACACCTGAGCTACACTCTTAGGGCTCAAGCTCCATCCTACAAAGCACCCTTGCCTCAGAGAACTAAAGTAGTTCAAAGAATATAGTTCTCCCATAAATAGCAATGGGTCCCTGTCTATGAATTTATTCTTTTGTGTCTAGGCCTTTTGAGCATTATACACCCATTTATCCTTAGCTTCTCTGCCCCAATTCATTTACTGGACTGAGGTTTCTTTGAAAAATGTGATGCCAGAATTTCTTTTTCCCAAAAAGGGGGAAAATCTAGAATTTGACAGTAGTAACCACAGTTGCAAACAAGGGGAAATAAATGACATTTCAATGTGTTTTCTATGCTCTGTCTCTGATGGCACTTTAGCTGAGATTAGTGGTACTGATCATTTAGTCCTATTGGATGAGCTACCAACCTCCTTGTGAGGAAAATTTTAAACTGATATTGGCACAATCCACAGTGCATCACTCATCAAGTTTCATATAGATCCCCGAACATCTCTGCCTAGAATTAATCATTACCCTATAAATAAAGAAATCCAACAGGGCATCAAGCACATAATAGAGGCTTGCAAGGCTCAGCACCTAGATCATGGGTCAGGTTCAAGTCATCTTGGGCCACAGCTGCTGCGAAGGCCAGGACTTGGGACCATGGCAACCTGGGGGGAGGGGTTGCCCTGGCAACCAGGAAGTCCTGGCAAGGGAAGGGGATATTAGGAGGGGAAGTTGTACCAGTCCCTGTAACACCTCTATCGTAATGTGAGAAAACCGAAAGGCTGAGGATGGTAGTTTTATTAGGACTCCTGAGCAATAAATAACATTGTTATCTGTCTGCATCTTGCTGTTTCCAACATTCATGCACTAGTGACTTTGATTTCCACTGAAAACCAATTTTTCCCTGAACCTGACCCATGCAGACCTTTTTAAAATATTCCAGTTGATAAGGATAGCCAGTCTCTTTTTACCTTCACTTGGGGAGAATGGCAATGCACCTGGTCAGTAACGCCTCAGAGTTCCAATGAAGGTCCATCCTATATGTAACAACCTTAAAACCTATCTTGGATGATAGTAAGTTTTCTGAAGTCTGTCCTTTGTTATACTATGTACATAAGTTTGTTTTCTGCTCTCCTTCTCAAGGTTCTTTGGATGATACTAGCATACACCTGTGAAAACTTGTGGCTTCAAAGAGACTAAGTGCCCAAAGAAAAATTGCAGTTTACTCAAAGCCAGCTTAGAAATTTAAGGCACCTGCTGTCAGAGCAAGGACTAGATTTCAAGGGATCCTGAAAACCAAAATTGAAAACAAAGTACCCATTCTGAAACTTTCTGGGAATGTTTGGTGATTGCCAAAATTGGATTCCAAAATTCTCTTACAGCTCAAAGTGTATACGCTTTACTAAAACAGGACAAACCTAACCCTATTATTTGGAAAGAGGGGGGTGACATAGTAATTGAGACTTCAACAAAAAGTCTACCTCTATAAAAAACTTCTCAAAGTCAACAACCAAAACACAAGCAAGCCAGTTAAGAAATGGGCAGAAGACATGAATAGACACTTTTTGAAAGAAGATCGCCAGATGGCTGACACATGAAAAGATCCTCAGCATCACTCATCATCAGGGAAACACAAATCAAAACACTGACAAGATACCACCTCCCACCTGTCAGAAGGGTATAATTAACAACACAAGAAACCACAGGTGTTGGCGAGGATGAAGAGAAGGGGAACCCTGTTGCACTGCTTGTGGGAAACCAAAGTGGTGCAGCCATTCAGAAGAACAGTATGAGGTTTTAAAACTGAAAATAGAATTAGTAGTGCCTGGATGCCTCAGTTGGTGGAGTGTGTCACTCGTGATTTTGCCTCAGGTCTTGATCTCATGGACATGGGTCAAGCCCACATGGGGCTCCATAGTGAGTATGGAGCCTCTCTCCCCCCACTCACACTTGCTCACTCTCTCTCTCTCAAATAAATAAACATTACAAACAAAGAACAACTTAGTTTCAGTCCATGGTGGCCAAAATAAGATACTTGTATGATTTTACTCTTCCTAAATTTCTTAAGACTTTTTTTGCAGACTTGCACATCATCCATACAGGATGATGATCCTTGCACCTCAGATGTTTTTTGTTTAGGACTCATTTATGGGTTTCCTGCTGTGCATGCACAAGCTGAGGCACCAACCCATCCATAGGAACAGTATCACAAGTAGATCCTCTCCTGAGATAAAGCTACCGCAAGCATCCTTGTCCAAGGGAGCAGCTTTGTAACTTTCTTCCATCATTGCAGTTTTTCTCTTTTTCACTAGACCACCTGGAACTAAGTAAACAACTGGGGCTTAATCAAGGCATTTTTCCCCCAACTGTCAGGACTTTTACCTTGAGTGACAATCATTATGTGTTCAGGCTCTTCTCTGTTTCCTGGAGAAATTACAAAACTTCCCCATCTCATGAGAAAAATGTAGTCTGTTGTTCTTCATGTCAGTCATTGATATATTCATGCCTCCAAGAGTGTTATGTACAATTACACATCAGCAACGTTGTAAGTAAAATTTTGAATAAAGTAACCTATTCTGGGGTCCCTGGGTTGCACAAGTTGAATAAGCCTCCGAGTGTTGATCTTGGCTAAGGTCCTGATTTCACGGTTTGAGTTCCAGCCCCACATCAGGCTGTTCACTGAAGGTGCAGAGCCTGCTTGGGATTCTGTCTTCCCTTCCCTGTCCCCTCCTGTGCTCACACACACACACACACACTCTCTCTCTCTCTCAAAATAAATTTAAATAAAAATGTAATCTATTCTAGTAATAAATAATAAATTACAGGCATAAAATGAAACCATTTATAATTATCATATAAGCATCTGTACAATTATGTTGTTAATGGTCCCAGCAATGAGGTCAAGAGTCTTATCAGTAATATAACAGTTTGTCCTGTAATAATGAATACTTGAAATTATCTTTGAATGTGTATCTTTCAATATAAGAGAGTATACCTGCCCAACATTTATCTGGGCATGGGGTTTGAAGAGCGTTGTGCCAAGACAGTTAAAAGGTTAGAGGCTCCTTCAGAAAATAGGGGTAAGGGTAATTGTTTCTGAGTTGTAATGCAACTGACCACAGAGAAAGCTGTAGGGAAAACTAGGTTTTAGGGAATGCAAGCATAGACCAAGTGGTGAACATTGTGCCTTGTAGCCTAGGAGAAATGTTGAAGTCTTGATAGATGAAATGCTCAAGGAAATCCATTAGCAGGTTTACATGATTTCAGTTATAATTGTAATAGTGAACTTCCTGGGACAGAAGAAAATGCAGGTGGATGTGTCAGGAGATGTATATAAAAAGATGCTGGTGGGTAGTCCATAATAAATAGACGTTTCCTGTCTGAGGAACTGAAATGGATAGGTGTGAAGTTCACTTGGTCTATGTTAAGCTTTGATGTCAACTGACTATTGAAAAGAAACAGGTTACAAGGATTGTCTTCACGAGTCTCAATTATCTTAAAATCTTTATTTATTTATTTATTTATTTATTTATTTATTTATTTAGAGAACTCATCAGGGAGGGGCAGGGCGGGGGGTGGGGGAAGAATCCCAAGCAGGCCCTGTGCTGTCAGAGCAGAGCCTGATGTGGGGCTTGATCTCACAAAACCTGAGATCATGACCTGAAACAAAATCAAGAGATGCTCAACCATTGAGCCACCCAATCTCATGTCCGTTTCTTAGTTCAGCCAGAACAACCTGAAAGGGACAGGAATTCTGACACCCCAAAAATAGGATAGGACATTCTTGCTCCATGGGAGGAGCCAATCCACTCATCACCTTGTTTTCCATTTCTGAACATCTAGTGGTGAAGTTTTACAAAGTAAACATACATACACTTTGTGAAATGGAATTGAGGCATAGTAGTGCCTTCAATGGTCTCTATTTTGACCCAGTCTGTACTTTGTAACTGATTCCATTCTTTCCAGCTCACCTTTTAGCTCAGGCTGAAGCCCCAGCAGGCAAAGCATCCCAGGAGGGGAAAGGAAACTACACCCTCCAGCAATAGGGACTGCCCTGAGCCAGCAGGACCCTACTTCCCTAACTGCAACACAGTGATTGGCCTGATCTTCACCACCTGCATGTACCACCACCCTTTGTCCTACATTTTCTTTATATAAACCTGGAAGGATTTTCAGCAGGTTGGGGACAGTGTTTGAAATGTTAGTCACCTGCCTTTTTTTTTTTTTAATGTTTATCTTTGAGAGAGACAGAGACAGAGTGTGAGCAGGAGTGGGGTAGAGAAAGAGGGAGACACAGAATCCAAAGCAGGCACCAGACTGAGTGGCCAGTACAAAGCCCAACGTGGAGCCCAAACCCAGAACCACGAGATCATGACCTGAGCCAAATTCAGATGCTTAACCAACTGAGCCACCCAGGTGCCCTTAGTCACCTGCCTTCTTACTGTTGCCCTCCCTGAAGAAAACCCTTTCCTGTTTTGTCACCTCTCATCCCCCTGCTCTTCTAGCCGGCTCTGGAGGTACTGCACAGACCGGGTTTGGCCACTTGCCACTGACAAAATCCAAAGGCAGAGAGATGAGAGGTGGTGAAACAAGACAGGATGTTATTTCAGAGAGGCTGACACTGGAAAGATGGCTGAATAACGTCTCGAAGACTGTCTCCAAGGTGCTGAATATACTTCCAGGTTTATGTAAGGGAAACGGGGAGGGGGGGGAGGGAGGGCAAAAGTGAATTGGTACCTGTAGGTAAACAGTGAAGTCTGTTATTGTCTAGGAGTCAATCTGGGGTGGGGTCTTTCTGGCTCAGGGCAGTCCTTGTGGCTTGAGGGGGTAGTTCCAGTTCCCCTCAGGATCTTCCTCCTGAACCAGAAGACAAGCTGGAAGGAACCCAGTGAGAAAGTTTGAAGTCAAAATTGAGGCAGCCAAAGTCCTCTTTCTTGGATTTTGTCAGTCGTGAGTGGCAGAACTGGGTCTGTCTGGGGTCACTGGAGCCAGGTGCTCTTGCACCCTTGGGTCCTGCTTACAAAGTAATTACCACAATGTATCTAATAAACACATCCCTCATCTCCCATAGTTAATATGTGTGTACGTGTGTGTGTGTTGAGAACACTTCAGATAGTGTCTCTTAGCAAATCTCACTAGTATTCACTGTAGTCACCGAGCTATAAACCTTCAGTGCTTACACATTCTGCATAAGTAATCCTTTCTGCCATTTGACCAACATCTAAACATTTCCCCCATCCTCAGTTCTGACAACAAACATGCTAATCTTTAATAATTTTGCCTTTTTAATTTCTGCATATGTGCGATTTCATACAGTATATATTTTTCTGTGTGTGACTTATTTAACTTAAGAAAATATCGGGGCGCCTGGGTGGCTCAGTCAGTTGAGCGTCTGGCTTTGGCTCAGGTGATGATCTCCCGTTCGTGGGTTTGAGCCCCACATCAGGCTCTGTGCTGACAGCTAGCTCAGAGCCTGGAGCCTGTCTTCAAATTCTGTGTCTCCCTCTCTCTCTGCCCCTCCCCTGCTCACGCTGTCTCTCTCTCTTTCTCTCTCTCTCTCTCTCTCTCTCAAAAAAAAAAAATAAAACATTAAAAAAATTTTTTTAAAGAAAATATCTTCTAGCAACCTCTACGTTTCTGGAAATGGAAAAATTTCTTTCTTTTCTGAGGCTGATATATATATCAAGAATAAATTAGATGAGGGACCTCTACTATAAAGGAGTTAATAGCAGTAATGAACTTTTAATTTTTATTTATTTTTAAAATTTACTGATTTATTTTGAAAGAGAAAGAGAAAGAGACAGAGAGAGGGAGGGAGAGAGAGAACAAGAAGGGATGGAGCAGATAGGGAGACAGAGGATTTGAAGTGGTCTCTGTGCTGACAGCAGAAAGCCCGATGTGGGGTTTGAACTAACCAACTGCTAGTTCATGACCTGAGCCAAGGAGGGACATCGAACTGACCGAGCCATTCAGGTGCCTCCAGCGATGAACCTTTTATAAAGAGTTACCTGCCTAGCAGTGCAAACATATGTTTGATGAACATTTGCACTTTCCTTTTTCTTTGAATGTAGTTCCTCTTTCTTGAGATGTAAATCCCTACCCCCTCTCCTTAATTCAAAATGGCATATAAGCATCAATTGTCTTTCTTTGAACCTCATATCTTTGAGGTTCCCATTGTTGCACATGAATTTAGCCTCAGTCCTTCCATCCTGACCCAGAGTTTACCTTCTAGGCCTGCAGGATGGGGGGGGGGGGGGACGACTACTTGACTATCCCCAGGTACAAGAAAAGAAAAACAGACAAGTAAAAAGACAAGGGTTAATGGTCCCTGTTAATGGTTATTTATGACACAGCTGGCATACTCTGTCCTTGAGGTAATAACTATTTCTTTGAAACACCCCTATGACCCTAAACCTTGCCTTCAGAATGACAAGTGTTTTCCTGCAGACCAGGATAAGGGCCCTCTCCTTATCTCTTCGTAGTCCCCTGCAATGACTGCTCAACTCTCCTTCTGTACCTCCTGCTTGCTTGCTTGCTCATTATAAAAAGCCCTAAGTTCTTGGACTCAGGGCCGCACATTTAGAGTTGTGTGTTAACTCCGTGCAGTCCTGGCCGGTAATAAAGACTCCCTTCATTCGTCTTCAGTGGTCTCGGTTGGTTTCTGTGTCTCTCGGGATAACACCCATAATTAAGAAATTATTATTTTTTCTTGTGAACCTGCTTTAACTCAGTTTAATTATTAGACTGGCCAAAGCATAGAGAACAGATGTTCTCTATGTACACATTCATTCACATTGTACACACACAGGTCATTGACAATTGACCTCTGTTCTTCAGAGCCAAAATATAATGTGAAGACAGAGTTTGGGGGAAAAAAGGAATAATAGCTTTATACTTTTGCCAGGCAAAAGAAGCTAAAGCAGGTTAAGGCCTTCAAAATTGCAAGCCCACCCAGAGGAAAGGGTTGGGGGTTTTATAGGGAAATACAGGATCCATCCGGTTTCGACAAGAATTGTGTTTGTGCTGCCAGCCTTGGTCTTCACATTTCTGATGTGCTACTTGGTTCCTTAAAAAAAAAAAAAGGCTAAGAAGGGATGATGGGAGGTTTCACCAAGAGAAAAAAGATTACTAAGTTTAATAACAAGCCTTGCTGATGGTTTAATGCCACCATTTTGATGTGTTCAACTTTATGCTTTTAAGTCGTTTTCATTTCAGTCAGTAGGACAACTGTCATTAGATCACTTCGCATTTTACTCAATATTTTCTAGAATGGCTACAATAAGGAAAACAGGATAACACCAAATGGTGAAAATAATGAGGAATTAGAAATCTCAAATACTGCTGGAAGGAGTTAAAAAATACATTCACTTGGGAAAACTGTTTGGCAGTGACTTTGCTACTGAAGGGGAACATTTTACCATTCCAAATTGTGTCTCTTTGCCATAAGGATTACTTTAAAGGAGCAGACAAAGGAAAAGCTCTGAAACCCAGTAGAAGTTTGCTTTTGAATGAGACATTTGCATGTATAATGGAAAGCTCCAAGTGGAAAAGTATCTCCCTCGGGGTAGAAAAAAGAGGGGGAATGTGTAAATTGCCAGAAACTCTAATAGGTGGAGAAGGCATGGATTTAAGTCTGGACTACAACCATAGCCATGATACTGTTTTTGGTCTGGTCACCTCTCCAAATGCTTCCCAATAGGATCACGTGTGGAATTTCAAAAAATGATCATATCGCTTGCCCTCCCCCTCAGATTCTGTCAATTGGGGTTTGTTGAAACAATGATGATGTTTTAGTTAAGTGCCCCAGGTGATTCTAAGTGAAGCCAGGATGAAGCAGGAAGGTTTCCCATTAATTTAAGAGAGTCAAGTGCAGGCTTTGGTTCTAGCAGAGGTAACAGGGTCTCCTCTTCAGGAGTTGGAGAGGATGAGGTCCGTGTGATGAAGTGTGCCCATGCTGGAGCAGCATCTGTGGAAGGAGATGTGGGCATCTGTGGGAGGAGAAGCCCCAAGAAAACAGAGGAGGAAAACTCAGAGATTGACCTCAAGGTTTCTGAATAGCTCCTGACACAAAGGACTAGGAGGTTGGACTTTTCTGCATTACAAAGTCCTGCCTGCAGGTGATCAATTTACAAGTGAAGACGCCCCAGTTCAGGGATTGAAAGACGTTTTCTCCTGAAGCAGCTGTGATATCTCCAGCAAAATCTTCTGAGACTAAAGAAACCTCTGGGACTAGGTGATAGAAGAAATGGCCAGTTCTTCAGGTAAGCTGTGCGTCCAAGGGCAGAGACCGCGTCATCTTTTACTCTTGAAATTCCATGCAAACTGAAATTGCAAGTGTTGATTTTTCTAGTTCTGAGGTTTCTGCTTTATTTTCTCACCTAAGTTTTAAAACTTTTTAGATGATACTTGTAATAGGTTAACTTACTTATGGAATGTAATAGGTCAACTTATAAGATATCAGAGAGCTTACTGTATATAAGTTCAGCTTAAACTCCCATTCTGGTAAGTAATTAAAGGTTGGGCAACCAGACTCTACCCTAAGAATGTAACTCAATAACGAACATTGTGACCTAAGGGTTAACTTGTTTTTCAAGATTCTGTTAAGCAACCCCACCCCATTTACTAAGACCTGGCCAAGACAAGGTAAAAGTCGCATAGTCACTGCCCCGCGGTATCTTAGGTGTCTAACTATGATTGGTCATTTTAAAAGGACAAAAAACTTCAAAATGAGAGGTTCCCGCCAAAACTAACGTCTGTGTATTACAATATAATTGGCTACCATGAAATGCTGTAAATTGTAATTGGTTAACTAAATAATGACGTATTCTGCCTTGCTAATGTCCATATAAGCTCACTGCCACCCTTGTTCGTGGCCACTGTCTGCACTTTTCTCCTTAAGATCTGGAGATCAGGTTTGGCCCGGCCATGAATAAAATCTTGCCTCGCTTCTATTCGGCGTTTGGTGGTCTTTTTCGACAACACCCTGTTTCATACCCAAGATTGGGTTTTTAGAACACTCTTTCTCTGTATCCCTGAGCCTTCTCTCCCTTCCCTGACTTCAAATTAAAGTCCTGCAAGTACTGAAATATTCCCTTTGTGAACGATCCACGGGGGAAGGCGTTGAGCCCAAGATTTCTATTGCTGATGGTGTCCGGTCCTGGGATAGCACTCAAGGAAAAGAGTTCCCATTTAGGTCAGATCTGGATGCTTTACCATTTTTCTGTAGACGAGCATTAAGAAAATGCACGAATACACAGGATGAAGATGAGACCCACATTAACTCCAAAGTTCTCTGATAAAAAAGAAGACTCTTTAGAATGTGAAAAAGACACCCTATTTTCAATTATTTCATTATAATTTACTTAATTCCTGCTGATCTGAAATGCTTTAACTTGGCTTTGTGCTCTCTGCTAGGTTTCTCCCCTATAATGATCACATTTTTCTTCTCATTTGTAAGGGTTTTAGGTAGATTTACTGAGTGACATGCAGAACCCATCCCATTTCAACTAGAAACCTCTTCTGAGTTTCTCTTTGCCTGTAGTTTCTGATGAGAAAAACAGAGGCAAAAGAAATGTCAGTAGGATTAAATTTTCTTCCACCATGCCACCCACTGATAAACATTAGAGGTAGGCAGAGTATGACATTCCTTAAAGAATTCACAATTGCCTTCTTGTTAGTGCTTTGCTAGTGGCAAAAGAGAAGCTGAGCTTGGGGAGAGCAAGACTTCCAGTATCCTGTAAGTCTTCTTTACTATCTGAAAATCCTTTAGAAACTGCTTTTATCTCTATGCCTCCAATTTCAAGTATATAATCAGTGGCTTCTCACAATCATACAGCAGCTCTTGGTGCCCACATTTCCTTTCCCTGAGCTTTAATAAAAACAGCTTTTTTGACCAAAGAGGTCTCCAGAATACTTTCTTGGCCACTTGCTCCCAACCAGGATCCCACCAGTGTCCACTGGACAATGAATGCCCTCACCTTTGTGTAGTAGAGATATTGACCGCTTGGCCTGGGGTTTCTAAATCCCTCACACCTACATCCTGTAGATTGTTAGTTTACTCCACACTCATGATAAAAATATACTCTTCTATTTACCTTATATTTTCAGAACAAGAAGAATTCCATAATTCACATGCTTCCATCTTAGAATTCTGAAATAGAACAGAGGAGAAATGAGGATTGCAACAAAAGCTTTCAACGAAACACTATATTGTGGAAGCATCTGGCACAGTGGTCAAGAAACAATTCTTGAGATGTTGGATGGTGCAAGATAGTTTATTGAAGTAGTACAGAGACTGGACCTGTGGGCAGAGAGAGCTTTACTTTGGCGTCATGAAGCTTATATGTTCTAGGGGGGAGGGTAGGTGCATGGAGTATTAGATCACAAATGTTCCTTTGAATTTTTTTTAAGTTTATTTTCTTATTTTGAGAAAGAGACAGAGCACATAAGGGAGGGAGGGTGAGAAATGGGGAGAGAAAGAGAATCCCAAGGAGGCTCTACACTCTCACTGCAGAGCCCTATTTGGGGCTCTACCTCACAAACTGAGATCACGACCTGAGCCAGAACCCAGAAGCAGAGGCTTAACCCACTGAGCCACTCAGGTGCCTCTTCCTTTGAATTTCTAACTTTCCTTCTGCAAGATTTCTCTGGTGATTACCATTCGGTTCAACGTTAATTATTGAGGAGATATACAGGTGGTCAGGAGACCCCTTAAGCATGTAGCAACCAGCACTTACTTGATGCTTATTAAAACTATGCAGGCTCTAAGTCAGTGTTCTGGGGTAAAGATGGACAGTTTTCTGTTTGTAACCCTCATCATACTAGACGCAGAAATAATAGCTGTTTTATTTATACCATTCATTGTGGTTGCATTGATAGTGTGAATAGGAGACTTAGCATCAATATCCAAAACTAGATTTATGAGTTTAATGTCATTGAAAATGTTTCTTAGTTACCATGACCATTTTCTACTCTTCACTTGTTTTTTCTTAGTTTATTTATTTAGTGTGTAAGAGAGGGGGAGATCGAGAGAACACAAATGGAGAAGAGGCGGAGAGAGAGACAATTTAAGCAGGCTCCCTGCCAATCATCTCAGAGCCCATTGTAGCTCAAACTCTGGAGCCTTGAGATCACAGTCTGAGCTGAAAGCAAGAGTCAGACGCTTAACTGAGACATCCAGGTGTCCGTCCACTCTATCACTTTTAATATGTATAGAAGTACTTTCTAAATGTATGGATGTTTGCATGAAGTGTAAAAAAGGAGATCAATTTTGTGGGGACACTTCTTGTTTCCATCATCTTTTCAGCTTTGACACCTGTTATGAACACTGCTTTAGGTTCCCCTCTGGATATTGACCAGTGTGTCATTTGAGATCAACTCCAGGTCAGATAACCTGGGTTAAAACCTAACCCCTTCCATGTACTGGATGCTTGACAAAATATTTAGAGAAATGCAAGAATAACGTGTTTGCTCTCATAGATAATTGTTTATAATTCTCATTATTATTTACTTTCCATTAATTTGTGAAAAATGGGTAGATGCTAACTAACTAGGAAATGCTCAGAAAGACTCGTTGTTGTCTTTTGTGCTATTCTAGTAGAACCTGTGGTTGTTATGAAGCCCGTTTAGTTCCAAGTCCTCCAAGAGTTCCTGCCTTTGAGTTCTTCCTCTTTGGTATTCAAAGATATATTCCTTGGCCAATACTGCAATGCCTTGTTACAAATACAGAATCTGGGGGCACTTGGGTGGCTCAGGCAGTTAAGCATCTGACTCTTCCTTTCAGCTTAGGTCAGTAGTTCATGGTTTCTGAGATGGAGCCCCAAGTCAGGCTCTGCGCTGACAATGGGGAGCCTGCTTGAGATTCTCTCTCACTCTCTCTCAAAATATGTATATAAACTTAAAAAAATAAAGCTCTCCAATGCACTGTTGTGAAATTTTAATTCACATTAGAATATGCTAAGCACATTGTAATACACCCTAACTTTCCATCAAAGAAATAGACACCACATATACTACATGATGTAAATACAGGATTAAAAAATGTGTATCCTTTTCTTGATGTATTGATTTTATAAATTCTCTTGAATAAACACAGTATGTATAATGGTTCTTACCTCAAAGTTATAAAATACATGAGAGCATATTATTGTGTTCAAAATGATCTTCCTGCAGAAAGCAGGAAACTCCTCTAAGCCAGAACCAGTTCTCCTAATGTACCTGAACAACCAGGAATTCACTTCTTGGTGAGTCACAGACAGAATCTATACCAGCTGGGGTTGTCACACAAAGGAAACTTGATTTGCAAAATTAAGGAGATCACAGGGAATAACTTCCAAAGCAGAGACTCAGGAAAGGGAATGATTTCCTTTTATGTAAAGTCAGCATGGATATTTAGAGGGGGAGCCCATCATCTTATGTAAAGCTGGGGAAAAGGTTGCACCTTGGCTTTAAGAAAACAGTTCTATACAGGGGCGCCTGGGTGGCTCAGTTGGCTGACTGACCGTCCGACTTCAGTTAAAGTCATGAATTTGCAGTCTGTGAGTTCGAGATGTTGCGGTTCCACAACAACTCTAAAATGAGGGACTAAGGTCTGTGGGTACAATCAGGTAAGCAGTGAAGCTCCGGTCTTGGGGTCCAGCTGTGACATCAACTCCCTTTTTTATATTAGGTACCATTATGAACGCTGCCTATGGCCACTTGGTGACTGTGGTATTTGTTGCAGTGACTGCTGCTCTTCAGGGATGTGGCCATAGAATTCTCTCAGGAGGAGTGGGGATGCCTGAACCAAAGTCAGCGGGAACTGTACAGGGATGTGATGTTTGACAACTACGGACACCTCCTCTTCTTAGGTGAGGACAACTCCTTCCAGACATCCCAAACCACACTCAGGGTTTTGTTCTTTCCTTTGAAGACTGTCTCTTGGAAGCTTCCTCTTTGCATGACTGAGATTCAGATCCCTGCAGTAAGGGAAAGAAGTAGGGGTTTGTAGATAGAGAGCAATATCTTCATGAGGTTTTCTTTTCAGCTTCAGCTTCCCCTTCCTTAAGATAAGATCATCACTTGTGTAGATTAGTGGTAATTGGAAACATTGATTGGCATAAAAATGGTACTGCCCACTTAAACTCCCAACTGGTACTCATTACTGTAGTTGTGGTACTTGGAAATGAAGTCATGATGTGAACATTGGAAATTCCTCTCAGCATTTGGGAAATAATTTTCTAGAATTCTACAGTGTCTTCCTTTGTGTACTGAGCCCAATATTGGGTTGAAAGATAGAATCTGTGAAATACTTATATTCCTTTTTTTCTGATAAACAGGTCTCATTGTGTCAAAACCAGACCTGGTCATTTTTTTGGAACAAAAGAGGGAGCACTGGGATATGAAGAGAAAGAAGACCGTAGCCTAACACCCAGGTAGGTGAGCATGAACAAAACAGATGACAAAGGGGAAATGCAAATAGGGTGAAGATAGACTTTAAAATGTGGTTCAAGTAGCTCTCCATGAATGGAAATTAGTTTGAGAAGCCTAGTTTTATGTCTGTCCCTCTCATAACAGAACATCAGCTATCCAACGCATCATACTCATATTCTCTAAGGATTCTTCCTCCTGCTCCAGTGATGGTCCATCATATCCACAGTGAGTGCTAGGAGACTCCCCTTGAGTTTGAGGGTCTCCAAAATCTGAGAGCTTCTCCATTGCTTTGAGGGCCCTGGGGAATTCTCCATATTTCTGAAAAACTGTATCCTAAGCAATTTCCAATTTCTGTTTTGCCTCCTGGGAGAAGTGTGTCAGGGTGGTAGGGGACATATTATGTTTTGGTGCCCAATTCCCAGGAACACTGGAGACAGGGATCACATGATTTCTGGGTTATTCTTTCCAATGTTCCTGAAGTTTTATTCTTTATTTTTAAAATTTTAATGTTCATTTATATTTGGGGGGGGAGAGAGAGAGAGAGAGAGAGAGAGAGCAGATTGTGGGGGAGGGGCAGAGAGAGAGGGAGACACAGAATATGAAGCAGGCTCCAGGCTCTGAGCTGTCAGCACAGAGCCCAACGTGGGGCTCAAACTCACAAACTATGAGATCATGACCTGAGCCGAAGTCAGATGCTCAACTGACTGAGTCACCCAGGTGCCCCACTGGGGCTTTAATCTTAATCTTAAAAAACTGAGATTCAGTAATTTCATCAGATAGCAAAGCACTTTCTAAAATGAGAAAATCTAATCCTTTATTTCACTTCAGAAGTTCATTTTTCTTCTTATGAACGATAAGAAATTTCTACTCAATGCGTTCCATTCCTCAATGGTGAAATAATTTGTCTATGTGTCTTCTAGCATTCCTACCTACACTAATGCCACAGGGGAACTAGAACATTGAGTACTTGGAACTCACAGCCTATAATTAAGTCTCAATGGTTACCTTATTTCTTAGTAACTTGATCATTTTCATCTTTTTTCTTGTATAATATGAAATTCCTGTGCCTTTATCAAAAATATTTTCACGTTCTGAATGGTTCTTATGAGATTCATTTTTGACTTATTAGATCAAAAGTTCTGACATAGCATGTGCTTCACGAGGTGTGAAGTAAATAATTTGGGTTTACATGTTGGTCCTGCAGAGTTTTCCTGATATCATTTAGTTACCTGTTCTCTCTTCTTTCTCCATGAGTATCTTTAAGACGATCATTTGAATTGTTTGCCATGCTATATTGGATTGACATTTGAATAAAATGGATGTTTTCATGTTGGCTTTTAGACTGTGATTTACTTACTTGTTCTGGATGTTTATTTCACAGCTGTTATTATGTGTCCTGTGAAGAATGTTAGGCACCTGGTCGCAATGTAACCCATTCCAGGTTTATGCACATCATTTCCTCTTTGCTCTCTACTAGATCCTTCCACTGTAAGGTTGACATATTTTCTCTGTTGTCATTAAGTATCTTTATGGAAAGATGTGCATAAGTCATCTCATTTATTATGGAAGCTTCCTCCTTAGTTTCACTTTCTTTGTAGTCTGTCTGCAATGGAAAATGAAGGATTTCTCCTGAGTTTGCCTTAGAAATTGCTGTTTGAAGTAGAGATTGTGACTCAGGGCTCAGTCTTGTAAATTTCCATATCACTCTGCCCTCCCGTCCCATAGATATTCTTCCTTATCTCTTTTCTTTTGCTCCAGATAAGAAAATATGCATTGTATATATTCTAATGTCTTAAAATTGTAAAATATAATCCAGCAGAAAAGACAAATGAGCGCTAGACTTTCATTGCTATAGACGGCTCAAAACCAACAACTATTTCTGAGTGTGTGTGTGTTTGTGGTGTGTTTGCAAGTCACAGAAACCTTTCTTCACAAATAGATGTATAAGTTTAATGCCACTGAAAACATTTCTTAGTTTCAGGGAGAGGAAACCTTTTTATTCTATCACTTTTATTCTTTTTTATTCAATTTGTAATTTTCTTATTTTATGTGGTATCATCACTTTTCTCTTTTTGTTAATCAGTTTTGTGGTTTTATTATATTTGTATTACCATTATCACGTTGAAAGTTTCTGTGAACCTTCTTCGAGGGTTGCCTCTGTATAAGAATTCGAAGTTGAATAATCTGGAGAAAGATGAACACTATACTATTCCTGAAACTGTGGCAGATATTCTTTCGAAAGATGAAAAAAAATACTATTGTTCTCATAAGTCACTGTGGATCCATGGATGAATTTATGCAAAAATGTTAGAATGGTATGTAGTGTGTAGTAAATGTTCAAGGAGAATGGCTGTTTCTGTTGATGATGGTAGGATTAGCAATTTGCACATCATTCTGTACATTCAACACCCTCCACTGTTTCTTCTAGATTTTTTTGTTTCTGTTTTTTGTTTCGTTTTTGTTCTTGGAATTTAAAAGTGTGGCTCTCGAAGTGAAGATGTTGGCATCTCACAAGTTTCAGGCTTGTGAGAAATGTACAAACTCAGACCCCACCTAGAAATCAAATCAGAATGTGAGTTGTAAGGAGATCCTCTGTTCGTTTTCATACATCTTGACATTGAAGTGCACGTGTAGCTCACCATCTCTTTTTCATTATTCTATACCTCTGTTTCCTTCTGTAGTACATTATTTTGATAACTATGATTTTGCAGTATGCTGTAAATCAGGAAGTGGTATCACCACATTACTCATTTTTCAGATTATTCTGGCTATGCATTATCCTGTGATATCCATGTGAATGTTCCATTTGGTTGTGATCTATAACCAAAAACAACGTTGGGAATTGGATAGAGATTGCATGAAATTGGTAGCTCACTTTGAGTATACTGACAGTTGAATAGTTTTAAGTATACCAATGCAAGAATGTGGATGTGTTTTCACTTATTTCTTCAATTCCTTCACAATATTTTGTAGTTTTCATTATGCCAGTTTTGACCTCTAGCATTATGTTAAATCTTAGGCAGTTTATTCTTTGTGATGCTACTGTAACTAATTATATTTTTATTTTGGGCATTGTTCTTTGTTATGTATAAACAATGAATTTTTATGTGTTGAGTTTGTAATCTCTAATTTTGTAAAATTTACTCAAGTTTTAACAGGTTTTTCAAAATGAGGATTCTTTAGGGGCACCTGGGCGGCTCAGTGGGTGGAATGTCTGACTGTTGATTTTGGCTCAGGTCATGGGATCAAGCTCTGCCTCAGGCTCCACACCTAGCATGGAGCTTGATTGAGAGTCTCTGCCTCCCTGTGCCCCTCTTCCTACTTGACTCTCTCTCTCTCTCTCTCTCTCTCAAGTAAAATAATTTAAAATGAATAAAATAGGGATTCATCAGAGAAGAAGAAACTATCATGACAGAGTAGGAGGACCCTAGCCTCATCACATCCCACAAACACATCTAGATAACTACCAACCCATCCTAAGTATCCCGAAAAGCTACCTTAAGACTGACAGAGGAACTCCCCTGCTACTGAGACAGCAGAGGTACATCAAAGATTGTAGGAATATAGAGATTTGGCTTGGTGAGCAACAGATTATAGTGGTGCTGAAGGCAGAGAGCTGTGGTTGTGGAGAAGGGTGAGAGAGAGTGGAGCCCAAAGGAGAATGCACAAAGAGAACATTTCCCTAATGTCATTGGCTTGGAAAATGAGAAGGGGTGAATTTTGTGTGTTCTTGTAACCAGTGTGGTTTCAAGCCTTGAGTTTTCAATGTCAGCAGGCTTGGCTGGGAAAGATTCAGTAGGGCACTGCACTGCTCCTGGACAGAACGTAGGCGCATAACCTGGGGGTAGATAGCATGGAAACAGCGATGTGAAGATCACTTGGAGCACACATGAGTGAGCTTAGTCGATATTCTAGGTTTATTTCACTGAGGTGCATGATGGGGAGCAGAGGAGCTGGCTGGTGCCATGTCCTTTCCATGCTCCTCAGCATGAACACAGAGCGCCCTAGGAGAAAGGGCTCAGTGGGGATACTGGCTGTCTGCCTTGCTTAAAACAAGCCCCAACCCCCTATGCTCTGGTGGCACTGCCCTTCTCTGTCAAGCCTGACTCAATCCCAGCAAGGTTGGCCCCTTCCCCAGGAGACCTGCGTAAGCTAAGCTGCTGCCCACACCACAGTGTGACTACACAGTTCTGCAGGGCCTCAGTGCTGGTGGAGTTGATGTCAGGTCTCCTCTCACAAGCAGACCACAGCATAACTAGTTGAAACTCATCCCTGGGCGCCTGGATGGCTCAGTCGGTTAAGCGTCCAACTTTGGCTCAGTTCATGATCTCATGGTTCGTGGGTTTGAGTCCCACACTGGACTCTGTGCTGACAGCTAGCTCAAAGCCTAGAGCCTGTCTTCAGATTCTGTATCTCCCTCTGTCTCTGACTCTCCCCTGTTCGCGCTGTCTCTCTCTGTCTCTCAAAAAAAAAAAAAACCCATAAAACTCATTCCATTGAGGACATGGTCTAACACTGGCAGAAGAGCCTCTGCAGACCACTGGCCTGAGAGAGAAGGAGACACAACTGGTTATTTCAACATACAGAGGGAGGCAGAGACTTAGACAAAATGCCAAGATAGAAGAAATTTATCAAAACGAAAGACCAAGATATGGCCTCGGCCAGAGATGTAAGCAAAACACTTTATCAGTAACATTCTAGATGGAAAATTGAAGGCAACTAGCATAAGGATTCTCACTGGGCTTGTAAAGAGAATACAGCAGTGAGACTCTTACTACAGAGATAAGAGGCTTAACAAAGGATGAGAGATGTAGCATACAATAAATGAGATTAGAAACACACAATGCAATGAACAGATGGCTGGGAGAATCGTAGCAGCAAATTAGTGACCTTGAAGACAAAATAATGGAAAGTAGTGAAGCTTAAGGAATAGAAACAGAATTATGCAACATAAAATAGATTTAGGAAATCAGGGACTCCATCAAACGTGATAACATTTGTATTATAGGGGTCACAGTAAAAGAAGGAAAGGGGGTCAGAAAAGTTATTTCAGGGAATAATAGCAGAAAGCATCCCTCATCAGTTGAAGGAAATAGTCCTCCAAATTCAGGAGATACAGAACTCCACCAAAATCACCAAAAGCAGGCCAACACCAAGATATCTTGGAATCAAATTTGCAAACTATGGGGAGAATGACAAAATATTAAAAAGCAGCAACACGGAAGAAGTATTTCACCTACCATGAAAAACCCAAAAGGCCAGCTCAAGATTTCTCAACAGAAACTTGGCAAGCCTGAGGGAGGGGCATGATATATTCAAAATGCTGAATGGGAAAAATAGGCAGCCAAGAATACTCTATCCAGGAACACTCTCATTCAGACTAGAGGAGTGAGAAAGAGATTTCCAGTCAAGCAGAAACTGAAGGAGGTTGTGACCATTGGATCAGCCCTCCAAAATATGTTCAAGGATAGTTTTTGAATGCAGAGAGACCGAAAGTGATAAAGACAAGAAAGGATGAGAGAAAATCTCCAGAAACAATGCCGAAAGAAGTAATAAAATGGCACTAAATAGATATCTACTCAATAATTCCTTTGAAGGGAAATGTATTATGCACTCCAATCAAAACACATAGGGGGTCTGAATGGATTAAAAAAAAAACCCGGACCCATTGATGTGCAGCCTACAAAAGAGTCAATTTAGACCTGAAGTCACCTGCCAATTGAAAGTGAGGGGCTAGTGAAACTTTATCAAGCAAATACATGTCAAAAGGAGGCCAGTGTAGCAATATGTATATTTGAGAATCTAAAGGTTTTTTTGTTCTTGTATTGTGGTTACCCTCTTTGGTAGCAGGGTACTGCTTGCCTCATAGAATGATTTTGAATGGGTTCCCTCTATTCTACTATTTGTAAGATTTTCATGAAGATTATCAGTAATTACTCTTTTAAAAATATAATGTTCTCTGTTACCTTTTTAAAACTATTTATTTATTTTGAGAGAGAGGAAAGATAAGAGGGGAGAGGTAAGGAGAAAGGGAGATAGAGGGAATCCCAAGCAGGATACCCACTGTTAGTGCAGAGCCCAATGTGGGGCTCAAATTCACAAACTGTGAGATCATGACCTGAGCCCAAATCAACAGTTGGATGCTTAACCAACTGAGCCACCCAGGCGTCCATGGAATTACTTGTTTAAATGTTTGGTCAATTGACTAATGAAGGCATGTGGTGTTGGCCTTTTCCAGATTGTCTAATATGTTAATATGTATTTGCTTTAGGAATCTTTTATCACACTACATGTTTCTCTGGTTAACTGTTGCCTCATTTTCTTGTGCTTTCTTTTCTTTTTCGTTTGTGTGTGTGTGTGCTTAGTATTAATATATTTAAAGCATTGTCAATTTTGTTGTATTGGAGAAATGGAATTATTTTCATTGTTATGTTATTGATTAGTCGGGTCTTTATTTCTCATTTTTTTAGTATTTCCTTTTGATGAATTTCAGCTTAATAACTTCTTTCCTCAGTTCACTGAGTGTAATAAAAGAAAAGTTGAAATACAGTAATTAACTCCATTTATAGGATAAAAAATTGAAAGTGAAGTGTTTAGTAGAAAAATTATCAAAAACGAATACAAATCATTACCAAAATAAATAAATAAATGACTTTCCCTAGGATTTTATATAGATCACGTCATTCCCTAACAGCGATAATTTTACTTTTTCTTTTCCACGTTGTTTGCATTTTAGAATTGTTTTCAGATTATGTATTTTGAGAGCAGGGAATGGGGGGGAAGCAAAGAGATAGAGAAAAAAACCCCAAAGTCTCTGTGCTATCAGGATGGATCCTGATGTGGGGCTCAAACTCACAAACTGCCAGATCATGACCCCGTAGAAAACCAAGTCAGACACAACTGACTGAGCTAATCAAGCACCACCAATTTGGTTACCTTTGATGTATTTTTTCTTGCTTAATTGTTCTGAATAGAATATTCAGTACTATGTGGAATAGAAGTGGGAAAGTCGCTTCTATACCTTGTTTCTGATCCTATAGGAGGAGCTCTCAGTCTTCTCATTGAACATGTTAGATTTCAGCTTTTCATATATACATCATTTTTATTAGGTTGAGGTAGTTTCCTTTGATTCCTCCTTTATTGAGTATCTTTAATCATGAAATGGTGTCCAAAATGCTCACTTCCTGTTCTGAATCAATTAAGATAATCCTTTCCTATTGATCTTCATCTTGTAATATACAGTCCTAAATTGAGTTTTCCATATGTTGAAACAATCTTGCATTTCAGGAAGATTTCCCAGTTGATTATGTTGTAAAATGTGCTTTTGATTCAGTTTGCTTTTTGTTTATTTATTTTGAAAGAGAGAGAGAGAGAGACAGAGAGAGAGGATAGAGGGAGGGGCAGAGAGAGTGAGGGCTGAAGAGAGAATCCCAAGCAGGCTCCACAGTTTGCAATGAGCTGACACGGGACCTGATCTCACGCCTGAGATCATAACCTAAGCTGAAGTCAAGAGTATGGAGCTTCACCGACTTAGGCACCCAGGCTCTCCTATTTGCTTAGTTTTATTGTGGATGTTGCATGAATATTCCCAACAGATAGTAATTTATAGTCTTCTATGCTTGTAGAATCTTCCTTTGGCTTTGATAACCTGTTAATGCTGGTATGACAGAGTGTTTTCATAATCCCCCTTCTCTTCACTCCCTGAAAATGTTTGGGGAGATTTCTAATACTCTATCATTAAATATGTCTATGAATTATCCAGTGAATTCATCTGGCACAGGACTTTTCCTTGTTGGGAGTTTATTTATTACATTTTTAATCTACTTAGTAGTTGTAGATCAGTTGGCCTTTTTTTCTTTTTCTTTTTCTTTTCTTTTCCTTTTTTTTTTTTTTTTGAGCCAGAGTAAGTAAGTGGGAGAGAAGGCAGAGGAAGAGGGAGAGAGAATCTTAAGCATGCTTCATGCTTACGGCAGAGCCTGATGGTGGGGGTCCATCACATGACCCTAAGATCCCATAACCTGAACCAACATCAAGAGTTGGATGCTCAACTAACTAAGCCACCCAGGCTCCCCTTCATTATTTTCTTTTCTCCATGATGGAGGCAGGTAGGTTATACCTATACTGAATATTGAAATACCTTTTTTTGATACCTGTTTATTGGCATATAATTATCCTTTGTCCCAATTATAATTATTTTTATTTCTATGCTATCATTTGTACTGTGTCTTGTTTTATTTCTTCACTTCTAATTTTAGGTGAACTTCAATTTTTCATTCTTATTTGATGGAGTTATAGGTCTGTAAATTTTGTTGGTTATTTCTGAAAACCAACTTGTCCTGTTGTTTTATCCTTACTTTTCCTAGATCGTATCGTCATCATTTCTGTTTGATGCCTAAATGTCCTTCCTTCTACTAAATTTGGGCTCATAGGGTACTTTTCCTGATTCTTTGCAGTGTAGGAATGTGATTTGTGCTACACCATGAAAATAACTACAGAACGATCTATTAGGCTATGTCTTCACATTGTGTGTAAGTTTCTGTATCACAGAAGAATGAAGTCCTGAAGATTCCTTCTCAACCATCTCCCTGACATTCTCTGACTGATTTTAAGGTTGTATATTAGAATGTGTCAGTACATTCATGTGAGAGTAGTAATTGGGATGATTTTCCTTTTTTGTTATTTGCTATCTTTCAGCTATATGTTCACATGGCACCCAGAGCTTCCTGCCAAAGCCATGCATAGAAGCCTCCTTACAAAATGTGTCGCTGGGTAGATGCAAACATCATGCCCTTGAGAATACAGTTAATGACAAACTGGGACAGTGATGGAAAGAATGAAGCCCATCAGAAGTTTCATGAAGGACATGGTCCACTTGAGACAACTGCCCCTAATAAGAACCTTACTGCCCCAAGTGATGAAGGGTATAAAGCATCTTGGAAAGCCTCCCTTTTCACGTCCACTACTTGTGCAAAGCAGTGTCCATCTGTAAGCAGAAGTTCCAATCAAATAGGCAAACATACATATTTGTGCAAGAAAAATTTGGAACATTTCAAAAGTTTCCTCGTCCATGATGGAAACAATACTTTGAACCATTGTGAAAATGGGATTGGTTTGACCTTTCAGTCAAATATTTCTAAAACTCAGAGATTCAAAAATGAAGGAAAAAGGCCTAAGTCATATCAGTTTGGGAGGTGCTTCACAGAGGAGGTGATCCTACAACATGACGAGACCATTTTCAATGGAGATAGAATGGCTCGATGCAGTGAATTTGAGACACATGTTAGCAAACGTCTGAGGTCTCATTTGCAAGACAACTATTTGAATCTAATAAAGGTGAGAAAGTCTTTTATCAAAACTCCAAACTTACTATCCGTAGGAGTATACAGATGGGAGAAAATACTTCTAAATATAATGAATGAGGGAAAGCTATGAAGCAGTCCTCCAATATTGATGATCTTCAGAGGATTTGTGTGGGAGGAAACCCATACATATGTAAGGAATCTGGGAACATGTTTAGTCAATCATTAACTCTAAATACACGTAAGACAAGTGGTACTGGAGAGAAAAGGTACTTTTGCAAGGAATGTGGCAAAACCTTTGACAGGCGCTCAATTCTATCTCAACATCAGCAAATGCATACTGCAAAGAAAATGGACAACATTTCTTGCAAATGCATACTGCAAGAAAATGTGAAGAATGTGGTAAAACCTTCAAGGATGGGTCATCACTCAGTGCACATAGGTGAATCCATACTGCACAGAAACGTTACAAATGTCAAGAGTGTGGCAAATCTTCTAGTAGGTACTTAGACCTTACTGAAAATCACAGGATGCATCCTAGAGAGAAACTTCACAAATGTAAACCATGTGGCAAGTCCTTTAGCTGGCACTCATCCCTGGTTCGACATCACAGAATCCATACTGGAGAGAAACCTCACGAATGTAAAGAATGTGGCAAAGCCTTTAGGTGGCAGTCAAACCTTACTCAACATCACAGAATTCATACTGGAGAGAAAGCTTACCAATGTAAGTAATGTGGCAATGCCTTTAACAATGCTCAAAACTAAGTCAACATCACAGAATTCATACTTGAGAGGACCTTGCCAATGTAACAAGTGTGCAAAGGGCTTTAATCATCATTCACCCTTTATTCAATGTCACAGAAATCATCTCAGAGCAAATGTTGTTACAGAGTTTAAGACTGTAAGATAACTTTTTAAAATTTTTAAAATTTTTTAATTTGGGGGAGGGGTAGAGACAGAGGGACACACAGAATCCGAAGCAGGTTCCAGGCTCCAAGCTGTCAGCACAGAGCCTGATGCAGGACTGGAACCCAGAAGCTGAGATATCATGACCTGAGGTGAAATTGGATGCTTCACCAACTCAGCTGTCCAGGTGTCCCAAGACTGTAAGGGAACTTCTAAGAACTGCTCATTGCTACTCCACATCACAGAATTCATATTGAAGACTAATGATACACATGTAAACAATGTGTCAAGACTTTAAGCAATGCTAATCCCTGATTCTTTGTCAAAGAATATGTAAGAGATGAATTTACAAGTAGGAAGAACGTACCATGTCCTTTAATGGTGTTCAAGCCTTATTCCACACCACCAAATTCATACTTGAGAGAAACCTTATTAATGCAGAGAATGTGGTGAAACTTTTCAGACGTCTCATGCCTTACTCACCATCACATTGTTCATACTTAGGAGGAAAGCTACAAATGTAATGAATGTGGCAAACCCCTAGGTGGAACTCATACCTTACTCAACATCATAGTTCCCATATCAGAGGAAAACTCTAACATGTAAAGAGAATGACCAACCTTTAATCTGGAATTCAATCCTTATTCAGTATCTCCAAATGCATGTGGCAAACCATACAAACCTAATGAATGAGGAAGGACGTTCTTTCTAAATATACCGTTTGGAAAACATCAGAGAATACGAAAAGGAAAGTAAGCTGAAAGCTAGAAGTATTGAAAACTATATTTAATTGAACATGAAATGCCAATACGTGTCAGAATTCACAGCAGAAGGCAGTAAGCAGTGTATTCAGACATTACATCAAAATACTTAAAAGGAATAATACAACGTTAAACATTTAGATAATGTATATGCTATTATGCTTTAAAAGATAAAAGGGATGGATTTTTGCATAGGTATAATTTCAATATATGTTTACATGAAACTTGTTTAAGATTTGTGACTACTAAACATTAATGTACTTCTTATTCTTAAATCAATTTAGAGAATCCATTTATTCCTTGTGGGTGTGTGAATGTATGTGGCTGATTGCTGAGGCATCAATGATATGAGTGCCCTTCTTCCTAGGTGGGCCTCATACATATCTAATTTTCCATGGAAGATGAAGAGTTGAATAAAATCTAAATGGAGATGCTTTTTGTTTTCTAACCTTGATGTAAATTATCATGAAATAGATATTTAGGCCGTCATTCTCCATTTATTTCAACCAAATGTGTTTGTGAGTATTACAAATAAAATGTTTTACTAACTGGTGTTTAAGGGAAAAAGAGGGGTCAATCCACAAAAAAAGTGATGCATCTTCATCATAGCAATAGTTACAAGTACAGAATATCAACTGATGTGATTGAAATGAAGAAATCTTCACAGATATCCAAAAGAAAAGAGCAAAATCTTCCTAAAATGGCCAGGATTCTACATTCACATTTTTGAAGAATTACCTCAGGCCTGAAACAATTTTAGTAGGCAAAATTAAACTGTACAGAACTTAAGATAGACTGTCATGTTTTCTTGAAACCTCATGGTAACCACAGAGCAAAAACTGGTAATTGATACCCAAAAGATAAAGAGAAAAGAATCAAGGTTTACTATTGTAGAATATCATCAAATCACAAAGGTAGAGAGAAAATGGATAAGAAAGGGAGCAAGAAATCTACAACAGTCAGATAATCATGAAAAGAATGACAACAGTAATTCCATGCCTGTATCAATACTTCCTTTAAATAAAAAGGGACTAAATTTCCCAATCAAAAGATATAGATTGGCTGAATGGAAAGAAATACAAGACCCAATGCTATGCTGCCTTCAGGAGACTCACTTCTTCCTTCAGGACACACTCAGCCTGAAAGTGCAGGTATGGAAAACGATATTCCTTGCAAATGGAAACCAAAAGAAAGCAGGGTAGCTATGCCTCAGACAAAGTAGACTTGAATGCAAGGACTGTAATAAGACACAATAAGAGCAAAGGTCAGTATAAAATAAAGGGGTCAGTTTGTGCAAGATTTTTAGTTAATGTGCTATTTGGCAGAAAGGCAAAAAGGTCTGCCCCAATTTTGGTTTTGAAGGACAGGAATAGTGTGGTTCTTTAACTCATGTAGTACTTACCACATTGAAAACAAACACCTTTCTCCATAAGTGTAGGTGGTGTTTGTGCAGATACCTGAATTGTAGCTTGTGTAATGTTTCTGAACATCTGTATCTTATGACTTCTCTAAATGACTACTTGATATTGAAAACTCGATTTCTATGTTTAGAGAATTGGGAAAAAAGAACACTCAGTGACAATTTGAGAAAGACCTATTGCTTCCAGATTTTGAAGTGTGTGGGGAAAGTACTGTTGCAATGAAAATCTTGGTAATTTACTGGAACAAGCAGTCAATAGTTGGTCAAAACCAACTTGTAGAGGCTAATACATCTTTGTCACCGTATTCAGATCTCAAACATCGTGCTGTTATATCATGCAAGTTTCTTCACTCACATGGTTATTTAATTTACTTTGTCATCTTCTCTCTTAAGCCCTCAAGTAAGTTATATTTCATTTCAGGCAGTTTACCATAATACCTCGCAATAAGATTTCTGATGTATCTGGGCAGTTCTTTGTATACAATTGCAATGGTAGGTTATTTATGGATCGCCGTTTCGATATAGTGGATTTATTTCAAGTTGAGTTCTTTCTGCAGTGTGCATCTTCCCATGAGATAACCTTGCATTCCACTTGGTTCACACTTTATAGACTACATGTGACTACAGGTTTTATACATTGTATGTCTATTTGTTATTAAGAGATATTCTCACTTTTACACAAAATGCCAAGGCTATTATTCATCCTTTGCAAGCAACAGCAACAACAGTAAGAACTTTCTGAAGAAACACTGATTGTTGTTAAATATGCTGAGTCATATATATATAGAACACAGTCGCAGAAATTCATATAAATAAGATAAAATTAGAAAATCATACTTGTTAAGAAATATGGTAATAAACTATTTCTGTCATGAGGGCAAAATGGAACTTCGAAAATGACTTAGGATAGAGTTCCTCAGAAAATTGCACAAATTTTCCCAGACCCCCAAGAACCATAGAAAAGCAGACAGATCATGCAGGCCTTCACTGGTTGTGTAAAGTTCTTTGCCCTTCACTTTGAATATGATGGAAAAGCAAGATAGAAGTAGGAGAATCTACAAGGATGTAAAAGCTTAATGAGTGCTAGATAAGACTGTCTGTCAGTGACAGCAAGATTAGTGAACTGATGCTTCTTAAAAGTTTTTCCATTCCAACCACATTTCAAGGTGTGGTCTCCTCCTTCACCTCTGGACTGAACCTGTGCCATCTGCTCCATTCATTGCCACGTAACTGTATGTAAGCACTTTGTCTTTACACCCCAGAGCTCCTTCTTCACTCCAAACAGGTGACCTGGTATGGTTTATATAGAACAAAATCCATTTATTTGAAAAATAGGAATATGAGTTGTGTTGGAAATTCTCAAATTTTCAACCCAGCATTCCCCTCAGTAGAGAAGAGAGGACAATGTAGAATTCTAGAAAGTTATTTCCTAAAAACAACTATTATTTGAAGAATTTGAATCAAATGATTTATATGGCAAGTACAAGTTCTACTGGAATCTGAAGAATGACAACAGCAATACATTTTAAACATTAACTAATCACTAGATAGCCTTGTAACAATTATTGCAAAACAATAAACACCAAAATATTTTGAGACCATATAATTTTTTTCCTCTTCTGACAGTATTTTGCTAAACAACCAACAAATGGAAAACAAGCTTTTAACAAGGTTATCTGACCTAGAGTTTATCTAACATGATACACAGCTCTGTATGCAGAGACTACCTCAAAGCAATGTTCCATAGGGGCCAAGGACAGGTTGCCCCAAGATGGTAAACTTTGGCATGAAGGTTTTTTTGGGCTAAAGGCAATTGACACATTGTAGGCACAATGTGCCTACATTTGCCTGAATTTGTTTATTTTGGTTTTTAAGCAGAAGCCCAATGTAGGGCTTGAACTTCCCTCCCAGAGATCAGCACCTGAGCAAAGCATGCACACTACAGGTCATATTGCCCCCAGCTACAGCTGTGCCGGCCAAGGAACATGGAGCCTAGGCTCAAGAGATAGGGTTACATTCCTATCTCTTGTAACCCCACTAGCTTACAAGTAGTTAATCAGCACTACCCTACAGAGAGAACTACCAGATGTACCTAGTAAAACCTTCAAGGAAAAGAAGATACGTTTGTAACTCAAAGTCTTTTGAGGTGGAATATACCTCTGGGGTATCAGGTAAAGTGGCAGCAGAAGTTATCAAGTGACATCTGCTAACGTGGCCTCACGGGTTTCCATTCAAAGACATCCAGTTTCTCAGTGACCTGAAGCAAACCATGCCCTTGAGCTCTGTAAGCAACAGAAATTGCTAAGAAACTAAATCCGAGTTTCAGTCAAGGTTGTTTTCCTTAGGGTCAGGAGTTTAGGACTGTTAGATTTCTTAGATTTTCTTGAAAAGACTTCATGTTTTCCCAAACATTCAAGAGAAATGTATTTCATCTGAGCTCTACACAAGCATGGATGTGCTTTGTTCTTGAATGCAGAAGAATGATCAGTTTTAAAAATTATTTTATAAATTTATACAGTCTGGACAGTATTGGCTTGAAGAGTAGAAGTCACCAACCTACACAATAATTGGTATTAAAAATGGACTCGAGAATTTACTAGGAAATGCCGACATACTAAATATACACAATGTTCTTTTACTATATCCCATTATATAGAGAACCAGAAGTAATGCATTTATAAAGCAAGGAGTTTTTAGGACTCTAATATTTGTGACTCTTTTACATTTGTTCTTATACAGACACATCACAAATGTCACGTGTCCAAGACTTGTGCATTTGGTTTCAACCTATAAATATACACGTAAGGAAAATTCATGCTAAAATAATTGTTCTATATTAAAGGCATAAAATAAAATTTAGAATTAGGCTGTCATAAACACACACACACACACACACGGGTAGTTTATTTTTAGTTTTATAATTTTTTAAATTTATTTCTTTAGTTTGAGAGAGACAGACGGTGCAAACTGGGGAGGAATCAAGAGGAAGAGACAGAATCCCAAGCAGGCTCTGTGATGCCAGTGCAGGCCCAGCTAGGGCTCAAATGCAAAAACTGTGAGATCATGACCTGAGCTGAAACCAAGACTCAGACTCTTTAACTGACTGAGCCACCCAGGTTCCCCACAGAAGGTTAGTTTAAAATGACTGAGCATATCAAAAAGTCACCTTTAAGAAGACTAGGAAGGAAAATGTGAAATGCCTCTTGACTATGGTGCTTTCACTCTGCAGTGAGAGAAATAATGCATCTGGCTGGAAGGACTCTCTTGGTAAAGAACTTTCTTAATTACGTGGTTGGTGTTTCATCATAAACTCATTTTCCTGAGGACTGGTCCTCTTCTGTTTAAAACAGCTTTCAGAATCTGAGAGGCTTTCTGGTTTTGGTTCTCTGTGTGATGTTTAAGTTCTTTCTTGGCTGGCAATGGTGAACTGTTGCTGATCTAGCTCCCCACATGCAGCCTATGAGGCTGCACATTACACAATCGGTTGGTGTTCATTTGGGACTACTAGAAGAAAGATGATTTTCCTTTGTAATACTGCATGACCACCATACACTTTCCAATCAGGAAAAGGACAGATTGCAGGTCTGTGGCAGAAACGACTCTTCCACTTACAGACTTAAAAATTCTTCACAGTGTTTCCAATGTAAAT
>CM053563.1:3758017-3807740 GCA_028646485.1 Cryptoprocta ferox | reverse complement strand
CAATGGAATACTCCATGGCCATGAGAAAGAATGAAATCTGGCCATTTGTAGCAAAGTGGATGGACCTCGAGGGTGTCATGTTAAGTGAAATAAGTCAGGTAGAGAAGGACAGATACCATATGTTTTCACTCATATGTGGAACAGGAGAAACTTAACAGAGGACCATGGGGGAGGGGAAGGGGGAAAATGGTTGGGGAGAGGGAGGGAGGCAAACCATGAGAGACTCTTGAATACTGGGAACAAATTGAGGGCTGATGGGGGAGTGGGAGAGGGTAAGGGGGGTGATGGGCATGGAGGCAGGCACTTGCCAGGATGAGCACTGGGTGTTATATGGAAACCAACTTGACAATAAACTATAAAAGAAAAAATAAAATTGAGAACTTCTATGCATCACAAGTTCAAGAGACAGAAATAGAGGTAGACTAAAAATAATAAGAGAGAGAGAGAGAGAGGTAGAGAGAAGAGACAAAGGACTCATTCTCAATATATATACAGAACTACAACACCTGAAGAAAAAGATATCACAACAGAAAAAAATGGGCACAATAAACTAGACACTTTTGAAAAAGAGATTATCCAGGGGGGTCTGGGTGGCTCATTCAGTTGAGCATCCAACTTTGGCTCACGTCATGATCTCAAGGTTCATAAGTTCTAGCCCTGCATCGGGCTCTGTGCCGACAGTGCAGAATAAACATACTCAAAATTAAGAAACTTTAGGGGACAGAGGAAGTTGGCAGAAAAGTAGGGGGACTAGGATTTTCCTCATCCCTCAAACACAGAGGAATTGAGGTCAGATCACTTGGAACACCCAGGGAATCAATCTGCAGAGTGGCAGAAGGATCTCCACAGTTGGAAGGAGACAGCTTGGCAGGATCGACGTGTGTGTATGTGAATTGGGGGGAAATAAAACAATGTAGACACAGAAGGCAGGGAACCAATTCTGTGGAGAGACAAAAGGGAGAGAAGAAGAGAGGGTTTTGGTATCAAGTTAGCACAAGAGGAAAGCCTCTCTGGACCATGGACTAGGGAACGAGAAATATAGAGACAGTACTAGTTTCTATTTTGGAAACAGCCTTAGGAGCTGAAACTCAGAGGTTCCAAAAGTGTGTGACTTTCTCTGGAGTGTAGCCAGAAGCCGTGTGCATGCACCTGAAGGGAAGAAACCGGGCCCTGGGGTGCTCAGAAGCACAGTGGGAGAGAACAATCCCCTTCCTCAAGTACTGTGGGAAGAGGGTTTATTGCCTCCCCAAAGACAAAAGACCCTGAAAGTACCAACCAAAAGTCTTTTATCAGCAGGGCTGAGTGGCACTACCCCAGAACAGGGTCCACCCAGTGCAGCGCCCTTTAAGATATCTGGTTTTGAGTCCCAACTGAGCAGGTAGAAGGCACAGGCAAGCTGACCACATTCACTCTTCTGTAAGGACTGCCTAAACAGCGTGGTTTGAGACACCTGGTCTGGGGAGAAGAGATTGGAGTGTCGCTATTTTTCTCCTCAACATCAGCACCGTGGGACTTCAGATAACAGCACAGGGATCTACTTATACCACACCCTGCCCCTCCATGCCTGGGAACTGCTTATCTACAGGAGCAAGACTGAGTGACCAGAAACAGTTGGTGTCTCCTCCATACCGGCACAGCCACTGGTCCCCGTCACCAACAAACCACTGTTTCAGTTTTGTTTCTCTGTCTTTTTCTTTTCCTTTTTCTTTCTACCCTCTTCTTCTTCTTTTTTTCTTTTGGATTCAGCCTCATAGTTTCTGATTTGTTTTTTGTCAATTCTTACTATATATATTTTTTGTTTTACCAGGCATTTTTATGCTATTCTTTTTACACTTTTTCTATCCCCCCTCCCCTCCTCTCCCTCCTCCCCTTCCTCTTTTTCCTCCCCCTTCTCCTCCTCCTCCTCCCCCTTCTTCCTTCTTCTTCATTTTTCTTCTTCTTCTTCATTTTTCTTTCTCTGGATTTAGCCTTATCATTTTTTGATTATCTGTTTGGTCTTCATTTCCCCACTTTCATTTTTCTCTTTTTATGGGATCAGCCTCCCTGCCCCCCTGCTTTTTTTCTTTTTTCCCAGGGTTACTTCAAACATATCAAGGCACACCTGGTTGAATGTCCAAACACTCCACCACTACAAGCAAGGAGAAGCTTTGCAGAGGACCGACCAGTAGGACAGAGCAACCAAAATGTAAAAACAGAGTGTACACAACATACACCAAAAACACTTCCTGAAGTGCCATGCCCTGGACAGTGTATGACCCGTTTTTAATATAGTACTCAAAGATGCAGGACATATAACAAGCTACTAAAACATGTAAAAGACAGAAACTTAGCCAAAATGACAAAACAGAAGAATTCTCCACAAAAGGAACTTCAGGAAGAAATCACAGCCAGAGAATTACTCAAAACAGAAATAATCAATTTCTGAATAAGAACTTAGAATAACAGTCAAAAGACTAATAGCTGGGCTTGAAAAAAACATAGAGGACAGCAGAGAATCTGGTGGTGCAGAAGTCAAAGACCTAAGAACTAGTCATGATGAATTAAGAAATGCTATAAATGAGAGGCAAAATAAACTCTATACAGTGACAGCGAGAATTGAAGAAGCAGATAAGAGAATAGGTGAAATAGAAGATAAAATTGTAGAAAACGATGAAGCTGAAAAAAAAAAAGGTAAAGGAAATTACTAGATCATGAGGGGAGAATAAGAGAGCTAAGTGATTCCAGGAAGCAAAACAATATCTGTATCATAGGAGTTCCAGAAGATCAAGAGTAAAAGGGGCAGAAGATTTATTTGAAAAAATTATGGCTGAGAACTTCCCTAATCTGTGGAAGGAAACAGGCACCCAAGCCCAAGAGGCACAGAGAACTCTCTTCAAAATAAAAAAACCCACAACATATCATAGTGAAACTGGCAAAAGAAAGATAGAGAATTCTGAAAGCAGCTAGAGCCAAATGGTCCCAACACACAAGGGTAGACACATAAAGGTAGTAGCACACCTGTCCAATGAAACTTGGCAGGCCAGAAGGGAGTGATAGGAAATATTCAATGTGCTGAATGGGAAAAATATGCAACCAAGAATCCTTTATCCAGCAAGGCTGTCATTCAAAATAGAAGGAGAGATAAAGGCTTTCTCAGACAAACAAAAATGAAAGGAGTTCATGACCACTAAACAAGCCCTGCAAGAGATCCTATGGGGGAGTCTGCGAGTGGAAAACAGTAAAGACTACAAAGAACCAGAGACATTACCACAAACATGAAATCTACAGATAACACAATGGCACTAAATTAATATATTTTAATAATCACTCTGAATGTAAATGGACTAAATGACCCAATCAAAAGACACAGGGTATCAGAATGGATAAAACAAACAAGATCCATCTATATGCCACCTATAAAGGACTCATTTTAGACCTAAGGAAACCTGCAGATTGAAAGTGAGAGGGTGGAGAACCATCTATCATGTTAATGGACATCAAAAGAAAGCTGGAATAGCCATACTTATATCAGACAGACTAGATTTTAAAACAAAGACTACAACAAGAGATGAAGGGCATTATATCATAATTAAGGGGTCTTGTAAATATTTATGTACCCAATATGATAGCACCCAAATATATAAATCAATCACAAACATAAACAAACTTATTGATAATAATACCAAAATTGTAGGTGACTTTAACACTACACTTACAGCAATGGACAAATCATCGAGGCAGAAAATCAATAAGGAAATAACTGCTCTGAATGACACATTGGACTAGATGGACTTAACAAATATATTCAGACTTTTATCTTAAAGCAGAATACACATTCTTCTCAAGTGCACATGGAACCTTCTACCGAATAGGTCACATAGAGGGTCACAAAACAGCCTTCAACAAGTACAAAAAGACTGGCATCATACCATGCATATTTCCAGATCACAATGCTATGAAACTGGAAATCAACCACATGAAAAAATTTGGAAAGCCCCCAGATACGTGGAGGGTAAAGAACATCCTACTAAAGAATGAATGGGTCAATCAGGAAATTAAGGAAGAAATTTAAATTACATGGAAGCAAATGAAAATGAAAACATGACAGTCCAAACGCTTTGGGATGCAGCAAAGACAGTCCTAAGAGGAAAATACATTTCAGTTTAGGCCTATTGCAAGAATCAAGAGAGATGCCTGGGTGGCTCAATCAGTTAAGCCTCTGACTTCGGCTCAGGTCATGATCTCGTGATCGATGAGTTCGAGCCCCACATCAGGGTCTGTGCTGCCAGCTCAGAGTCTGGAGCCTGCTTCAGCTTCTGTGTCTCCTTCACTCTCTGCCCCTCCCCCGCTCATGCTCTGTCTCTGTCTCTCAAAAATGAATAAACGTTAAAAAAAAAAAAAAAAAGAATCAAGAAAGTTCCCAAGCACACAACTTAACATTACACCTAAAGGAGCTAGAAAAGCAGCAGCAAATAAATACAGAATAGATGAATGAATCTAAAAGCTGGTTTTTTGAAAGAATAAACAAAATTGATAAACCCCTAGCTAGACTTCTCAAAAAGACAAAGAATGCAAATAGATATAAAATCATGAATCAAAGAGGAGTGATCACAACTTACACACAGAAATACAAATACTTATTAGAAAATACTATGAAAAATTATATGCCCAAAACTGGACAATCTAGAAGAAATGGACAAATTTCTAGACACAAACACACTACCAAAACTTAAATGGGAAAAAATAAAAAATGTGAACAGACCCAGAACCAGTGAAGAAATTGAATCAGTTATCAAAACTATCCCAACAGGGCACCTGGGTAGCTCAGTTGGTTAAGTGTCTGACTTCAGCTCAGGTCATGATCTCACTGTTCATGAGTTCAAGCCCCACATTAGACTCTATGCTGACAGCTCAGAGCCTGGAGTCTTCTTTGGATTTTGTGTCTCCCTCTCTGCCCCTCCCCTGCTTGCACTCTGTCTCTCTCTCAAAAATAAATAAACTTTAAAAAATAAAAAAATTCTCCCAGCAAACTAGAGTCCTGGGCCAGATGCCTTCCCAGGGGAATTCTACCAGCCATTTAAAGCAGAGTTAATACCTATTTTTCTCAAACTGTTCCAAGAAACAGAAATGGAAAGAAAGCTTCACTCATTCTATGAAGCCAGCATTACCTTGATTCCAAAACAATGACCCCACAACAAAGAACTACAGTTCATCCTTGATGAACATGGATGCAAAAATTCTCAACAATGTTTTGGCAAATCAAATTCAACAGTACATTAAAAGAATTATTCACCATGATCAAGTGGGATTCATTCCTGGGCTGCAGGGCTGGTTCAATATTTACAAATCAATCAATGGGATACATCATATTAATAAAAGGAATAAGAACCATATAATCCTGTCAATAGATGCAGAAAAAAAGCATTTGACAAAATACAGCATCCTTTCCTAATAAAAATCCTCAAGAAAGTCAGGAGAGAAGGAACATATCTTAACATCATAAAAGCCATATATGAAAGGCCCACAGCTAATATTATCCTCAATGGGGGAAATTTCAAAGCTTTCCCCCTGAGGTCAGGAACATGACAGGGATGTCCACTCCCACTACCATTGTTTAACATAGCGTTAGAAGTCCTAGCCTCAGCAATCAGAAAACAATAAAATAAAAGGCATCCAAATTGGCAAAGAAAAAGTCAAATTTTCACTCTTCACAGACGACATGATACTCTATACGGAAAATTCCAAAGACTCTACCAAAAAACTTCTAGAGCTGATCCATGAATTCAGCAAAGTCTCAGGATATAAAATCAATGTACAGAAATCGGTTGTATTTCTATACACCAATAATGAAGCAATAGAAAGAGATATCAAGGAATCAATTGCATTTATAATTGCACCAAAACCCATAAAATACCAAGGAATAAACCTAACCAAAGAGGTAAAAGATTTGTACACTGAAAACTATAGAAATCTATGAAAGAACTTGAAGAAGACATAAAGAAATGTAAAAACATTCCATGGTCATGGATTGGAAGAATATTGTTAAAATGTCAATACTACCCAAAGCGATGTACACATTCAATATAATCCCATCAAAATAGCACCAGCATTCTCCACAGAGGTAGAACAAACAATCCTAAAATATGTATGGAACCACAAAATACTCCAAATATCCAAAGTAATATTGAAAAAGAAAACCAAAGCTGGAGGCATCACAATCCCAGACTTTAATCTGTAATACAAGGCTGTAATCATCAAGACAGTATGGTATTGGCACAAAAACAGACACATAGATCAATGGAAGAGAACAGAGAACCTGGAAATGGACCCACAAATATATTGCCAACTAATCTTTGACAAAGCAGGAAAGAATATCCAGTGGAAAAAATACAGTCTCTTTAACAAAGGTGCTGGGAAAATTGGACAGTAACATGCAGAAGAATGAAACTGGACCATTTTATTACATCATACACAAAAATAAAACCAAAATGGATGAAAGACCTAAATGAAATGTGAGACAGGAAACCATCAAAATCCTAGAGGAGAAAACAGGCAGCAATCTCTTGGACCTTGGCTGCAGCAACTTGATAGGTCTCTGGAGGCAAGGGAAACAAAAGTAAAAATGAACTGTTGGTATCTCATCAAAATAAAAAGCTTCTGTGCAGAAAAGGGAACAATCAAAGAACTAAAAGGCAACTGACAGAATGGGAGAAGATAGGTGCAAATGACATATTGGATAAAGGATTAGTATCCAAAATTTACAAAGAACTTATCAAACTCTACACCCAAAAAGCAAATAATCCAGTGAAGAAATGGGCAGAAGACATGAATAGACACTTTTCCAAAAGAGATGGCAAACAGACATATAAAAAGATGCTCTACATAACTCATCATCAGGGAAATACAAACAAAAACCACAATGAGATATCACCTCACACCTATCAGAATGGCTAAAATTAACGACTCAGGAAACAACAGGTGTTAAGGATGTGGAGAAAGGGGAACCCTCTTGCACTGTTGGGGGGAATGCAAATTGGTGCAGCCACTATGGAAAACAGTATGGAAGTTCTTTAAAAAATTAAAAATAGAACTACCCTATGACCTAGCAATTGCACTACTAGGAATTTATCCAAAGGATACAAAAATGCTGATTTGAAGGGTCACATGCACTTCAATGTTTAAAGCAGCACTATCAACAATAGCCAAAGTATGGAAAGACTCCAAATGTCCATCAACTGATGAATGTAAATAGAAGATGTGAACCTGAAGAGTTATAATGGCAGAGCAGCATGGAAAGCCTGAGCTTATCTCATCCCTGAAATGCAGCTAGATAAGCACCAATTTTGAAATTGATCTGAGGATTAACACAACTATCTGCATAACTTGAGCCACAGAACTCGGCAGGTACATGATCCAGAGAGGTGAACTGAGGGAGAGAAAAGCCACAGAGAGTAGGGAACCATTTTTGCAGAAAGAGGGAAGAGAAAGAAAGAGAAAGGGGGAGAGTGGGACACGTCGGGATTGTGAAAGAAAAGCACTCCCCCTGAAAGTATCTGGCAAGAAGGAAAAAGAAAGAGTAAAGACTCTCACAGGGAACTGAACAAAAAATGTTCCCCGCAACCAATGATGGGGAGAAAGGAGAGGGTTTCAACACCACCAGCATTCTATAAGCATTGGAGGGCAGAGCCTGATGTTTCAGAGCTCAGTGCCTGGTGGTGCTCTGGTAAGGAAGTAGGGCAAATCCCCAGGAGCAGACAGCATGACCTGAGGGGTCCGTGTGCCACATGGGAAGAAGCAGTTTCTCTGCTTAGAGGGCATTAGGGCATTTGGTACAGTTCATATGGTCTCCCCATAAGCAAAGGTCCCAGCAGACCCCAGAGAGCAGCCACGTTTCTTGGTATTGGGACAAAGACACCAGAGTTCAGTGAAACCTGGGGCTGGCAGTGTGTTGTGATTTGCCATAATCTCTGAACCTCTACCACTGCATGATCACATGAACATTTTCTGGGGCAAGCTGGCACAAAGCCATTGCCCAGCAAGACCCTCCCCCAGAGAGTCAGCTCAGGTCCAAGCCACAGGGGTTGCCAAAGTGTGGGGTTTTGAAACACAAACCTAGGTGAGATAAAACTCTGGACAGAGGTACCGCCTGGCAGGCAGACAGCTTGAAATGGAAGAGGAAAGAACAGAAAAGAAGAGGTGCTTGATCGAAGGTCAATGAGAGAGCAAATTTCCTGCACCAGAGACTAGGGAGCTGGATGAAGCCATTTCCACCTCTCCCATGCACACGCATGTGTGCATGCACACTGATCCACACCAGTTAGCTGAGCAGCGCCATTTAGTGAAGAATGGAGCCATTACACCAAGCCCTACCCAAGTGTGCCCGCCAAGCACATCCCCTAGAAGACCAGCACAAGTCACTCCACCTGCTTAGTGTATGGACTATAAAGTGCTTAATAGTTTCAGTTCTAGGGAAAATTCGATGTGACTTCATTTGGATTTCATTCGGGGACTTAATCAACACAGATGTAAGATGTCTAAACTAGAATTTAGAACCATGATAATAAGAAAACTAGCTGGGGTCGAAAAAGAATAAAATACACCAGAGAATCCCTTTCTGCAGAGATAAAAAAAATAAAATCTAGTGGGGCTGAAATTAAAAATGCTATAACCAAGATGCAGTCTTCAATGGATGTTACAACAGCAAGGATGGATGAAGCAGAGCAGCGAATCAGCGATATACAAGATAAATCATGGAGAATAATGAGCAGGAAAAAAAAGAGGGAACCAAAGGCAAAAGTGCATGATACAAGACTTAGAGAACTCAGTGACTTATTAAAAAGGAATAACATCGAAATCATAGGAGTCCCAGAAGATGAAGAATGAGAAAAGGGGGCAAAAGGTTTACGTGAGCAAATTATAGTGGAAAACTTCCCTAATCTGGGAAAGAACACAGACATCAAAATCCAAGAAGTACAGAGCACTCCCATTAGATTCAACAAAAAAACGACCATCACCAAAGCATATCATAGTCAAATTCACAAAATATACAGACAAGGAAAGAATTATGAAAGCAGAAAGGGGGAAAAAAGTCCTTTACCTCCAAGGGAAGACAGATCAGGTTCGCAGGAGATCTATCCACAGAAACTTGGCAGGCCAGAAAGAAGTAGTAGGATATAGTCAATGTGCTGAATGAGGAAAATATGCAGCCAAGAATTCTTTATCCAGCAAGGCTGTCATTCAAAGTAGGAGAGATAAAGAGATTCCCAGACAAACAAAAACTAAAGGAGTTCGTGACCACTAAACCAGTCCTACAAGAAATTTTAAGGGGAACTCTTTGAGTGTAGAAAAGATAAAACAAAGACCAAAAGCAACAAAGACTAGAAAGGCCCAGAGAACATCACTAGAAACACCAACTCGATAGGCAACACAATGGCACTAAATTCGTATCTTTCAGTACTCACTCTAAATGTAAATGGACTAAACACTCCAATCAAAAGACATAGGGTATCACAATGGATAAGAAAACAAGACCTATCTATGTATTGCTTACAAGAGACTCATTTTAGACCAAAGATACCTGCAGATTGAAAGTAGGTATGGAGAACCATCTATCATGCTAATGGTCATCAAAAGAAAGCTGGAGTAGCCATATCAGCCAAACTAGATTTTAAAATAGAGACTGTAATAAAAGATGAAGAAGGGCATTATATCATATTTAAAGGGTCTATCCACTAGGAAGAT
Organism: Cryptoprocta ferox; assembly: GCA_028646485.1. Classification (NCBI taxonomy): domain Eukaryota; kingdom Metazoa; phylum Chordata; class Mammalia; order Carnivora; family Eupleridae; genus Cryptoprocta; species Cryptoprocta ferox. The sequence continues at coordinate 3,798,020 of CM053563.1, read as the reverse complement.
TAACAATTGTAAATATTAATGCCCCCAACATGAAAGCACCCAAATATATAAATCAATTAACCATGAACATAAAGAAACTCACTGATAATAATGCCGTAATAATTAGTAGGGGACTTCAACACCCCACTTACAGCAATGGACAGATCATCTAAGCAGAAAATCAACAAGGAAACAAGGGCTTTAAATGACACAATGGACCAGATAGACTTTACAGATATACTCAGAACATTTCATCCTAAAGCAGAATACACATTCTTCTTGAGTACACATGGAACTTTCTCCAGAATAGATAATATACTGGGTCACAAATCAGCTCTCAACTATACTGGGTCACAAATCAGCTCTCAACAAGTACAAAAAGGCTGAGATCATACCTTGTATATTTTCAGATCACAACGCCATGAAACTTGAAATCAACCACAAGAAAAATTTTGAGAGACCATGAATACTTGGAGATTAAAGAACATCCTACTAAAGAAAGAATGGGTTAACCAATAAATGAAAGAGGAAATTAAAAAGTCCATGAAAGGGGCGCCTGGGTGGCTCAGTCAGTTGAGCGTCTGATTTTGGCTCAGGTCATGATCTCACAATTCGTGGGTTTGAGCCCCACATCAGGCTCTGTGCTGACAACTCAGAACCTGGAGCCTGCTTCCGATTCTGTGTGTCCCTCTCTCTGCCCCTCCCCTTCTCATGATCTGTGTCTCTCTCTCAAAAATAAATAAATGTTAAAAAATTTTTTTAATAAAAAAATTAAAAGTCCATGAAAGTCAATGATAATGAAAACATGACAGTCCAAAATCTCTGGCATGAAGCAAAGACAGTCATTAGAGAGAAGTATATAGCAATCCAGGTGCTCCTAAAGAAGGAAGAAAGGTCTCAGAGCACCTGGGTGGCTCAGTCAGTTGAGCATCCGGCCTTGCCTCAAGTCATGATCTCGTGGTTTGTGGGTTCAAGCCTTGCATCAGACTCTGTGTTGAAAGCTTGGAGCCTGGAGCCTGCTTCAGATTCTGTGTTTCCCTCTCTCCCTTCCCCTCCCCTACTCATGTTCGCACTCGCTCTCTCTCTCTCTCTCTCGCGCTCTCTCTCTCAAAAATAAACATTTTTTTAAAAATTTTTAAAGAAGGAAGAAAGTCCTTAAACACACAACCTAACCTTACACCTAAAGGAGCTGGGGAAAAAAAACCAGCAAATAAAGCCCAAAACCAGCAGAAAAACAAGGGAAATAATAAAGACAAGAGCAGAACTGTTATCAAAAAAACAAAAACAAAACAGAACAGATCAATGAAACCAGGCGCTGGTTCTTTGAAAGAATTAACAAAAATTGATAAACCCCTAGCCAGAATGATCAAAAACAAAAAGGAAAGGACCCAAATAAATAAAATCACAAATGAAAGAGGAGAGATCACAACCAACACCACAGAAATACAAACAATAATAAGAGAATATTATGAGCAATTATATGCCAACCAACTGGGCAATCTGGAAGAAATGGACAAATTCCTAGAGACATATAAACTACTAAAACTGAAACAGGAGAAATAGAAAATCTGAATAGAGTCATAACCAGTAAAGAAATTGTATCAATAATCAGAAATCTCCCAACAAACAAGAGTCCAGGGGATTTCTACCAAACATTTAAAGAGTTAACACCTATTCTCTTGAAGCTGTTCCAAGATATAGAAACGGAAGGAAAACTTCCCAACTCATTCTATGAGGACAGCATTACTTTGATTCCAAAACCAGACAAAGACCCCACTAAAAAGGAGAACTACAGACCAATTTCCCTGATGAACATGGATGCAAAAATTCTCAACAAGATACTAACAAACCGGATCCAACAATACATTAAAAGAATGATTCACCACCGTGAAGTGGGATTTATTCCTGGCATGCAGGGCTGGTTCAATATCCACCAAATTAATGTGATACATCACATTAATAAAATAAAGGATAAGAACTGCATTATCCTCTCAATAGATGCAGAGAAAGCATTTGACAAAATACAGCATCCTTACTTAATAAAAAACCCTCAGGAAAGTAGGGATAGAATGAACATACTTCAAGATCATAAAGGCCATATACAAAAGACTCAGTTCCAGATAAAGATTTTGCCAACATTCCTGACAATTCTAAGTATCTTCCCAGGATGTGTTACCTCTCACTGAATGGTTTTGATTGAGTTAAATGCTTTGTCACCTTTACATTTTACAGCTTATCTCTAATATGCACTCTCTGATGTTCAGAAAGTTTTTAGTTCTGCTTAAAGTTTTTCTCACATTTTTTTCTTTACATTTGTCAGCCATCTTCCCCCTATGTATTACCTTAGGTTGGTAAGGTTTGAAGTGGTATTTAATGACTTTGCCACATTTTATACATTTTTAAGTTTTCTTCCTATTATAAAATCTCTACTGTTGAATGAGTTTTAAACACAACTTAAAGCCTTTGCCATAGTTATTACATTTGTAAGTCTTCACTCTGATGTATAATAAGGTTTGAACTTTCATGAAAGACTTTCCCACATTTATTACTTTTATACTGTTGTCTGGAAGTTGAGTACTCTGATGTTTATTAGGATATGACCCTTGATTAACATTTTACCCAGATTCACTGCATTGTTAATTTCTGTCTCCATTATAAAGACCTCAGTAATTATGAGAGATAAAGTCCTCACTAAAGATCTTCCTAAGTTCACAACACATAAAACCTTGTTCCAAATTAAATATTATGTGATAACCATTGAACCGTGATGTTTGCATAAAGACCCTCCTGTGGGGGAGGAGCCAACATGGCGGAGAAGTAGGGGGATTTGAACTTCCTGAGTCTCTCAAACAAAGAAGGGTTGAAGCCAAAGGACGTTGAACCCGGAGAATCTGGGAGGAAAAGAGACTGAGTCACTACCAGGGATACACCAGGACAAGCCATAGGTATACGATTGTGAACTGGGGGAGATGAAACAGGCCATGTAGGCACAGAGGGGAGGGATCCCCTTCTGTGGAGAGACAAAGGGAAAAGAAAGAGTAGCTGGGGAAGCATAGGACTGTATCTGGACAAGAGAAACACCTCAGACCAGGACGGAGAAAGATCCAATCCCTAACTGCGGTGCTTTCTTCAGACTGGGGCTGGCTGCCCTATTTGCACACCTGGGGAGGAGGGGAGCCAGCCCCGGGCTTGGTGGCTAGGTCAGGGGTGCAGTCAGCAGTAGGTAAAGGCAATCCCCTCCCTGGGGTGCTACAGGACAGGACAAAGCCTATCTTGGAAACATACTGGTCGGTGCAGAGCTGTGCTTCCCCAGTACCCGGGTGCACAGAGTGGGAGTTTGAATCCCAGCCAAGCACTGGGGCATGGGAGTCAGAGGAGCAAAACAGAGGACCTCATCTGCACCTGTGGCACAGTGAGAACGGCTCCAACAGAGTGATTTGGGACACCGGGTCTATGGAGGAGAGACTGGGGGATTGCCATTTTTCTCCCTGCCACCACCAAGGTGGGGCTTCAGTGATTAAACCATGGGGCCCACAGTGGAGGCAGGACCCACCTATACCAAACCACGCCCCTCCACACCTGGTAACTGTGTATCTACTGGAGTAGGATAGATGCTGAGGAACCAGATGGTCCCTCCTCCAGACTAGCGCTGTTGCACTACCTGGATTAATTCTCAGACTATTTTTGTTATATAGGTATATTCTTCCTTTTCTCCTACTTATCATTTTCCTCTTCTTGTCTGGTTACTCTGGTTGTTGGTTTGTTTAAGCAGACATATTTAATCCATGTTCTTGATACATGTTCTATACCTCCTTCTCTACTTTCCTTTCTCTCTCTCTGGAATAGTTTCTCTGTCTGGGGAATTTTATCTTCTTTTCTTTCTCCCCACCTCCTTCTTTATTTTCCTTTCTCTCTCTCTCTCTAATTAAGCCGTGTAGTCTCCGTGCCTGGTCAATGTATGGTTTTTCCTTTTCTCTGCCCCTGTCATTTCTCTTTGTATGTGCTCTTCCATCAGCACCACACCCACCCTGTTCTTTATTTGTAACTGCTGCTTCTGGGTTTGTTTTTTTAATTTGTGTGTTTGCATGTTTGTGTTTTCTGTTTGTCTGTTTTCCTTTCCAGGGCTACTTCAAGGAACAAATCAAAGCACACTTGGTGGAGGGTCCAAAACATCACCACGAGTAGGGAAATAAAATAAACAAGTCACAACAACAGAGAGCAAGTAACACTCTCCAAAAAAACAACTCCTGAACGGCCAGGCCCTAGACCTGTATGACCTGTATGACTTCCCTTTAATATAGCAGGACCCACAGGTGCAGAGCACATAACAAGCTTTTAAAACAAGCTTTTAAAATGATGAAAAAGAAGAATTCTCCTCAAAAGAAATTCCAGGAAGAAATGACAGCTAAAGAATTCATTAAAACAGATATAAGCAATATAACTGAACAAGAATTTAGAATAATAGTCATAAGATTAATCACTGGGCTTGAAAAAAGCATAGAAGACAGCAGAGAATCTATTGCTGCAGAGATCAAGGAACTAAAAAATAGTCATGATGAATTAAAAAATGCTATAAATGAGGTGCAAAATAAAACGGAGGTGGCCACAGCACGTATTGAAGAGGCAGAGGGGAGAATAGAATTAGAAGATTAAATTATGGAAAAAGAGGAAGCTGAGTAAAAGATTAAAAAATCCAGGATCAGGAGGGCAGAATTAGAGAACTAAATGACTCAATCAAACAGCACAATATCTGTATCATATAAATTGCACAAGAAGGAGGAGAGAGAGAGAAAGGGGATGAACAAATCACAGCTGAGAACCTCCCCAATCTAGGGAAGGAAACAGACACTGAAATTCAAGAAGCACAGAGAACTCCCCTCAGACGTAACTTGAATCAATCTTCTGCACGACATATCATAGTGAAACTGGAAAAATACAAGGATAGAGAGAATTCTGAAAGCAGCTAGGGATAAAAGAACCTTAATATACAAAGGTAGACACATAAGGGTAGTAGCAAACCTATCTACTGGAACTTGGCAGGCCAGAAAGGAATGGCAGGAAATCTTCAATGTGATGAACAGGAAAAATATGCAGCCAAGAAGCCTTTATCCAACAAGCCTGTCGTTCAGAATAGAAGGAGAGATAAAGGTTTTCCCAAACAAACAGAAACTGAAGGAATTATCACCACTAAACCAGACCTACAAGAGATCCTAAGGGGGACTCTGTGAGTAAAATGTTGCAAGGACCACAAAGTACCATAGACATCACTACAAGCATAAAACCTACAGATAAACAGTAACTCTAAACTCATATCTTTCAAGAATGACACTGAATGTAAATGGACTAAATGCTCCAATCAAAAGACAGAGGGTATCATAATGGATAAAAAAAAAAAAAAAAAAAAAAAAGACCCATCTATCTGCTGTCTACAAGAGACCCATTTTAGACCTGAGGACACCTTCAGATTGAAAGTGAGGAAATGGAGAACAATCTATCATTCTACTATAAGTCAAAAGAAAGCTGGAGTAGCCATACTTACATCAGACAAACTAGACTTTAAATTGAAGGCTGTAACAAGAGATGAAGAAAGGCATTAAATAATAATTACAGGGTCTATCCATCAGGAAGAGCTAACAATTATAAATGTCCATGCACCAAATTTGGTAGCACCCAAATATATTAAACAATTAATCACAAACATAACCAATCTTATTGGTAAGAATGTGGTAATTACAGGGGACTTTAATACTCCACCTACAGCAATGGATAGATCATCTAGACAGAAAATCACTAAAGAAACAATGGCTCTGAATGATACACTGGACCAGATGGACCATTTAGAACTTTTCATCCTAAAGCAGCAAAATATACCTTGTTCTTGAGTGCACATGGAACATTCTCCAAGATAGATCACATACTGGGTCACAAAAGGGCCCTCAATAAATATAAAAGAATTGAGACCATACAAATGCTATGAAACTTGAAATCAACCACAGGAAAAAGTGTGGAAAACCTCCAAACGCATGAAAGTTAAATAACACCCTACTAAAGAACTAATGGGTCAACCAGGCAATTAAAGAAGAAATTAAAACATATATGGAAACAAATAAATGAAAATACAACAATCCAAACCCGTTGAGATGCAGTAAAGGCAGTCCTAAGAGGAAAATACATTGCAATCCAGGCCTATCTCAAAAAACAAGAAAAATCCCAAATACAAAATCTAACAGCACACCTAAAAGGACTAGAAGCAGAATAGCAAAGACACTCCAAACTGAGCCAAAGAAGAGAAATAATAAAGATCAGAATCGAAATAAACAATATAGAATCAAAACAGACAAACAGGAGAAAAGATCAATGAAACTAAGAGTTGCTTTTTGAAAAAATAAACAAAACTGATAACCCTCTAGCCAGGCTTCTCAAAAAGAAAAGAGAGAGCACCCAAATAGACAAAATCACAAATGAAAATGGATTTGTTACAACCAATCCGTCAGAAATACAAGCAATTATCAGGTAATAATATGAAAGATTATATGCCAACAAACTGGACAACCTAGAAGAAATGGACAAATTCCTAAACACCCACATACTACCAAAACTCAGACGGGAAGAAATAGAAAATTTGAACAGACCCATAACTAGTGAAGAAATTGAATCATTTATCAAAAATCTCCCAACAAATAAGAGTTCTGGACCAGATGGCTTCCCTAGGGAATTCTACCAGACATTTAAAGCAGGGTTAATACCTATCCTTCTCAAGCTGTTCCAAAAAAAAAAAAAAAAAAAAAAAAGGGAAGGAAAACTTCCAGACTCATTCTATGAAGCCAGCATTACTTTGATTATGAAACCAGAGAGACCCAACAAAAAAAGAGAACTACAGGCTAATATCCCTTATGAACATGGATGCAAAAATTCTCAACAAGATACTAGCAAATCGAATTCCAACAGCATATAAAAAAATAATTATTCATCATGATCAAGTGGGATTCATTCCTGGGCTGCAGGGCTGGTTCAATATTCGCATGTGTTGACATATCACATTAACAAAAGAAAGGGTAAGATCTATATGATCCTGTCAATAGGTGCAGAAAAAGCATTTGACAAAATACAACATCTTTTCTTAATAAAAACCCTCGAGAAAGTCGGGATTGAAGGAACTTACTTAAAAGCCATTTATGAAAAGCCCACAGCTACTATCATCCTCAATGGGGAAAAACTGAGAGCTTACCCACTGAGATCAGGAACACTACAGGGATATCCACTCTCACACTGTTGTTTAACATAGTGTTGGAAGTCCTAGCATCAGCAATCAGACAACAAAAGGAAATAAAATGCATCAAAATTGGCAAAGAGAAATCAAACTTTCACTTTTCGCAGATGACATGAAACTCTACATGGAAAACCCAACAGACTCTGCCAAAAGTCTGATAGAACTGATCGATGAATTCAGCAAAGTCGCAGGGTACAAAATTGATGTACAAAAGTCAGTTACATTTTTATACACCAATAATGAAGCAACAGAAAGAGAAATCAAGAAACTGATCCATTCACAATTGCACCAACAACCATAAAATACCTAGGAATAAACCTGACCAAAGATGTAAAAGATCTGTATGATGAAAACTATAGAAAGCTTATGAAAGAAATTGAAGACACAAAGAAATGGAAAAACAATCCGTGCTCATGGATCGGAAGAATAAACATTGTTAAAATGTCATTATTACCCAAAACAATCTACACATTCAATGCAATCCCAATCAAATTTGCACCAGCATTTTTCTCAAAGCTAGAACAAACAATCCTAAAATTTATATGGAACCACAAAAGACCCCATATAGCCAAAGTAATATTGAAGAAGAAAACTAAAGCAGGAGGCATCACAATCCCAGACTTTAACCTCTACTACAAAGCTGCAGTCATCAAGACAGTATGGTATTGGCACAAAAACAGACACTCAGACCAATGGAATAGAACAGAGAATCCAGAATTGAACCCACAAGTGTATGGCCAATTAATGTTTGACAAACCAGGAAAGAATATCCAATGAAATAAAAACAGTCTCTTTAGCAAATGGTGCTGGGAGAACTGTACACGAACATGCAGAAAAATGAAACTAGCCCACTTTCTTACACCATACACAAAAATAAACTCAAAATGGATGAAAGAGCTGAATGTGAGACAGGAAACCATCAAAACCCTAGAGGAGAAAGCAGGCAACAATCTCTTTGACCTCAGCAGCAGCAATTTCTTACTCGACACTTCTCCAAAGGCAAGGGAATTAAAAGCAAAAATAAACTATTGGGACCTCATCAAGATAAAAATCTTCTGCACAGCAATGGAAACAATCAACAAAAAAGGCAACCGACGGAATGGGAAAAGATAGTTGCAAATGACATATCGGATAAAGGGCTAGTATCCAAAATCTAAAAAGAACTCACCAAACTCCACACCTAAAAAACAAATAATCCAGTAAAGAAATGGGCAGAAGACATGAACAGACACTTTTCCAAAGAGGACATCCAGATGGCCAACAGACAAATGAAACGATGCTCACTGTCACTCCTCATCAGGGAAATACAAATCAAAACCACACTGAGATACCACCTTGGTCAGAGTGGCTACAATGAACAAATCAGGAGACTATAGATGCTGGCGAGGATGTGGAGAAATAGGAACCCTCTTGCACTGTTGGTGGGAATGAAAACTGGTGCAGCCACTCTGGAAAGCAGTGTGGTTTCTCAAAAAATTAAAAATAGGACTCCCCTATGACCCAGCAATAACACTGCTAAGAATTTGCCCAAGGGAAACAGGAGTGCTGATGCACAGGGGCACATGTACCCCAATGTTTATAGCAGTGCTTTCAACAATTGCCAAATTATGGAAAGAGCCTAAATGTCCATCAACTGATGAATGGATAAAGAAAATCTGGTTTATACAATGGAATACTACTTGGCAATGAGAAAGAATGAAATACTGCCATTTGCAGCAATGTGGATGGAACTGGAGGGTATAATGCTAAGTGAAATAAGTCAGAGAAAGACAGATACCATATGTTATCACTCATATGTGAATCTTGAGAAACTTAACAGAAGACCAGGGGGAAAGGAAGAGGGGAAAATAGTTACAAACGGAGACAGAAGGAGGCAAACCATGAAAGTCTCTTAAATACAGAGAATAAACTGAGGGTTGATGTAGGGTGGGGGAGAGGGGAAAGTGGGTGATGGGCATTGAGGAGGGAACTTACTGGGATGAGCACTGGATGTTGTATGGAAGCCAATTTAACAATAAATTATATGTAAAAAAATAACAAACATTAAAAAAAAGACCCTCCTGTGTTTATTAAAATTAGAGACTTTGGAACAAGGAGGGTTATGTGGTGGTAGAAGAAAAATAAACCCTCCAAAAAGGACTTCTCAAATCAATCACACTTGGAATTTTTATCTTCATTTAAAGATATCTAATTTTCATAAATGTCTCAGTGAATGATTAATCCAATCTTATATTTGAAATGGTTTAAATGATTACTTTAACCATGGATTAGGTGACTTTCAAGAATTTCCAAACGTCCTTTCAGAAAACATGTATGTTTAAAAAATGGATTTGGGTCTTTGCCTTCAAAGACAGTGTTGTATAAAATATATCTGGCTTAATGTTGACTTCTCCCCTCATCGTTTTGTATCCTTCATCTCTTCTGGCAGATTTCATTCTGGGTAATTGTCCCAGTTTGGTTATATCCATCCTAACATCCTTTCTGCCCTTCACTTCCCGCATCATTGTCCCCATTCATTGTAAGTACTCAGGGCCACAGCTTCCGTATCTTCCCAACATCAGTCTATGGAATGACTTTCTTGTGCTTGCCTTTGCCAACAAGCCTAGTGTGTTATGGAAAGATACAACCAAAATATATAAAATAAGATATCCCACTTCCTACACTCACATACATATACGAGAAAATGCTAAAGCACAAAATCAGTACCCATCACAGTATATTAGCAGAATGGAGAAATAGGAAGCTCCAGGACGTTACTCCTCCATGTAGTAAAAAATGGACCAAATTATCTTTTTCAGTGCTCTAGAAGCCAGTTAGAACACGACATACCCAGGAAAGTAAAATAAGGAGCCACATCAGAGAGACACTGGAAGTTTGTGACACTTCCCCACAACAGCTGCTCACTGTTCCTGGCACTCCATGGCAAGACTGTGACAAGACTGATGTGTATGTTCAATGATCTGGTTTCTTTGTAGATGCTTGAGGGACTTCTTTCTATCATACATGACATGGAAAATACAGGGAATGAGAGCACCCTGCGGATGCACTGTGGCAACTGCTCCAACAAAAGGTGAGCATTTGTTCAAACAATGGTGAGACAACAGAGCTGAAGACAGAGAGAGGAAGGTAGCATGTGCTCTCAAGTAACTACACTTTCTTAAACTGGGAAATTACAAAACTCAGACATCACAAATGCCCAGAACATGTCTGACAGGCCCCAGCATTACTATAATTTGAGTTCCTCTGTAAAAGCAAGTCCATAAGCCTGAGCACAGAGGCTGTTTTTTAAATTCCCAAATGTTAACAAAAGATCACAAGGCATAAAAAGAAATAGGAAGACATGTTCCAATCAGAGGAATAAAATAAACGTCGAAAACTTGTCTGAAGTCAATAAAGAACTATTAATTGCCTGACAAGGAATTCAAATAATCATCATAAAGATAGTCCTGGAGAAAGAAGAGAAAACAGGTAACTAAATGATATCAGGAAAGCTGTGCATGGCCAAAATGGAAATCCAAGCATACAGAAATTATAACAATAATCAACTTGAAATTGGGAGCTGAAGAGTACAATCGCTGAATTTAAAAATACACTAAGTGATCAGCAACAGACTTGATCAAACAGAAGAAAAAAAAGAATCAGACAACTGAAAGACCCCTTGTTTTAAATGATCTACTAAGAAGGCCAAAGAAAAATATGGAAAAGTAGAACTACAGACCAATTTCCCTGATGAACATGGATGTAAAAATCCTCAGCAAGATACTAGCCAACCGGATCCAACAATACATTAAAAGAATTGTTCACCACGACCAAGTGGGGTTTATACCTGGGATGCAGGGCTGGTTCAATATCCGCAAAACAATCAATATGATACATCACCATCGATAAAAGAAAGGACAAGAACCACATGATCCTCTCAATAGAAGCAGAGAAAGCACTTGACAAAATACAACATCCTTTCTTGATTAAAAAAAAAAAACAACCCTTCATAAAACCCAAGAAAGTAGGGATAGAAGGATCATACCTCAAGATCATAAAAGCCATATATGAAAGACCCACTGCTAATATCATCCTCAATGGGGAAAAACTGAGGGCTTTCTCCCTAAGGTCAGGAAGAAGACAGGGATGTCAACTTTCGCCACTGTTATTCAACACAGTATTGGAAGTCATAGCCTCAGCAATCAGACCACACACACACACACACACACACACACACAAATAAAAAGCATCCAAATCAGCCAGGAGGAAGTCAAACTTTCACTCTTCACAGGTGACATGATACTCTATGAGAAACACCCAAAAGATCCCACCAAAAATCTGCTATAACTAATCCATAAATTCAGAAAATCACAGGATATAAAATCAATGCACAGAAATTGGTTGCATTCCTATACACCAATAATGAAGCAACAGAAAAAGAAATCAAGGAATCGATCCCATTTACAAAATCGCACCAAAAACCATAAAATACCTACAAGTAAACATAACCAAAGAGGTGAAAAATCTATATACTGAAAACCATAGAAAGCTTATGAAAGAAATTGAAGAAGACACAAAAAATGGAAAAAGTACTCCATGCTCCTGGAAGAACAAACATTGTTAAAATGTCAATACTACCCAAAGCAAACTACTTGTTCAATGCAATCCCTATCAAAACAACACCAGCATTCTTCACAGGGATAGAACAAACAATCCTAAAATTTGTATGGAACCAAAAAAGACCCTACGTAGCCAAAGAGTAATGTTCAAAAAGAAAACCAAAGCTGGAGGCATCACATTCCCAGACCTTAAGCTGTATGACAAAGCTGTAATCATCAAGACAGGATGGTACTGGCACAGAAACTGACACTCAGATCAATGGAACACAACAGAGAACCCAGAAATGGACCCACAAACGTATGGCCAACTCATCTTTGACAGAGCAGCAAAGAATACCCAATGGAATAAAGACAGTCTCTTCAGCAAATGGTGCTGGGAAACCTGGACAGCAACATCAGAAAAATGAACCTGGACCACTTTCTTACACCATACACAAAAGTAAACTCAAAATGGATGAAAGCCCTAAATGTAAGAACAGGAAGCCATCAAAATCCTAGAGGAGAAAGCAGGCAAAAGCCTCTTTGACCTTGGCCACAGCAACTTCTTACTCAACACGTCTCTGGAGGCAAGGGAAACAAAAGTAAAAATAAACGATTGGGACCTCATCAAAATAAAAATCTTCTGCACAGCCAAGGAGACAATCAGCAAAACTAAGAGGCAACCGACAGAATGGGAGAAGATGGTTGCCAATGACATATCAGATAAAGTGTTAGTATCCAAAATCCATAAAGAACTTATCAAACGCATCCCAACAATGAAGAATCCAGTGAAGAAACGGGCAAAACACATGAATAGACTCTTCCCCAAAGAAGATATCCAGATGGCCAACCAAAACATGGAAAAAATGCTCAACATCACTCATCACCAGGGAAATACAAATCAAAACCACAATGAGATACCCCCTCACACCTGTCAGAATGGCTAACATTAACAACTCAAGGAACAACAGATGTTAGCAAGGATGTGGAGAAAGGGGAACTCTTTTGTACTGCTGGTGGGAATGCAAACTGGTGCAGCCACTCTGGGAAACAGTACGGAGGGTCCTCAAAAAATTAAAAAGAGAACTACCCTATGACCCAGCAATTGCACTACTAGGTATTTACCCAAAGGATACAGGTATACTGTTTTGAAGGGGCACATACACCCCAATGTTTATAGCAGCACTATCAACAATAGCCAAAGGCCAGAGTATGGAAAGAGCCCAAATGTCCATTGATGGATGAACAGATAAAGAAGATGTGGTATATATATACACAATGGAGTATTACTCGGCAATCAAAAAGAATGAAATCTTGCCATTTGCAACTATGTGGATGGAACGGAAGGTATTACGCTAAGCAAAATAAGTCAGTCAGAGAATGACAAATATCACATGACTTCCCTCATATGAGGACTTTAAGACACAGAAGAGATGAACATTAGGGAAGGAAAGCAAAAAGAATATAAAAACAGGGAGGGGGACAAAACATAAAAGACTCTTAAATATAGAAAACAAACAGAGGGTTGCTGGAGGGGTTGTGGGAAGGGGGATGGGCTAAATGGGTAAGGGGAATTAAGGAATGTACTCCGGAAATCACTGTTGCACTATATGCTAACTAATTTAGATGTAAACTAAACAATATATTAATTAATAAAAAAATTTTTTACTTTTTTTATTCAATTTCTAATATTTGTATTTTATGTTGGATCTTCGCTTACCTCTTTTGGTTGATTGGTTCTGTGGTATAATCGTGTTTGCATTACCATTCTCACTTGAAACCAGCTCTGAACCTTCCTTTTAGGGTTTCCTCTGTGTAGTGGTCTTTGTGTTCCTCTTAGATGAATTCAAAGTCAGACCATCTGAGGTAAAACTCAAGCTCTACTATTACAGAAGTTTTGCCAAGATATTTTTTGAAAGATGAAGAACAATTCTACTTTTCTCATAAGTTACTGTGGATTCATGGGTGAATTTATGAAAAACTGTTAGGATAGTATGTAGTATGTAGTAAATGTTCAAGAAGAATTGCTGCTTCTGTTTGTGATATTAGAAGTTGTAATTTCTACAATATGCTTTAAGTTTAATGTCATCCATGACTTGTTCTTTTTTTTTTTTAATTTAAAAGTATGGCTCTTGAACCAAAGATGTTGGCAAGAATTGCAAGCTAGTGAGAACTGTGGAAACTCAGACTTCATCCAGAAATACAAACCAGGATATGAATTTTAACAAGATCTGTAGTTGGTTTTCATACACATTGATAGTAGAGAAGAACATGTCTAGCTCACCATCACTTTTCCATTTGCCTGTCTTTAGGTCTGTAGTACATTATTTTGAAAACTATGGTTTTGTAGTATGTTTTTTAAAGTTTATTTATTTTTGAGAAAGAGAAGAGAAAAGCAGGGAGAGGGCAGAGAGACAGGGAGGAAGAGAGAATCTCAAGCAGGCTCTGCACTGGCAGGGCAGAGACTGACGCAAGGCTCAAACTCATGAATTGTGAGATCATGATCTGAGCCAAAGCCAAGAGTCAAAACCAAGAGTCGGACACTTAACCAACTGAGTCACCCAGGTGCCGCATATATATATTTTAAATCAGGATGTGTGGTGCCAGCAACATACTCTTCATTTTCAAGATTATTCTGGGTATGTGTTATCCTGTGACATCCATATGAAATGTTAGGAACAGTTTTGATCTTTCTGCCTTAAATGTCATTAGGATATTGACAGAGATTGCATTAAATCTGAAGACCACTTTGAGTAGTATTGACAGCTCAATAGTATTAAGTATTCCAATGAAAACGCATGGATGTGGTTCCATGTATTTCTTCTTGCAGTTCTTGCAAAATATTTTATAGTTTTCATCAGAGTAGTGGTGACCTTTATCACTGTGTTAAATTCTATGCATTTTACTCTTTGTGATGCTACTGGAAATGTAATATCTTTATATGGGGGACTGTTCTTTGTTGTGTAGAAACACAACTAATTTTTAAGTGTTGGGTGTCTATTCTCCAACTTGGTAAACTTTGAGTGAGTTTTAACAGATTTTTGAAAGTAAGGATTCTTCAGAGAGGAAGATGGCGATGGTTGGGAGGACTGTAGGCTCATTACATCCCACAAACACAACTAGATAACTACCAAATCATCCTAAATACCAAACAGCAACCTAAAGACTGATAGAGGAATCTCTCAGCTAATGAGAAAAAGGAGGCCACAGTGAAGATTGTAGGCAGTATAGAGATATGGCTTACGGAGAAAAGGATTGTGGTTCTGTGGATGAAATGGGAAAATGAAGGGCGACACGAAAGGAGAACATTTACCCAAAGCCACTGACTTAGAAAATGAGTGGGGCTGGGGCGCCTGGGTGGCTCAGTCGGTTAAGCGTCCGGCTTCGGCTCAGGTCATGATCTCACGGTTCGTGGGTTCGAGCCCCGTGTCAGGCTCTGTGCTGACAGCTCAGAGCCTGGAGCCTGTCTTTGGATTCTGTGTCTCCCTCTCTCTCTGACCCTCCCCTGCTCGCGCTGTCTCTCTCTGTCTCTCAAAAATAAATAAAAAACATAAAAAAAATTTAAAAAAAAAAGAAAATGAGTGGGGCTGAATTTCATGAGTTCTTGCAACCAGTGTAGCTTAAAGCCTGGGTTTTATTTATTTTTATTTATTTATTTTTAAATATTTTTCAATGTTTATTTATTTTTTGAGAGACAACATGAGCAGGAGAGAGGCAGAGAAAGAGAGAGAGAGAGACAGAATCTGAAGCAGGCTCCAGCACAGAGCCCGACGCGGGGCTTGAACCCACCAACCATGAGATCATGACCTGAGCTGAAGTCAGACGCTCAACCAACTGAGCCACCCAGGTGCCCCAAAGCCTGGGTTTTAAAGATCAGCAGGCTTGGCTGGGAGAGAGCCAGGAGTGCGATACACTGCTCCTGGAGAGAAGGCAGGTACACAACAGGGGCAGACAGCATGGAAACAGCAATCTGAACAACACCTGGGATACACAGGGGTGAGATTATTTGATATTCTAGGAGCATTTCCCTAAAAGGCAACATACACTGAGATGCCTGTCTGAGAACAAAGGAGCTGGCTGGCACTAGTTCCTTTCCCCACCCTCAGCATAAATAAAGAGCCACCTGAGAGAAGCAGCTCTGTGGAGACACTTGTTGTCTACCCTACTTATACCAAGCCTCAACCCATATGCTGTGGTGGGACTGCTCTTCTCATTAAGCTTGCCTTAGTCCCAGCAAGAGAGGCCCTTGCCCAGGAGACCTGCATAAGCCCTGCCCACACCATGTTTCCTGACCAGACAGTTCTGCAGGGTCTCAGTTTTAGGTGGAGCTGGGGTCAGGTCTCATTTCACAAGCAGACCAGAACACACTTAGTTAAAACTCACCGTATTCAGGCCAGGGACCAAACACTGTCCACAGTAAGCAAGGAAAGCATCTGCAGATCACTGGGCTGGAGGACAGAGCAGAAGACAAAAACGCCTTTTCTAACATACAGAGGAAGGCAGAGAATTAGACAAAATGCCACGATTGCAGAACATATCCCAAATGAAATAACAAGATTGGCCATGGACAGAGATCTAAGTGAAATATTTTATCAGTAATATCCTAGATGGAGAATGTCAGGCAATAATCATAAGGATACTCACTGCGTTGAGAAAACAATAGAAAACATCATTGAGACGGTTCCTACAGAGGTAAAAGAGTTGAAAAAGAATCAAACAGAGGTGCAGAATACAATAAATGAGACTGGAAACAGGCTAGGGGCAATAAACAGCAGGCTGGAGGAAGGATAGGAATGCATTAAGGACCTTGAAGACAAAATAATGGACAATAATGAAGATGAACAAAAGAGAGAAAGAAGGGGTCCCTGGGTGACTTAGTTAAGCATCTGACTCTTGATTTTGACTCAGGTCATGATCTCATTGTTCTTAAGTTTGGGCCCCATGTCAGGCTCTGTGTTGACAGCACCGAACCTGCTTGGGATTCTCTCTCTCCCTTTCTGCCCTTACCCTGCTCACACTTCCTCTCACTCAAAATAAATAAGTAAAATGAGAAAAAAAAATTGAGAGAGAGAGAGAGAAGAATTATGAAACATGAGAATAGACTTAAGGAACTCAGTGACCCCATCAAAAGTACTGACATTCTTTGTAGAAGCAGAAAATTTTATCTCAATAAATAATAGCAGAAAACTTTCCTAATCTAGGGAAGGATACAGACATCCAGAACTAGGTGGTACAGAGAATTTGCAACAAAACACCAAAAGCAGGCCAACACCAACACATATTGGAATTAAAGTTACAAAATATGATGATAAAGAAAAAATCTTAAAAGCAGCAAGACAAAAAGAAGTCCTTCACTTACAAGGGAAAATCATATGGCTAGCTGGAGATTTCTCAACAGAAATTTGGCGAGTCCAAAGGGAGTGGCATAATATGTTCAATGTGCTGAATGGGGGAAATCAGCAGCCAAGAATATTCTATTAAGCAAGGCTATCATTCAGAATAGAAGGAGAGGTAAAGAGTTTCCTAAACAAGCAAAAACGAAAGGAGTTTGTGACCACTGAACCAGGCCTGCAAAAAATGTTAAAGGGAAATATTTGAGCGCAAAGGCAACACCAGATGTGACAAAGACAAGAAAGGATCAGAGAAAATCTCCAGAAACAATGAAAAAACAAGTAATAAAATGGCAATACATATCTATCAATAATGACTTGAAAATTTTTTATTTACTTATTTTTGAGAGAGAAAGAGAAAGAGAGAGAGAGAGAGAATGAGAATCCCAAGCAGGCTCTCCACTGACGTGAAGAGCCCAACACAGGGCTCAATCTCAAACCACAAGATCATGACCTAAGCCAAAATCAATACTCGGCCACTACCCGACTAAGCCACCTAGATGCCCTACCAATAATTACTTTTGAGTGAAAATGTATTATATACTGCAATCAAAATACATAGGGTGTCCATATGTATTTTTTTTAAAGACCCATCTATATGCTGCCGACTAGAGACTCATTTTTTAAAAATGTTTATTATTTTTGAGAGAAAGAGAGAACACAAGCAGAGAGGGGGCAGAGAGAGGGGGACAGAGGATCTGAAGTGGGCTCCACACTGACAGCAAAGGGCCTGATGCAGGGCTGAACTCACAAACTGCAAGATCATGACCTGAGTCGAAGTTAGACGTTTCACCATCTGACCCATCCAGGCACCCTGAGACTCATTTTAGATGTAAAGACCCTTGCACATAGAAAGTGAGGGAGTGGAGAAACATGTATCATCCAAATGGCTATCAAAACAAAGTCAGAATAGCAATACTTACATTGGACAAACGAGACATTTTTGTTCTTGTAGTTTATTTATCCTGCTTTGGTGCCAGGGTAACGCTGGCCTTGTAGAATGATTCTGAATGGTTTACCACTATTTCTCTATTTGTAAAATTTGATGAATGTTGTCATTATTTTTTTAAGTATTTGTTAGAATTCACCAATGAAGGTAAGTAGTCTTGGGCTTTTCCATGTTAGGGTGTTTTTTTTTTTCCAAATTCAATATTCATTCTTATTATTGTTTTTTAATTTTTTTAATGTTTTATTTATTTTTGAGAGAAAGAGAGACAGCGTGAGCAGGGGAGGGTCAGAGTGAGAGGGAGACACAGAATCCGAAGACAGGCTCCAGGCTCTGAGCTAGCTGTCAGCACAGAGTCCAACACGGGGCTCAAACCCATGAACCGTGAGATTGTGACCTGAGCCAAAGTCAGACGCTTAACCGACTGAGCCCCCCAGGTGTCCCAACATTTTTGTTACCGTTCTAAGAAGATGTCTTATTTCTTGGGTTCAAAATTCATATTTCAATCTTGGTAACTTGTGCATTCTTAGGAATTATCGGTTTTTATTTTTCTAAGTCATGTGATTTATTAGTATATAATTGTTTATGACTGTTATACTATAGATTTCTGTGGTTATTTGTTGTGTTGGTTTCTCCTTCCATTTCTCATTTGGTTTTTGAGTCTTCTCTCCTTTTCTTCTTAACGTAGTTAAGGCAATGTCAATTTTGTTTTTGTTTCTTAATTTAATTTTTTTATATTTTTTTATAATTTTTTTATATTACTTTCAATGTTAGGTTAGTGTTTATTCTGGTCTCTTATTTATTTCTGATTTTTCTTTGTTATTTCTTTCCTCTACTAAATTTCAGCTAAGGGTTTTCTTTTTCTAATTCCTTGTGGCATAGTGTTAAGAAAAAATAGTTGAAATAAACAATTTAACTCAAATATTTATGGCATAAAAATTGAATATAGAGTGTCTAGTAGATCAAATTAACAGAAATAATCAATAGAAATCATGTCCAAAAAATAAAAACAACAAAAATAAGGATTCTCAGGGACACCTGGGTGGGCCAGTTGACTGAGCGTCCAACTCCTGACTTTAGCTCAGGTTATGATCTCATGGTCCTGAGATCAAGCCCCATGTTGGGCTCCACACTGAGCATGGAGATAGCTTAAAATTTTCTCTCTCCCTCTCCCCTTCCCTACTCATATTCTCTATCAAAAAAAAATAATAATAATAAGGATTCTCTATGGTTTTTACATAGATCATGTCATCTGTGAACAGAGATAATTTTGCATTTTTTTTCCAGTTGGGATTCCTTTTATGTATTTTTTCTTGCCTCATTGTTCTTTTTAATTTTTGGGGGGGAGAAACAGAGACAGAGCACAAGTGGGGGAGGGGCAGTGAGACAGGGATACACAGAATCCAAAGCAGTCTTCAGGCTCTGTCAGCCCAGAGCCCAATGCAGGGCTTGAACATATGAACATGAGATCATGACCTGAGCTGAAGTCAGATGCTTAACCGACTGAGCCACTCAGGCACCTATCTTGCCTTATTATTCTGAATTCAGTACTATATTGAATGAAAGTGGTGATGTCACTTCATTACCTGTTTCTGATCACACAGGAGAAGCTTTCTATCTTTTACTATTGAATATGTGAGGTTTCAACTTTCCATACATACATCGCCTTTATTAGGTTGAGGTGGTTTCCTTCTATTGCTATTTCATTGTTTTTAACCATGAAATGGTTTCCAATATGCTCACTTCCTGTTCTACATCAATTAATATAATCATGCCATTTTTTATCTTCATTCTGTTAATGTGTAATATTTTTTTAAGATTATTTATTTTCAGAGAGAGAGAGGGCATGAATGAGCAAGGGGCAGAGAGAGAGAGGAAGAGAGAGAGAATCTCAAGCAGGTTCCACACTATCAGCACAGAGCCTAATGCAAGGCTCAAACTCACAAACCACAAGATCATGACTTGAGTGGAAATCACGAGTGGGATGCTTAACCAACTGAACCACCCAGGCACCCCAACATGCCGTCTTAAATTGATAGTTTTCCGTATGTTGATACAATCTTGAATTCCAGGAAAAATTCCCAGTTATGTTGTAATATTGTATGCTGGGGAATGGGAAGGGCCGTCCCTGTGTGGCCTCTGTTCTCAGGGCCCCTGGGAATGTGGGACTTGTTGGAGTCCCAGGAGGGCATGCAGGACAGAGCCTTCCTGGTCACTGGCCAAGTGCATCAGGACCATGACACCAGAGATATGGAGCCTTCCTGGTTATCAGCCGAGTGATTGCTGGGGAATGGGAGGAACTGTCCCTGGGAACATGGGACTCGATGAGGTCCATGGAGAACGTGCAGGACAGAGCCTCCCTGGTCACCAGCCAAGTGTGTCAGTGCCCACGCACAACTATAGGATGCTCCTGATCTGTCCTTCCTTTATCTGTAGCTACTGTTCTGAATAAAACATTCACTGTAACATTTACTGTGCTCTCCAAGCTTGCAAGGAGGGTAGAAAATAAGCTGCTGTTCCTAATAAAGTTTGCCATTAGCCCTCAGCTCTTGGTCCGTCTCCACTGCTTTCGAGGACATTCACGGTGCCCTTGCTTTCCGGGAACATTCACATTTCCATTGAGAAATGTCCCTTGTTCACATTTCCATTAGTGTTTGGGAACGTCCCTGTTTCCTTTGGCCAGCAGCCTTTGGGAACCGTCTTGGGTTGCTCTTCGTCTCCCCAGGTCCCCTCCTCACGAAGGAGAACCTACCACAATTGTAAAAAGTGATTTTGATTCAGTTTTCTTTGTTTTATTGTGGTCTTTGAATGAATATTCTCCACAGATAGTAGTTTGTACTCTTTGAAAAGAAGCACGTGGGAAGGAAGTTTTGCCAAATTATACATAACATGTAATTAGTAAATATGCGTTAAGTTCAACACTTTGATTTTGAATGAAGAAAATGTACAGATACTAAATTCTGTGTTAGTTTTCTTCAAAGAAACAGAATCAAAAGAATGGATATCTATGTACCTATTTTTGCATTTTTAATGTATTTTGTTTAATTTTTAATGTTTATTATTTTTGAGAGAGAGAACAACAGAGGGTGAGCAGGGGAGAGGCAGAGAGAGACGGACACAAAATCTGAAGCAGGCTCCAGGCTCTGAGCTGTTAGCACGGAGCCCAACATGGGGCTCAAACTCATGAACCGTGAGACCATGACCAGAGCCAAAGTCAGACGCTTAACTGATTGAGCCACCCAGGCACCCTTAATATATTTTAATAGATTTTTAAGTATAGATATAGCCTATCATGTATAGAAATAGATCTCTATCTCTCTATATATAGTGAGCTGGAAGATTTCTTTAATGAATTGGCTAACATGATCGTGAAAGCTGGCAAGTCTGAAGTCTACAAAGATGACCAAGAGGCTGGAGACCTAGGGAAGAGCTGAGGTTAATGCTGAAGAATCTAAAGACAGTCTGGAGGCAGACATAGGTGAGTAGGAAAAAGTACCTCTGGAAATTTGCAGGAAATTACTATGTTCTCTAAAATGGACTCTGTAAAGTAGGTAGTATGGGGTCATTTGAGTCAAACTTTAATATCAATTAATTGGAATGAAAAAACTTCAAATAATTTCTAAAAAGAGTGAAACAATCTTATAAATTAGAAGATTTTAAATTTATTAAACAGGATTAGAAGAGAAAATAAAAAAATACCTCTGCAACTGAAAACTTATTTTTCTAAGTATAGGAAAAGTTAATTGATAGAATACACATGAATATTCCATAATGAAAGCTGCTCAATTTCATAGCTGGAATACAGGGGCGCCTTGGTTAAGTGTCCGACTCGTGGTTAAAGCTCAGGTCATGATCTCACGGTTTGTGAGTTCAAGTCCTGCATTGGGCTCTGTGCTGTCAGCACGGAGCCTGCTTGGGATTGTCTCTCTCTCCCTCTCTCAAAAATAAACTTAAAAAAGAAAAGAAAGAAAAAAAGAAAGTGGAATACAAATAAGTACATAGATATCACTTTTAGCCTTATGATAGGTGAAATTAAAATAAGAGATAATAGTGTTGGTGAGGCCAGGAGAAAAAACTCACACATTATTCATAAAATAGGATATAACTGCAACTTTGGGGAACAGCTTCTGTCCAATACTATAAAAATTTTAAATTCATTCACCTGTGAAGCAGTAATTACAGTTCATGTTCTATGAGGCATAGAAATCAACATATACAAATTTGCCTGAAACACATCACCACATTCATTATATGGAGGAAATTAAAAATGCCTTATATGTGATCAATAAGAAAATACATGGATACTTTAAAGTATGTACTAATTTTATTTTTAGTACTAATAAAATATCTCTAAAATATATCACATAAATGTTGAGAAAAACTGCATCACGTTATATGACACAAATGCACAGAAAATGGCATGTATACATTTACCTATATATCCCTGTATTTTAAATATATAAAATATGGGGCGCCTGAGTGGCTCAGTTGGTTAAGGCTCCGACTTCGGCTCAGGTCATGATCTCACAGGTCGTGGGTTCGAGCCCCGGTCGGGCTCTGTGCTGACAGCTCAGAGCCTGGAGCCTGCTTCGGATTCTGTGTCTCCTTCTCTCTCTGACCCTCCCCGCTCATGCTCTGTCTCATTCTATCTCTCGAAAAATAAATAAATGTAAAAAAAAAAATTTAAATATATAAAATATTTAAAATTCTATACCTAGGAAAACACGAGTGTATGGTTCTGTAGAGAGGGATTCATATTGCACATTTAATAGTAAAGAACCTAACTTCTCATTCAGAAATATTTGAAATATTTGCCAAAAAAAGTAATGTTACGCTAGTAACAATTTTTGGAACCATACTTGAAACTGATCACAAAGCCAAAGTTCTAGGTTGGACCGTAGTTGAAGTGTAAAGCATTTTTCTCTCATTTATAATGAATGCTCCAAAAGAGTTACTCCGTATTCAACTGGACTTCAGTTCGATGAATGAGATATAGATTATTTCACAGTTTTGGGTGGTTGATCCGGTTAGAAATATCATTGAGGGTGTCAGTTGTGGCCTGTTGGTCTTCTTGTTGAAGCTCTAATAGTTGTTTTTGCAATCTGATTTTTAAGTTGCCAATGGAGACCTTTAGGGGTGAGTCAAATGCCTGATTAAGATGTCTACATATTCGGCTCCAAGACTTGTTGTATAAAAGTGGGAATGATACAGTAGGTTGTGAAACTGGAGTCACATATAAGCTGTGATGGGTCCATAATGCCTGTTGATGTTCCCCTAGCCAGACAACAGCGGCCTCTAATGCCTGAAGTCGGGCAAGGACTTACTGATCCATTCTCACTTGTTCTTCTAAATCTAACGTGGTTTTTTTGCATATATTGGTTTATCTGATATGCGATCTGTAGGAAGACGGCAAGAGAGGTGGCTGCCATGGCTGCAAGTGCCATAATGCCCAAAATAGCCGCCAACAAAATGCCTAGAACCCTTTTGGTTTTTCTTTCTTCTAATGCAGAGACAAGCTGTTGCGATGGGACCCCACCCACCCCCACCCCACCCTTACCAAGGCTGATTTAATTGGACTGGCAACCAGAGCTGTGTCATTTTTTTGGCTATACAGACAAAGGTCATATGTAAACGTCATGTGTTTGTAATGGAGAAACAGGGGGTCACCCATGTTTTGTTCCCTATGAAAATAGCATGTATCTCATTAAAATCTGGAGTTGTAGATGCAATTAAGAAACTACATGGCCTGGTAGTACATATAAGAGTGCTGTTGATTTCATCAGTATAGGACTAGTTGAATTTACCACATATAAATGAAGCAGATGGCAGCCAGGAGATCTTAGTCTAGGTTTTGATCAAAGGGGTTGTTCGTTGATTTGGGGATCCATTCCTTGGCATCCACATTCCGAATTTGGGATGCCTGACCCCCGGTTTGTTTCAGGGCAGGGGAGTCCACGCCCATCTTCAAGTTTCCCTGAATATGGTTACCTTGGGAATCTATTCTTGATCTGCATTGATTGGCCCAATGATATCCTCTTTTACATTTCAGGCATTTTTTGAATAGGGCATTTTAGGTCTTGTTCTCCACATTTAAAATATTTTTTGGGTTTTAATGTTGAGGCTAATAACACAGCTCTATAGGATTTGGTCCCCACATTCTGACAAGCTTTAAACATTTTAGCAATATTAGGGTTCCTTCCCTTTAAGGGAGCAAGGATCTTCTGGCAATCCTGGTTAGCATTTTCATATGCCCATTGAAGAGTTAAAATATTTTGAGCACCCATATTATCAACCTGTCTTAAGATAGTTTGTAATATTTTAATCAAGGATATATAGGGTTCATTTGTGCCTTGCTGGAGGCTAGCAAAGGAATCCATGGGTGTCTGAGTATTAGGAATAGGGGACCAAGCTTTAGAAGCCGCATCTGAGATCTGGGGAAAAGCTCTGCAGTCCATGTTTACTTGAGCCTATACAAGCATATAGAGACCCTCTCCCAAAAGCAGGTCCATTCCAATAGGAATTCCATTATTTAAATTCTCCGTAGCTGTATTTTGTAAAGCATCTTTAAATTCTTGCAACCAGGGGCGCCTGGGTGGCTCAGTTGGTTAAGCATCCGGCTTCGGCTCAGGTCATAATCTCGCGGTTTGTGGGTTCGAGCCCCACATCGGGCTCTGTGCTGACAGCTAGCTCAGAGCCTGGAGCCTGTTTCAGATTCTGTGTCTCCCTCTCTCTCTGACCCTTCCCTGCTCCTGCTGTCTCTCTCTGTTTCTCAAAGATAAATAAAAAACATAAAAAAATTTAAAAAAAATTCTTGCAACCAGAGGGAATATTGAATGGTATTGAGAACTGTTTTAACTAAAGTTTTCAATCCCAAGGGGTCATCTCATATCCTCCCCCTATTCCATCTATAATTCCCATTTTGGTGTATGCTTTTGTGGAGCTCCTTAAACATCTAGAAAGGGAGGTGATCACGCTGAGGTGCCTGGCCATGACCCTGTAGGATGGGGAAGGCCACAGCAAAACCTTCCTGTTCTGTCTTTTCTTCAACATGCATTCTACCAGAGAAAGTGAAGGGGGTTGAGGGAATTAATGTAGGATCTTCTGGCGGGGCCAGAGGAGAAGATGGAGGAAGAGGAGGGTCCTGCATATTACTTAAGATGGGGGGGTAGACATATTTGGCAATGTGCCAGGGGTTACATGTTTTTGTGGTCCTAGCCATAAGGGGAGGTGGAAGGGGCAAACTGGGGCAGAGGGATTAAGTCCTGTCGACTCTTTTTATTGGGATTTTTTTGGTAAATCATGAATGGCAATGTGGCATAAGTTCCAAGTAAATAAATGAGAGATCTTTACTGTGGCCAGAGCATTTTTGAAGCACCGCCCTATGTGCTCCCAATCAGCCACTTCAAGGGACCCCTTAGTGGGGTATCATCGGCATTGCTGATAAATCATAAAAAGCAACTGGGTTAAATCTTAGTGTGGGCCTTTACATCCTCATGAGTGCAAAAGCGTATGGAATTGCTCCTTCTGTATATTCTGCTGTTTAGATAGTGAAACTCACATGACAGGCAAACATGAAAACAAAAGTAAAAGAGACAAGAAGATGAGGGGTTCTGGACACCTAATTGGAACAGGAAAGGTTAGGCACCGAGTGCTGGTAGATCCTACCTAAATAAGCATTATGGAAATCGAGTGTCAGTAGTTCCTACCTGAATGAGAGGACATCGTTTTCCCTTTTTGGGCTTGAGAAATGAAGTACGTAGCCGGGAGTCAGTCAGTTCTGCTGACCCCTGTTTGGGCACCACGTATAGCCATGTGCCGAAGACAAAGTTCTCAGACACTTAGACTGAGTGGATGTGCAAGGCTGCCTCTGCCAGCGAAACAGCAGCAGCAGCAGCAGCAGCAGCAGCAAACTGCACATAGTCTTTATTTCACATTCGACAGGTATAAACGTCAAAGAATGTCAAAGCACAGGAAGAAAACACAAAGACCCTCCTGACATAGACCAAACACACACCGGGTGTTTACAGGAAAGCATGCAGGGAAGATATGCAGTTTCAAGGACTGCTAGGCAGTTACAGTGGGTCTGTCTCCTGACTGGCTCCTGGGAGATCATGGGGCTCTGTTCTCATGGTGCTATCGCATCCAACAGCTTGAGGCCAGAACATCGCTGATGTTTCAGCAATTCCCCATTCACTTTCCCAGGGCTTACAATATACTCTAGAAATAACTCCACATTCAGCTGGCCCAAGGTGGGACCCATGAATTCACGTTTTTTTCTGTTGTAACTCGGAAACTAATTTTATTTTCAGCTCTACTGAAGTATGACTGACCAAAAAATTACATATGCATAGGTTATACAAATGGTATATGTATACATATCCTTCACTGCACATAGACGTCTTTCTTTCTTTTTTCTGGTGGTGAGGGCTAGGGGGAAATGGGAAATGTTTTTCAAGGGTACAAACTTTCATAATTTCTGGAGACCTAACGTACAACATGGTGACCATGGTTATAATAATGCGTTGCATACTTAAATTTACTAAGGGAATAGATCTAATGAACTTGTACACATCTTCAGATGGTTCTGATGCTAGTCCCCTCAGACCCCACGTTTAGTTACTAAGATCTAGAAAAGTCAAAGGAAACTAGAGCCTGTTTCACCAACCCATGTATTTCAACACAAATATTTGTTCCCAGTATACACTACTCCACACTGCCTTAAGAAATCATGCTCTCAGTTGGCCCTTTGTAAAGTGAGAGGGAACTAGAGACAATTGTAGTGTCTGAACAAGGCTGTATTTGGGAAACAACATTCACTCATTCATTCATTAAATAAATGTCTCTGGAAACAAACTGGGGGTTGCCAGAAGGGAGGGGTGTGGGGAGGGGATAGAAAAACTGGTGAAGGGGAGTAGGAGGCACAGCCTTCCAGTTACAGAATGAAAAAGTCATGAAGATGAAAGGTACAGAATAGGGAATGCATGCAATGATATTGTAATAGTGTTGTACAATGCTTAGACTTACGCTGAGCATAGGATGACATATACTCTTGTCCACTGTATTGTACCCCTGAAACTAATGTAACATTGTATGTTGACTATACTTTAGTAAAACAAATGTATAAATACATGTTTCTGGAGCATCTACTATCCACTCACATACATGAAAGTGTGCATACAGCGTGGGGTCCTGTGCTGGGAAGTTCACATTATATGAGTCAATCCTGACATTACCGTGGGAGTTGGTTACTACCTATCTACATCTGTCCTGGGTGGTTATGGATCCTGGGCCTTGTAATTCTGGGGGCAAAGATTCTCTCTCTCTGTGTCTCTTTGGTTACCTTATTGATCCTAAGAATGAGCCTGCACGAGAGAGAAAATAAATAAGAAAAGGATAAGGGCTCCTGGGTGGCTCAGTCAGGTAAGCGTCAGACTCTTCATTTCGGCTCAGGTCATGATCTCACACTTTATGAGATTGAGCCCTGTGTCTTCATTCACAGCACAGAACCTGCTTGGGATTCTCTCTCTCCTTCTTTCTGTGCCCCTCCCCCACGCTGGGACAAAGCATGGGTGGGTGAGGGGCAGAGAGAGAGAGGGAGACACAGAATCTGAAGCAGGCTCCAGGCTCTGAGCTGTCAGCACAGAGCTCGACATGGGACTCAAATCCACGAACGGCGAGACCATGACCTGAGCCGAAGTTGGACGCCCAATTGACGGAGCCACTCAGGCGCCTCATAAATAAAACATTTCTTTTTTAAAGAACAAGAGAAGGATAGAGAAAAGGCTTTTTGTCTAAGAAGTGAAAGAGAAAGAAAGGAAAGAATAGAGATTTTGACAGATTTGGGTATTCGCTAGCATTCATATATTTTGTGCTTTCACCTTGAGGGACAATCAATACACTCCCTAGAAATGGAAGATGGGTTGCTGCAAGGCACTCTTGAAGCACATGTTTTAACCAGAAAGATACAAATGCGCACACAAAAATTAAGCCCTCTCTCTGAGTCAGGGGTCAGGAAATAGTGAGCACCAGTCCTGGACCAGCAGGGAGTGGGGCTTCCCTGAACTCTGCTGTTCTCTGAGCTGTTCTAGAAAGGCAGAGCAGTGGGAGGGTGTGGAATAAGAGCCAGGGTGGGGCCACTGCCTGGTCTGAGTTTTTCTAGAGGAAACTTGATCTGGCAGTTTTCTGTTATGCCCTACAGACCCAGACCGGATGTCTCTAGTATAACCAAGCACCACCCGAAATGAAAAATACTTGTAACACCCACCTGTGTTGTGATACTGTAAGCAAGTTATATGACTGTATGTGTAGCAGTGTTACTCATCCTTGGAACTGAATTCTAAAGATAAACAATAAGAAAAATTCACATTACAGGACATCCTGAAAAACCAAGGATGTGCGTTCCACAAAATTGTCAGTGTCACACAAGATGGGGGGAAAAATGGGAACAGTTCCAGAGGAAAGATAAAAAATAAAAGAGTCAAGACGACTAATGCAATCCTTGTATGATGATTGGATCCTGGAGATGAAAACATGGAGATAAACCATGATTACATTACTGGGGAATGTGTATGT
The DNA here is from genome assembly GCA_028646485.1 of Cryptoprocta ferox. Classification (NCBI taxonomy): domain Eukaryota; kingdom Metazoa; phylum Chordata; class Mammalia; order Carnivora; family Eupleridae; genus Cryptoprocta; species Cryptoprocta ferox. The sequence goes on along the minus strand of CM053563.1, from coordinate 3,769,286 downwards.
GGACTCTCTACTAGAGGAATATGTAATAGGAGTAGTGATGTTTGGAGTGTGACGAGTGTACCATGGTTATATGAGAATGATCTTGTTGTTGGGGGGGGGGGGATATTCTGATGCTGGAAGGGGCAAGATACCAAGATGCCTATAGGTTACTGTGAAGCTAAGTAACGGAAACCTAACGGAAATTGAGTCAGCCGGCCAGAAGGGGGCGTTCCCATGCTTTACCACTGCAGACTCCAAAAGGAAGAAGCGTAGAGTCTACTTCACCTACAGGATGAAGAAAGTGTTTCCCTTGCCTGCCAACAGTCCAGGCAATGAGATTGCCCCAACTCACCAATGAGAAGCAACTACACTTCACTCACTCAGTTTGCTCCAATGGACTTTTTACTTATAACAATCCTCCCAACCCCATGCCTTCCTCTAGAAAAGTGTGTTCCTCTACTTTGTTCTCCACACTTTCCTACTGTTTGCCATAGGTCGCTTGTCCCTATGTACAATTCTCTGCTTTTCCCAAATGGATCCATTTTTGCTAGCAAAAAAAATTATTTTTAAGGTCAACATTATTCTCACATGATAAATGCAAAACCATACACAGAGGAAAAAGATGTGGTTACATGGCAAAATTTAATGTGTATAGACCAAGAGTATGCTGTTGTCTTTTGTGTTATTCAATTATTCCCTGTAATCCCCTTTGCTACCATAACTCTGCATTTTTTTAGCCCTCAGTACCCAGTGTCCCCCAGCTGCTTAAATTCTTTGCATACATTGTCACTTATGTCCTTAAAAACCCCCAATAGATTTTGGGGTGGGGGTGCCTGGGTGGCTCAGTTGGTTAAGCATCTGACTTCAGCTCAGGTCATGATCTTGGTTTTTTGAGTTTGAGCCCCCGATCCTGCTCTGTGCTGACAGCTCAGATCCTGGAGCCTGCTTCACATTCTGTGTCTTTCTCGCTGTCTGCCCCTCCCCCACTCAGGCTCTGTTTCTCTCTCTCAAAAATAAACATTAAAAATTTTTTTAAGCCAATAGATTTTTTTAATGTTTATCTTTGAGAGAGAGAGCACATGAGTGAGCAGGGGAGGGGCAAAGAGAGAGGGAGACAGAAGATCTGAAGCAAGCTTTGCACACTGATAGCACAGAGCCTAATGCAGGGCTTGAACTCATGAACCATGAGATCATGATCTGAACCAAAGTCTGCACTTAACCGACTGAGCCACCTAGGCGCCCCACTCCAACTCCATTCTTTAGCCATCTACACTCTCCCTTGTACCCTCTGTCCCTCACCGCCATGCTCCCTGGGTTCCATCGTTCCCTATGCTTCCCCTTCCGTGTTCTCCTTCTTACCATGCACATTCTCACACTTACATTGTTACACTTCCGGCCAGGCACCTCATCCTGAAGAGGCAATGGTCACCACACTCTTTAAATGATGCATATTGTGAACAATGTCCTGGTGGGTTTGGCAGGTTTGGAAAGAGTGTAAAAAGTGCAAAATGTCCCATTTTTCATTCAACCTGTGTTCTGGAGGCATTACTATTTTTCTACATATGAACATGCTGTCATGATACACATCACTGTGGTTGTGGAATGTGATCATGTGAACATGACTGTGACTGTATGAGTTTGTGTGTTGTGTAAATGAGTCGAATTGAGGTTGTGGTAAATGTGTGAATGACAGTGCTTGTGATAGAAAGCATATGGTCATGTGTATGTATGTATGTGTATGTGACTGTTTAATTGTATGCATGCATGCATGTCCATGCGAGTTTGCATCTGTGTGTGATGTGTGTAAGTGTGGTTTCTCCACCATCATGATTCTAATTCCTGACTTAGAAATCAAGGATAATTAGTAAACCAAAATCAGATTTGGAATTATTAACTGAGAATACCAAGGGTTAGCATACTTATATTTTATATATATTTAAAGAGAGAGAGAGTGCACATGAGCAGGGGAGAGGGGCAGAGAAGGGGAGAGAGAGAGAATCCTAAGCAGGCTTCACACCTAGCTCAGAGCCAGACACCAAGCTCCATCTCACGACCTGGAGATCATGACCTGAGCCAAATCAAGAGCCTGATACTGAACCAACTAAGCCACCCAGGTGCCCTGGTGTGATCTCATATTTTACATTTCATTTCTTACACAAGTAATGAGTACCCATGACTTAGATTCAACAAGTGTAGAGGACTGTGGTAATTATTCAGTCCTTCTGAACTGAGTGAGGAAAATTGAATTCTGATATTCTTTAAAGGGGGAGATCCTGCCTGTAAAACCATCTAATGATGGTGCTTTCCTTTGTTTAGTTCTTTCTTCTCTTTCTTCTGTGGGTATGGTTTTATGTAGACTTCCTGTGTTATTGGGGTCAATATTGCTGGATCACATTTTCCCACAAAAAAAAAAAAAATCCTAATCATCTAACTCTCAAATTCATCGGAATTGAGTTGGGCAATGAATCTAATAATTTCTAATGCACATTAGTGGCTTCATGTTCTCCCTTTACTTGTATCTCATTGAATATCCCTATCAAGTATGTTGTTAGATTCCAAATTTCTGCTCATGAATTAAGAGATGGTACATCTCTGTGCCTGCCAATTAGTAAAGAATTCATTTTTTGGCAGAATAACAACTCGGCAAAACAGAGAATCCAATGAGTCAACGAACTTCATTGTCAGTCCATCACATGTCAAATGTCAGAATTTCCTGCTTTCTCTATATGAGATCCTGTCTGCCTCTAGGGATCATGCAAAAGATGAGCCTCTCCTAACTCCACAATGGTCTTTTTAGAGATCTAATAGAAGGTTATGATAGTTTTTAGTAGTTAGCAACAGGGATTTCCTTCCACCCCCCATAAAAACTTCCAGTTCCCCAAGCCTGCACTACAGGTGAAATGACGCAGGGTTCGAATTCACAAACCAGGAGATCATAACTGGAGAAGTCAAACCCTTAACCAACCGAGCCACCAAGACACCCCAATAACTGCAGAGCTGAAGGGAGGTGAGGTCATAGACTCACAAACCCCTATCTCAGGGTCTGGCTGCCTCCCTGTCACACATGCAATGGCAGTTGCAACCTGCACACCAGGTACACTTTCCTGGCACCAGTATATTTTCTGTTTCAGTGTGAGGGACAGAGTCTGTAAGGGAAGGAGGCAGATTAACAAGCTGGGTAAGTGATCATCTCAGTAGATGGACTGCTTGGGTAAACCGTGCTCCACTTCAAGAGCTATATAGGAATAAAGAAAATTCCTGAGGTATGAACTGAGCTGGTAGAGAGAATGGGGCTTTTGATGCCACACCAATCCCTGATGGCTTTTTTTTTTAAGTTTATTTATTTATTTATTTATTTATTGAGAGAGACAGAGAGAGAGAGAGAGAGAGAGAGAGAGAGAGAGAGAAACAGAGAGAGAGGAGATCAGAGAGAGAGGAGAGAGTGAGAATCCTAAGCAGGCTCTGCGCCAAGAGCACAGAGCCCAGTGCAGGGCTCGAACTCATGAGCTGTCAAGATCATAATCTGAGCCGAGGTTGGATCCTCAACTGACTAAGCCACCCAGGTGCTCCAATCCCCGATAGCTCTCAATGTGATTTACTGTACTCCTTATTGGCAGTGTTTGTTGGTGTTTAATCCAAGTAATAGTAAAATCTGATTTTTAAGATGCTTAAGGATTACAGTTCTTAAATCAATCTCTTGAGTTTATCTAGACTAACTTTTCAGGATTACGGAATGGTGTCTGCAGTCATCCATGCTCCTAATAATGAGTCAGGTGGATCTTTGGAATCATGTAATCTTATACAAGAACAGTCTGGTCAAAGTTTCTAAAACAGAAATATTTTTCTCTAACTATGGGTTAGGATGTACGTAAGATTGACGTTGATTCAGTCTCTACTGGAATATCTGTGTTGTGATGATTATGGAGAGACTGTTGAAGGTAGGAAGTAACAAGCGTTTAGAAAAAACTTTGCACCATGAAATTCATAGAGCTGCTGTCAGGCTTATATGCATTTTGTGATGTTTTCTCTGGTTTAAAAATATTTTAGTGTCAAGCCCAAGCTCAACATGCATTTCTCCACAACCTTCTACCATGCACAAGACTTCACACATCTCACCTTATTGGTGAAAATTTCATTTATCTCAAGGGTGAATAGAGAAATACGTGATCTGAAAATGGTCAAAACCTCATTTCTACACAAGAGTACATAAAAGATTTAAGTTTCAGGTCTCATAGTTAGGGTATCACATCATTAGTTTCATTATGTGATATTATGGTTCCATTACTGTGATATAGGACATCGTACTTCGACCCTGGCATACAAGCAAATGAGTCTTGTTAAATAATTGAGTCACTCTGTTTTCATTAAAGCCAAGTTGGTCATGGGGCAGATTCTTTTCCCAACATACTGCAATAGTTCACCTAACTTAATAAGTATCCAAAGTCTTTTTCCATAGTTGATGTCGACCTGTAGAATATTTATACCAAAAAAAAAAAAACCAAACAAACAAAACAAAACCAAAAACCTTATAAAAACCAAAAGTGTTGAAAAACTACTATCAACCTGAAATATCAAGATATAAGAAACAAAACTAAATATACATCAAATTATTTGAAAACCCAGCTGTCATGATTAATATAGCAAAGTAGATAAGAGCATCTTCTTTGCTACAACCCCAGCCACTCTACCCCTAAGTAGGATATGCATTTTCATATATTGACTAAACATTCTGTGCCTACGTCATCTTCCTCTCCAAATGAAAACTACATATGGGCCTATATGAAGGAGTATGAAGATTTTAAAAATACATGTACAGTGTCCATACCAGTGATTCATATAAGTTGTTCCTTTTTTTATGTTTATTTTCGAGAGAAACAGAGAACATACATGAGTGGGGGAGGGTACAGAGGATCCAAAGCAGTCTCTGTGCTGAGAGCTGACAGCAGCCTGATGCGGGGCTCAAACCCACAAACCCTGAGATGATGACCTGAGCCGAAATCAGATGTTTAACCAACTGAGCCACCCAGGCGCCCCATATAAACGGTTATTTAAAATCTTATATGGTCAAGGATTGGAAGCCTCTTAACAAAAGGACCTCTATTTCAGTAATTTATTTTTTAGTGGGAACTGTAGTAAATGTGAAATATTGGCTTCAGTCGACATGCTCCATATAAGTCCTGCCTCATTATTTCCACGTAGGAATCTCTGGACATAAAGGTGAAGCTTAGTCATCTGAAAGCAGCAGAATGGCCTCCAGACACGTGACAACAGGATTCATATTCCTATTACAGAGTATAGTTGAAATCCCGAGGAATTTCTTTCTTCTTTCCCATTATATCCTATTATTCCTCCTGGAATGGGCTAAGGTCCACAGATCTGATTCTCAAACACCTGACTGTAGACAACTCCTCGGTTATTCTTTGGAGTCACCTACACAATGGCAGCTTTGGGGCTCAAAGATATTCTCAATGATTTTGGATGCAAACTTGTTTTCTGTGTTGGCAAAGTGGGCAGGGGTATGTCCATTGACACACCTGCCTCTTGAGTGTCTTTCAGGTGATCATGATCAGTCCCTGAAACTTCAGGTGAGCAGAGTTTAAAGAAAAATCTCTGAAGCACCTGCAGTCCTATATGTTCCTTAATTGGATGCTTCATATGCTGATAAGTTTTATTTGTCCTATAGTATGTGTCCTATAATATAATTGAGCAGGAAAAAACATCATAAAGATGAAAGATTGTGGATACTGTTCTGCTAAATTTCCTGGAGAAATCACAGTGCCACTATTTGTGCACGGTTATTATTCCCTGGTGTTATACCTTTGGGGCTGATCTGGGGCAGTGGCTCCAAGATTTTCATGCTGTCCAGGCACAAGAAGCGAGTCCAACACATTCACAGAAATTGGGTTTTCCTCAGATCGTCCCCAGAGACCGGAGCTACCCAGAGCATCGTTGTCCTTCTGAGCACCTTTGTATCATTGAACATCCTCTCCTCCATCTTCTAGGTGTGTATTGCTCTTGTTAATAACTCTAATAGTTGATGGTGAACATCTCTGCATATATGTACTGCATGTTTCCCAACTGTCTGCCCCTTTCTTCTCATGAGTCATGACTCCAGTCTATCTGAGCTCTGCTGGGACTGGAGAAGGAATACAAATCCCCTAATATAATCAAAGAGATGTAAATTCTAGGTTTTACACAATGTTCAGATGTTATATTCATTCATGTCCTGCCAAGTCCTAAGCTCTATTAATTAACACATTACAGGCAAGTGGTGACCAAGACAGACTGAGTTTTGCCCCAGTAATTAAAAGTAAACTGTAATAGCAATTGTAAATTAAATTCTGTGTATTTATTGTGGACTTGTAGAATTCTAATTTTATTAATGCTTACAGTGGAAAAGTTCAAAGTCTATGCATTAATAAAACATTAGGTGCTAAAACAATCTGGAGATTATAGAGAAATATTTGAGTGTGTAACTTTCAGTGTGATAAATCAAGATGTCCCAGATGTTAATTAGGAATAGGAATTTAGGACAATTGTATTGATAAGAAGGCACATAGAAGATGATCATTCAAGAAACTGAAAAAAGTGGACACACAGAGGTAGCAGAAAATGGTGGGTCAACAAAGAAGCTCTGCATTATCCATCCTAGAGAGAGGACATTCATTTGAAAGATGAAATTATGGAGAAAACTTAGTATATTTAAATTATATTTGTGTGAAAATGGCCATATATGAACTTATGTTAAAGGAGAGCAAAACATGATTTACTTGATCTTTTAAAGATATCTAGTGAATATGAAAAATTTATACACAGTGTCTTGGATCAAAAGGCATAATTCAGAGATCTATCAAAGGCAATTGATTTTTCTTTACTTAGTGATGCTATCAATTGACCATACAAGTGTTATGACTTAAGAGTTTGCACTCATCTTCTAAGTGAAAAAGTTTATAATGAAGTTGTCATTAAATTTGGAGTAGGTTTTGAATAGTCATTTAAGGAGAGGAAGTTTGTTTGTGGGGAGTTTGTGACCTTTGGATTCCAATGGGAGCATAATGGATTGTCCTCCACTCTTAGCAAATATTTTAATACAGCTCTCTCTGTAACTACATTGTAAGCCTGATTCAAAATATTAAGCATTCAAAAAAGTAGACAGATCACTTTCACCTACTAATACGGATATATAAAATGATATACACAGTATGTATATATATATATGTATATATGTGTGTATATACATACACAGGATATATGTGATATAGAAATATATATTGTACGTCATTATATATATGATATATGTAGAAGATATATATGTACAATTATATAAATAGGAGCTATATAGTTATATCTATAGGATATATATAAATATATATAATGATATATATGTATATGATCCTCTGCCATAATGAGGTTGGAGGCTTGTGGAGCTGAGAATATTTTCTAAAATAGTTTTCTCATGGGGCACCTGGAGGGCTCAGTCTGTTAAGTGTCCGACTTTGGCTCAGGTCACAGTCTCGTGGTTTGTGAGTTCAAGCCCCACACCAGGATCTCTGCCATCAGTACGAAGCCCACCTTGGATCCTCAGTCTCCCTCTCTCTGCCCCTCCCCCCACCTCTCTCTCAAAAATAAATAATTAAAATGTTTCTCAGTTGCTAATTACCAACTACAAGTTTCTATTATGAGGTCACACACCTACAACCAGACGATTAAGAGTGTCCAGGAGAAAGTCTTTCTCTTCCATCATCCCTGGAAAGCAAAAATGCTGTCATATGGAGGAAAACAGACCACGCTGAAGTCTGACACATGAGGGATGGGCACCAAGCTTGTGTGTGTCAGTGGATTCTAGGTTTCCCTGAGAAATTCTTCTACTGGAACTTCAGTTCTTTCTGAATCTTCATACCACTGAGCTATGCCATAACTCATAAGCAGAGAAAAGCAATCAAACAACTTAAGAGATTCAGCAGAACAATTAAAATGGAATGACAATTTCTGTTGTACTAAATTTGCACAACAAATGAAAATCAGTTTGCAAATTAAAACAAACATTTAGTGGGAGAATATAATCTTACAATATTGATCCCAGGATTAAAAAGAATCCTAAAAAGAGTTCTAAACAGAATATCCATGAAGTGAGTGAATATTATAGAAGAGCCCCCCACACACACACACACACACGACAACAACAAAAAACAGGAAAAGAAGGTTTAATAAGCAGATTCTGCCATTTGAAAAAATATCAGTGAAGGCATTTATACGTAAATAGCACTGAATGGTTACCATCTTTCTCATTTTTTTTGTAACTGGCGTTAGTTTCCTAATTATTGAACTACTAAAAATTATTTGGTCCTTACAGATTTCAAGGATACAAATCCACATTTGAACCCTGTCTCCTTTCCAAAGCTACCACAATTGCCAAGGCATAAATTAGAGCTGTAATAGGGGATAACTTATGTTCTATACACACACACAACACACTGCATCTACACACGAATAGGTATAAACACAAGCTTCCATTAACACTCAAACATTCAAATACACAATCGCATATACTTCACACGCAGTCACCTATATACTTACACTTAGTCCCACATTCACAAACATCCATGCAGACCACACACCACATACAGACTCCCGTACAACACACACGCTCATAATGAAACACACTTATGAGGACACAAACTCACAGTCACACTCAGGTTCACAAAAATCTCATTCAGCCACAAGGGGGAGTGTATCTCCACAAAGTGTTTGTATATGGAAAAAATAAGATTAACTACAACCCCCTGGATGTCTGACAACAAAAGCTCTTTCCACTCTTTATACTCCTTCCAACACAAGTTTCCATCAGGACCATATTCACAAAGTGAATTCCCACTTTAGGGTGCGGTGCAGGATATGAAGACAAGAAGGGATACAGCGGAGTAAGAAAGAGGACACAGGTAAAAAAAAAAAATGCACAGGAATAAATGGAACTGCAGGGAGCCTGGGGGTTTGGGGTCACAGAGCCACAGGGGAAGAGAGGACAGGACCTGAGTTAGTGTCCTAGGGCTGCTAAACATATGGAGAAACGAATGTCTCACAGTTCTGGAGGTTCTTAGAAGTCTGAAGTCAGGGGGCACCTGCGTGGTTCTGTCGGCTGAGTGCCCAACTTCGCCTCAGGTCATAATCTCACAGTCTGTGAGTTCCAGCCCTGGATCAATCTCACCGCTGGCAGCACAGAGCCTGCTTCATATCCTCTGCCCCCCACCCTTGCCCCTTCCCTGTTCGCTCTTGCTCTCTCAAAAATAAAATATGGACATTAAAAAAATTTTTTAAAAAAAGAAGTCTGAATTCAAGCTGTTGGCAGGGCCACACTTTATCTCAAGAATTCAATCTTTCCTCTTTCTAACCTCTGGGGACTGTCAGCTATCTTTGACCTGGCTTGGCTTGTAGATGCATCACTTAGTCCCTCCCTTCATCATCACACACCATTCTGTGTGTGTCTAAACTTCCTTCTCAGTGGGACAGCCATCACTGAATTTGGTTTACCCGAATCCAGTATGACCTCATTTTAATTTTATTACATCTGCAAAAATCTTATTGCCCCATAAGGTTACAATTATGGGTACTGAGGATTAGGACTTGAGCCTATTTATTTGAGGCACACTCTGTAACCCACAACATGGCTAAAGGGCACTATGTAGTTAAATGTCACTGAGGGGTTAAAGTGCACTACAGGTTTTGAGGTTGGGGGTAGAGTGTATGCAGGGACATTAAGGATATGAGGGATACATGTATCAAGGGAAAAAGAGGGTGAAGGAAATCATGGGAAGGTGGGGGATAATGAATGAGGAATTAATTGGCAAAAAGAGTTAGGAGGCAAGGTTGGGTAAAAGGCATACACACCTTACTGCCTATCAAGGATTAAAGAACACAGGGGTGGAAGGGAGACAGTTGCTTATGAATGGAGACTTGGGCGTATTCAGTGCTCCAATAGAGATAAAGGGTAGGAAGACAAGATGATGCCTGAGGAACATAATGTGCACAGGAAATAAGTGTGAGTAGAGGCAAATCATCAGACCTGGGAGAACAGTAGGCATCAGTAGGCTAAAGGACCCATGAGAAAGCATCATGGAGAGTAGGACTGGGGGTCATGGGTGCAAGGTCATGAGGAAACTAAAGACTCCTGACAAATGATGGCTGGGACATTGAGGGAGGTCGACGTAAAAGACACAATGAATGAACTCAAGCATTGGAATTAAGGGGTGGGAAAATAAATGGCGATAGAGGAGGAAGGAACAGAGAATGGAGGAGGTTTGGGGGGTGGGGGGCAATGGAAGTAAGTTTAGATTAAAGGCTCTAGAATCAGGAAAAAGGGGTTTATTGGTACTAAGGTCCAAAACGAACAAGATGAATGTAGAAAAGCAATGGGGGAGGCTGGAAGGATCCTTGGGAAGGAGAGTGTTAGGTCTAATAGATAACCACATGTCATGTGGGGTGCAGAGATTGAGGTCACAATGGGAGATAGAGATGGAGGGAGGGAAGGGTTGGATCTGGGAGTGATGAAATTTGCAGCGGTTCAATTGGAGGTCATTAATTTATTCTCCTACTCATTAATTCCCTCATTTGCATTTGATTCACAATTGTCAACAGTTTCTAATTTAAGCCCATGAGGCAATAACCTCACCTCTATAAAATACCTTTTCAGTGGAATACACAGTAAAGAACCATAGGTAAACTTTTTTTTTAATGTTTTTATTTTGAGAGAGAGACGGAGAGTGTGGAGAGAGAGTGAGAGAGAGAGAGAGAGAGAGAGAGAGAGAGAGAGAGAGAAGAGAATTCCAAGTAGGCTCTGTGCTGTCCACATGAACCTGACATGGGGCTCGATCTCACTGACCATGAGATCATGACCTAAGCTGAAATCAGAAGTTCAGTCAGACAATTAACTGAGCCACCCAGGTGTCCCAAATCTACAAAATATTTAAGTAAAAATCCCCATTAATTACCTCCAGTTAGTAATAGTTTGGTGTTCAGATAGAATAGATCATCAGTTTGAGGTATTTCCTCCTTCTTGTGCCATTATAGAGTGTATATGAAGTTTCTTTTTTTAATTTTTTTAAATGTTTATTTATTTTTGAGAGACAGAGAGAGATAGAGCCTGAGCAGGCGGGGAGGAGAGGGAGAGAGGGAGGGAGACAGACAGAGAGGAATCATCTGAAGGCTCCAGGCTCCAAGCTGTCAGCACAGAGCCCAACACAGGGCTCAAAGCCATGAACCATGAGATTATGACCTAAGCCGAAGTTGGAAGCTT